>OZ007496.1:69021106-69566106 GCA_963931805.1 Microdon myrmicae | reverse complement strand
TTGTAGCGATTCTAACAGACACACAAATTCACAAGCAAAAATAGTGAAGAACACGAACGAAAAAAATCGAATAAGAACAATACATCAGAACCGTATACCAAGCGATAAAATAAAAATAATTCACACCAGTGGAATATAGTCGAGTTTGGAAATCAAATAATAAAACACGGTCAGTAGCCTGGTGTGTAACGCTTAGGTAAAATTTTTTTCGTGATTCGAGCTGTCATAGCGTCAGTTCGAATCACACGATCTTCTTCACTATTATTTCAAACGCGATAATTGGTGACTACGACGTGATCTGTACACGACACAGCACACACACACTCCCCGTAGTAAAGCAGAACTTCACACACGGTCACGACTTCCGCATAGAGCACAGCCTCCGATGTTTCCTCGTTTCTCTCGTTCGTCCGTCGTCCGCATACGAATCTGATCGTAACGAAGTTACTGCGGCGGGAGTGGTGTAGCGATTCTAACAGACACACACAAATTCACAAGCAAAAATAGTGAAGAACACGAACGAAAAAAATCGAATAAGAAAAATACATCAGAACCATATACCAAGCAATAAAATAAAAATAATTCACACCAGTGGAATATAGTCGAGTTTGGAAATCAAATAATAAAACACGGCCAGTAGCCTGGTGTGTAACGCTTAGGTAAAATTTTTTTCGTGATTCGAGCTGTCATAGCGTCAGTTCGAATCACACGATCTTCTTCACTATTATTTCAAACGCTATAAATTGCTTGCCTGATCGGTGACCAGTTGCTTCGGAACACCATACCGAGCAATTATTTGGTCGAAAAAGACTGGCCACCGTTTCTGCCTCCGCATCTGGGAGAGCGTAGCAATCTATATACTTCGACAAGTTGTCTTGGAATGTAAGTATATATTGATTGCCGGTTGGAGTGCGATCAAGAGGACCTACTATATCTAAGTATACTTTGTCGAAAGGCCTCTTTGCAATGTCGGTTATTACCATGGGCATACGTATGTTCGGTGAAGATTTCATGGTTTGACATGTTTTACATACTTTGATGTATTGTTTAATGTCGCGCATCATGTTCTTCCACCAAAAATTTCTACGTATTTTGTGGTACGTTTTACTCACTCCTTGGTGTCCACCTAAAGGAGGATAATGGTATTCCCGGAGTAGGAACTGAATGTCTTCAGGATTGGTTATCTCCATTCCTTTTTCCGTGCAGGCCGGAATGGGATCCTCGTTAAGAGAGGACTTATCGTTGTTTGGACTATCCTGAGTTCCTTCGCTTGCCCTTAACTTTTTAGCTTGGGCGCGTGTTAGTACATTGCACCTTGGTAGTGTGGGAGTCTCATCACAACTTTGCGGGATACGACTCAAGGTATCCGCATTAGTGTTGTATTTACCGGGTTTATACTCGATTTGGTAGTCGAACTCCAGTAATTTGCGATGGAACCTTAGTAAAGGTGACGTGGGGTCTTTCACGTTGAATACTCCCTTTAACGGTTTGTGGTCCGTGTATATATTAAATTTTCTCCCTTGTAAATAACAACGGAAATTCTTAGCCGCCCAAGCAATGGCTAGTAACTCTTTCTCGATTGTAGAGTAGTTCTTTTCCGCCTTATTCAAGGTTCGACTGGCATATGCGACTGGCTGATCCTTACCGATTTCGCCTTGCGGCAGTACGGCACCGTGCTCCGTTGCTCGCATCCGTGGTCAGATTAAAGGGTGTGGTAAAATCTGGATAGATTAACAGTGGCGGCGAGACCAATAACTCCTTTATGTTATCAAATGCTTGTTGGCATTTGTCTGACCAGGTGAATTTGACGTCCTTCCTTAACAAATTTGTTAAGGGGCGTACTATCTTCGAAAAATTTTGAACAAATTTTCGATAATAGTTCGCCAAGCCTAGAAACGATTGGACGTGCTTTACCGTTTTGGGAATGGGGAAATCCCTGACACTAGCTGTCGTGTCTGGATTTGGCATTGCCCCCTTTTCGGAACAAACATGTCGCAGATATACTACTTCCTTCTGGAGGAACTTGCATTTCTCCGGTTGCAACTTGAGGTTGTGGTATCTAATTTGATCGAATACTTTCCGGAGTTTGTCATTATGGTGTTCTAGGTTTTTCCCATATATGACCACGTCATCCAGATAAACAAAGCATTCGATCCCTTGCAATCCGGTTAGGACATGGTTCATGAGTCTCTGAAACGTAGCTGGTGCTCCCTTCAGACCAAATGGCATGCGTTTGAACTCATAGTGCCCGTAATTTGTGCTGAACGCTGTCTTACTTTGATCCTTCGGATCTACTAAGACTTGGTGGTAGCCGCTGGCTAAATCGAGTGTGGAAAAATAGCGTGAGTGACCGAGCTGGTCTAAAATGTCCTCTATTCGAGGGAGAGGGTACGCATCACCGATGGTTTTATCGTTCAGTTTTCTGAAATCGACCACAACTCTCCATCGGGGCCCGTTTTCTTAGGAACTACCAAGAGTGGTGAGTTCCATGGACTTTTGCTTGGTTGAATGATATCATTCTCCAGCATATCCCGTACTTGCTCGTTGATCACCTCTTTCTTGTACTCAGGCAGACGGTACATTCGTTGATTTATCGGTGCTTGATCCTGTATCACCGGTATCTCATGCGTTATTACACTGGTATATGTTAGGAGGTCAACTTTTAGGTGGAAAATATCGTTGAACTCCTCACATATTTCCACTATGGATTGACACTCTTGAGGACTTAGGTTTTTACCTAAGTGGAGTTCCTCGTGCAATTGTGTCAACCTTCGATCTTTTGGTAATTCCTCCTCTGAGAATAAATGTTGGATATACTGGAGGTTTTCTCCCTCCGAAGGTTTTTTATCCGCATTGTATTCCGTAGTACGGTTGTCCTCATTTTCCAGCGGAAAGGTGGAAAAGTCCTTCATTGGATGTAACTCCACCATGATTCGGTCTATTGTTTGGAGGTAGTTTGCGATATTGAGTACCTCTACTTGGGCACTCTTCGCTTTCCCTACAATACAATTGGATATGAAAATCCCTGATTGCATTGGTTTAGGTACTAGAATTACCTCTTCCCGAATTTCTATGGGAAGTATCAGCATTTTTCGTGAACGTGCCGGTATTATTGCCGGTTTGTTCAGAAAAATGTCTACATCCGAAGCGTTTGGTAGTGAGTGTTTCACCACTGTTACTTCTTTGTTAGCTTTCTTTGGTTTGTCAGCTATTAAGGTGGGGTTGGAATGCTTGGAGCCTGACAAGTTTTCGCCCCCTTTCCCCTGTTTGGGTAGGGTATCCGGTGTATTTCCGGCCGCGGTCTGGACCTCTATGGATCCCCTTGGCTCGGGTTCCCGACTGGTTGCCTTATGTCTTGGCGTCCGCTTCCTACCTTTTGTAAATTCAACGGAAAAACTTACCGGATTTAAATTGGTTTGGGAGAATTCCAAACAATTCCCGGGTCCGTTGATTTTACAATTCCTAGCTAGGAAGTCGTTTCCTAATAACCCATCTTCTGACAATCCCGGTAGGGAGTCCATTACCTGAAAGTTACAGATTGGTTGGGGCAGTTTGAATATTCCCTTACAAAAGCCCCTAGACTTTCCCTTTCCAAAAAGCGTTTGGAGAGTAGTGGCCTTTTTGGTATCCAGTGTTGTTTCATTTTGGAGTGCCTTCAGTTTAAGAAGGCTGATCTCCGCACCTGTGTCCACTATTAGACATGTAGTGTTTCTACATCCAATGTCTAATGGGAGCTGGACTATTGGAACTTTTGTTGGTGGTTGAGGACAGTTTTCTTTATTTGGTGTCTTTAATTCGGTCGGGTTGGGGAATTCCGGCCCGACCTCTGGGAGTTTTCCGACTTCTCACATTTTGCTTTTAGTTGACACACTGTCGCCGTGTGGTTATGTCGCTTGTAAAATGTGCACCATTCTCCGTTCTTCTGTCGCCTATGTCCCTTTTTTGGCGTCTCTGACGCGTCCGTAGCGGTTGAATTCGACTGGCTACGGTTCGTTTCGGGTCGATGGCGTTGTAATCGGTGTTGACGTTGTTTTATTTTTCGAGCCTCCGAGTGTTCAGTACTGCTCGTACTAATACTACTCTTGGCTCGAGTCTGTTTACCGCCTTTGTTGCGTGACTGTTTGTTGTCCTTTGAATTTTTCCTTTTTTGGACTGTTTGCCATTCGTTATTGACCGTGCAGGTCTGTGGGATGTGGTCGCTAAGTACAGACTTAACCACATTGGTTGTGTCTGTTGGCTTTCGTGGTTTTATCCACTTTGCCTTGATACGACACTCGTCCCCCATGTGACCCTTTCGGACACAAAACTCACAACAACATCGAATGCTGTACACTTTACGATTCGATGTAGTTGCTTGTTTCGAAGTACATGGTCGTTCCTGCCCTTAGTTTGAGGTATTCACAGGTGACTTCCTTTGGTTCTGTGACCTTGGTGAGGGTTCGTGTCCATATCGATCACACTTTGTACACTTTGGAGTGTTTCGGCGTCGAAGGCATTCGTCGTTTACATGCCCTTTCCTATTGCAGAAGCTGCAAGTCATGCATGTAACCCATGGGTATGTAGTTCCCTCGCTGCGTTAGGCCATTTCTGGCCACTATATACTTCCATGTTAGTTTGGACTAGGTCCAGAATTTTCTCCGCACCCAGCATAGCGGCGACGGGTTCTATCGATATAATTTCCGCGGATAGCTGCCTTGTGTGGCTCCTCGTCTGCATTAACGGTAATGCTTACGCGCGTTTAATAATTTACGTATGGAGGGGCTAGCCGGATTATTCTGACCGCAGTTCGCTTTTAACCGTAACGAACGAAAACACGATAGCGGAACAATAATCCAACGGTGAGAGATTAATTTTATTTAAATAAATGTCCCAACGATGAGAGGTAAGAATCAATTTAAAAACAACCCAACGATGAGAGACAAGACCCAATCTATATAAATAAAAAGAAAGAAGAAGATAAAAGTCTGCAAAGAGAACACTAAAACAACAGAAAATATTTGGGTTAGGTTATCTCTAAGTTTTCTTCCCAACGTTGAGTTCTTCCTCTTTCCTGTAATTGAAAAACGGAACGGGGAAAACGAGAAATAATATTTTTATTTATTTTATTATTATTTATTATAACGGCTTATTTTCTTTTAACCTAGCCGCTAGTCGGCGTAGGGACGTTAGAGCCTCAGGGCTCTTCCACCACTGGATTTGTATCCCCGACGGATTCGATACAAATTCCAGCTGGTGGTAACCGGCTGCGCCAAAAATTGTTATGGATTAATTTAACAATTATTATATATTAGAATATAATTTTAAGTAAGAATGGTATATGGTAAGTTGGGTGACTTACGTGAGTTTGACCGTTGAGCGGTCGCTGGAGAAGCTGCTTGTCAGCTGTTGGTGAATGTTGCGACTGGGTGCAGGGGGCGTTGAGTTGTTGCTCCCCTGTTCATCTGGTTGGTTTATTTTAAGTTTCAGCTTCAGTTGTACTTTATTTGGAATCTCTGGTCGTACGTGTGTCCTCTTCGGAATCTCGATTGTCGAATTGAATTATTTTTTATTTTCGCCGTTGACGTTTTATTTTATTATTCGACGCCAACGCCGATTTATATTATTTTCTCTGCCAAGTAGAATTTGCATAAAGTAGTTTATGCAAATTAACTACTTGGCGAGTTGTTCTCCTTTTATAGGTAAAGAGGGGAAACTAACGAAGGGGGATTAGTGGATTTTGGGGGGACCTGGAGTCAAGGTCGGTCCGTAACAGCTTCCGCCGTGAAAATAGAGCAAAATTCGGGTAATAGTCCGATTTTCTTTACTGCACCTTCTTCGGATGTGACCGCAAAGGAAGTATAGTTAGTTGTTTTGGATCCATCTGTGTACAGAAAGCGCCATCCATTGGATTTATAGTTTGAGGCGACTGACCAGAATAGTGCACCGTATAGTGTTGTTATGATATTATTATTATTTAGAAGCCATGGCGGGTAAGTTGTGGAGTATTTGAAAGTTTGTTTAATATCCAATTCCAATTGCTTGGCTTTATCTAAAATGCGGCTGATTGCAGATGGGATTCGGTTGGTGTTTTTCTATCCTACTGTTAGTTTGATGTCTTTGTCGATTATGGAATTTCGCGAAAATGCTAATTTAGCTATTAGTTTTAATGATATGATTTCCATCCGGTCCTCGATTGTTGGGAGCCCAGCTTCAGCCAGTATATTTTTTATTGGTGTCGTTCTGAATGCAAAGGCGTTTCTTCTAGCGGCTTGGTGATAGGTGGGTTTTATTATATTTAGAGTAGTTTTTGGACTATTACCATAGATATAGATCCCGTAGTCTATTTTACTTAAAATTACAGCTTTAGTAATTTTACATAGAGTGTAAATGTGTACGTTACTTTTCTTGTTGCTTAAGTATTTAATAATATTGACCCTCGCTGCTAATGATACTTTGAGTTGTGAACAATGATGTTTCCAGGTATAATTATTGTTAAATGTTATTCCTAGGATTTTGAGGTTGGGGACATTTGGGATTGTTTTGTTGTTTATGTTGAGGTGTATTTGGGGACAAAGTCGTCGTCGGCACACATGAAATAATTTGCATTTGTCTACTGAGAGTCTGGCACCTAAGGAATTTGACCATTCTAAGATATCTTTCACTGTTTCAGTTAAAATGTTTTTGCAGAAAGTTAGATCACTGGATTTACTTAAGATGTATATATCGTCGGCGTAAATGCAATGATCTAGACGTTTCTGTTTGTGTATTATTGCACTTATGGCATCAAAGGCGAACATGAATAGTACAACTGACAGTGGGGATCCTTGAGGGATTCCGTTGTGTAATGGAAATGTATTGGAGTAAACGTGATTGGCTTTACATTGGAATTTTCTAAGGCTTAGAAATGATTTGACGTATCTATATATATTGTTGCCAATTCTCCATTTTAACAATTTATTAAGTACGGTGTGAGTGCCTATTCTGTCGAATGCTTTCTCAAAATCAAGAGAAAGAATTGTGACGTGATTTTTGGCTGATAGAGCCTTTGAGGTGTAGTGGTCAATGTGGAGTAAGGCGCCCGTACAACCCCCGTTGGATTTGAAAGCTACTTGGTTGATGGATGTCAATTTCTTTGTTTCCATAAACCGGAGTAGACGTTTGGATACGATTTTTTCTAATACCTTGGCGAGACAAGGAATTCAGGATATGGGACGGTAGCCCTCCACCGTATCTTTATCTTTGTTCGGTTTGGGAATAAGTATTAGGACCGCGGTTTTCCATATTTGTGGAATGTGTGATGTTTCAAGTATTTTATTGTATAACTTTATAATTATTTGTTTTGCATAATGTGAAAGGTTTTTCAACATTGGGTAAGATATTCGATCTCTCCCTGGAGTTTTGCCCTTAGTTATACTAAGTGCTGACTCGAATTCGATAAATGAGATGGGTTGTTCTATGCGTAGAGCTGCAGAGTTAGGAGTTTGCAAAGATAGTGGATCGTTAACGGATTCAATTTTTTTGCGATTGAATTCGGGGTGAAAATTATTGTTGTTTGAGTATTGCGACCAGGTTTTGGCGAAGAGCTGGCTTATTTCCACTGTGTCTGAGATTGTAGTATTTTCGGAATTAAGAGATGAGATAATTGTCGGATTGTGATTACCACTTAAGCTGCGTATTTTATGCCATATTGTGGTTGTGGAGGATGTTGGATTGATTGAGGAAGTGAATTGAAGAAAGCTTTTTGCTTTGCTTTCTTTCATCTTCCCACGAAATTGTGCATTCGCTTTTTTGTATGCAACAAAATTAACCTGCGTTGGTCTTTTTTTTAAATTGAGAGAGGGCTGACATTTTGCTTATTTCCACTGTCTGATATTGTAGTATTTTCGGAATTAAGGGATGAGATAATTGTCGGATTGTGATTACCACTTAAGCTGCGTATTTTATGCCTACATAGGATTTAGGGATGAATGGTGTGGTGTTGACTGGACAATGCGTTTCAGCAGTGATATTATATGTGGGTTATACTCTTTAATTAGAATGTTTAGTTCATCAAAGTTATTGGTATAACCGCTCATGTTCCATTGTAAAATGGTGATTGGTTTTTGTTTTGGAGTGAGTTTTGGGCGTTCAGCCCTGCTAGTGTGCTTAGGTCTTGATTTTGCAGGGGGATGGGGTTGTATATTCTTAAATGTATTAAGGTGTTGGAAGGTATGGTGGGCGGGATGTATGTTGTTAGGATCTAGACTCCCCTGTTCCGGATGTGGAGCACTTGGACTCTGGATTGAGTTCAAGTGTCCAACCCCAGGAACAGCAGAGTCAGGGGCTTGGTTGTTAGTTTTATAGTTACATTGTAATATTATCTACTAAGGTATGTACATTTTTATTAATTTTTATATTAGTGAGAGACAGTTTACTTTTTACCTATGATTTGGGTGAAGGGGTGCGTTGCGAATGGCTATTAGAAGAGCAGCTTGTCGTGGTTTGTGGAATGGTTTAAGTTTGGTAGTTTGTTGGCGAACTTGTTTGTAGTTGTGGAGGTTCGAATGTAGTTAATTGAGTTGATGATGTTTGTTGAGTTGATGGCGCTAATTGAATTGATGGTGTTCGATGGATTAGTAGTGTTATAGACGAAATTGGTTTGGTTGGATTATGTGTTGTTGAATATTTTGGCTTGTGGGGCAATGCAATTTGAGGACTGTTGATTGTAGCAGATGAGGAGGAGCTGGTTGGAAGGGATTCCTTGGGTGTAGTTTTTTGTTTGTTTTGTTCCGTTGAGGGTCCTTGTAATTGGCTCGATTTTAGTGTATCTGCGAAGTTTCCTGAAAGTTGATCAGGTTTGTGGATATTTTTTTCCTTATAAATACGTTTGGCTTCGCCCATTGAGCATTTGTTTGTCGTTTTTATTGTTAATATTTCTTTTGCTTGGATGTACAGGGGACAGGTTTTTTCCGAGTGAGGGGGGGAGCAGTTGGCGCACATAGTGCGACTGCAATTTACGGGGCTATGAGGTGGCAGATTACACTTTTCGCACATTGGGGTATTGGTGCAGCGTTTTGTGGTATGGCCGAGTCGTTGGCAGTTCCGGCATCTCATGGGGTTGGGGATATATTCACTGACCTTAGCTTTATAAAAACCGATGTCAACCGACTTCGGCGGTTGTAATAGGTTAAAAGTAAATAACATAAGTCCGGAGGGTCTTCGCACTTTACAGTCATCTTCTTTGGTAAATTTGTACACATCTGTGACTTTTTGTTGACCCATTTCGGCTATTATTTCCGCTTCCGAGATGTTTATGAGACAAGGGGCGTGCACTATGCCTTTGCATTCATTTAGTTTTTCGTGTAATTTTACAAAAACGGGACACACGTTGCCAAAGTTTATCTTAAGAAAACGGTCGGCGATTTTTTGAGAATTAGCTTTTACTAATAATTGTCCGTCTCGTGGAACAGTGATTTGTTCATACTCTTTGCTAACATCGTCTATCACTTTGTTAATTAAAAATGGGCTTAGTGATGAAATAGGCTTACTCTCCTTGGATGATATAATCAGAAATTTCGGATTTTTTGTATTGTTCATTGTTGATAAACTAGGAAAAATTCCTGTTTTTGTAAGTGTCCTTTTCATTTTGTTTGGTCGAATATCACTATTTCTATCTCCCGTAAGATCGCTAAACCGGTTACTATTCACATTTGACCCGCAGGCCATTTCGTTGCAATTGTTTTACACTACTATATTGTCTTATAAACACTACACTGAACAACAAGGGTCTGATCTGTTTTTTTTTTTTCACTGCAATATTACACAAAGGGGATGTAATATAATTTTATAATGTACAACTGATGTTACACCTACTGAACACAATTCGCGACGATCTAAACTCGACGACGGTTGGAAAGGGAATGTGAGGCTGTTTTTAAATGAATCATTGCATATAATATTCGGTGTACAAATAACTATAAAGGATTTTTTCTTTAACGAGAATGGCGTTTTATTGTAAAAAAAAAAATAGCATGTTTTTTATTCAAAGTATTGTCTTACACTAGCAACAACTTTCCCAATCTTTCAGACAATGTACGGATTCTATATCGAAAAAAAAATAAACCTTTGATGCGATCCTCGAGTCCGACCCGTTTTCCCACTTCTTCGGAATTCGCGAAAAACTGATCAGCCGGATCACCGTCGACTGGAATAAGTGATCATCAGAAGGAGAAATCTCTGAAGAATACGTCAGCTGGCGTATGATTTCCCACTTGAGCGGTTTCAGGCACGTTTATACAGTTGCTGTAATGTGAGGGGTAGTACTATGTTGAAGAATTATTTTGCCGCGTCTATCTTAGCTGTTTTTCTTTTCATGTCGTACTCGAATTCGCCAAGCAAAGTTGGTAACGAGCTACTGTGGTGGTTTAATCAGGTTGCAGCAACTTATAATACATAATGCCGTGCTGATCCCTCTAAATGCACAGCATGAACTTTGAGCCATGGAAGTGCGGTTTTGACGTTAATATTAATGCATCCCCTGGCATCCCACACCGTCTCTTACGCTTGAAATTGGCGTAATAAATTCTCTTTCTATTGTTCGTCACAATGCGATGAAAAAAGAACTTTTCTTTCGAGGTATTTAAAAAGTTGTTCGTATATGAAAAGTCGCCCGTCTATGTCACATGACTTCAGTTCATCCGATTTGTAAGTTTTGGGACCATTCCCATGGATTTTAAGCAAATGATATATTGGATCACTTCTAACACCAGGAAGTGTCTCTTGCATTTGGCACTCATCTCGATACATACAATTCTTTACTTTGAGATGTGCCTGGTCTTCCTTCGCATCACTTAACACTGGTATAAAAATGACCATTTTTAAACCGTATTCAGTAGTTGAAATTAATGGACCTTGCTCCCCATAAGCCTCAGTTAACATTCGGAGAACTTTTTTTTAGCGGAATCAACTCGACCATCATAGCTATCTAAGCAACTCGATTAAGTTACTCCACTGCTGTAGATTCGCATTTGTTGAGAGAAGTAGACAAAATAATCAAATGTATATGTAATAATTTCCATCTGTCAATCAAGGGAAATTAGCTCAATCTGTAGATCGACGAGGACGAAAGAGAAGGAGGAACTAATGGTTAAAAAGCTGATTCAGACATTTCCAGACTTGTCTAATCTATCTGTTCTCGTGTTAGTAAGAAGTAGGTGACTCCGTGCCTATATCCCAATTTATCCAGACGAACTATTTTATAGTTATGTTGTAGATTAAAAGTGATTTATAATGAAATACTAATTAAGTTGTGTTAGTCTGTTTCCTCTATGTTCATTTCGATATTCAATTCGACGTCATCATTTTCTAGATTGCATTCCTCTTGCTCAGCCGCTGTCACTGGTACATCGGTAGCACTTATAGACTCTTCTTCCCATTCTGGCTCAATATCTTCTTCAAAGAAATCCTCGCCCTCAGCTTCTACATCTGCTTCGTCTTCAGTGTCGGCTAACAAGTCGTTTAGTTCCTCATTTAGCACATCTTCTTCTACCGGCTCCTTTTCATCCTTATTTTCATTGGCATCTTCTTCTTCGTCCTCTTGCAGCATCTCAACGTTAATTAGGTGACGCATTGTTGGACGGCCATGTGGACAATTCTACAAAAAAATTCTTTTTATATTAAATCAAAATAAATGACCATTACCTACCCATGGTTGATCAATTTCGCCCATGTGATTGATAAGTGTCCTCATTGTGGTTGAAGGTAAAGCTGTCCCAATCATTATAGACTTCCTGCATGCTCTGGAAGCGAACATAGCTCTTATGCGCGATGGCCGACAAAGGATTCCTCTTGGAGCATTTTGCAGCATGAATACAAGTTCATCGATGTCATCCTTACCGAACTCCCAATTTTTACTGAAAGGCTTTCCAAGAAGCTTCACTCTTTTCGTGGCCGGAGCTGTGAATATTAGAGATGGAATCAAGTAAAAAAGAAACCAAAAACTATTTAAAATTTCAACAAATTACCCTCTTCATCAATTTGGAATTTAAACCCATTTTTTTCGAATATGTCAACGTTGTCCATGAGTATCATCTCACATTCCGCCGTCATCTCCAGCGTTTGGGGAACTGTCAAGGGTTGATATTGCAGAACTGTCGAATGTTGAAGCTCTTCAAAATTGTACTTTTCATCGGTAGCATGCTGATCAACAATTAATAGATCTGATCCTAAACGTACTATGATAAATCCCAAATTGAATTGACCAATGATATCCATTTTACTGAACATATCCTTCGAAATTTCTAAGGAAAGTTCCTGTTCAGCCGTTTTATTTTGACTAGGATCAATGCGACTTTTAAATTTGAGACGCTTCATTTTGTTTCTTGAACTCTCTGAATGCAAAGTTTCTTCTGCCTGTAAAGCTCGTCGAATTTCTTCAATCGAAGTATTAATTACACCTGCGACAGGTTTGTGATGATCACCTTCTCCATCAATTGTATCTAGTACAATGTTTTTAACTACTGTTGGGGGACTTGTCCCTTCGTGTAGGCCAAGGCTTTCTTGCTCTTTTTCTGGAGTTGAACATGGTTTTTCTTCTTCGGGGAGAGTCTTAGGAATTTCGATGAAATGCTCATCACCTGGAACTATGGTAGCCATGGGTTGCGGTTGAATCATTGTTAATTTGAGAGCAGGTAGCACCGGTGTTCTTATTTGTTCGAAATTTTCAGTTTCCTTATTGGCTAATAATTTATCGAATTCTGGAAATTAAATAATTCAAGGCTCATGAGAAAATTATAAATTTGATTACTCTACGAGTTGACAATACATTTACAATACGAGTAGTTCTGATTATTTTATCGTACAAAAAACCAGTGTAAAATTGAAATTGTTCAATTGGTTGATGTCTATCATCATCATCATCATCGGCACTACTACCGGCATCCGACCTTATTTAGCAAGTTTAATAATTTATTTTTACGGGCAAGGTTATTAGCCGTGTGCCAACCTTTCTGAGGATGGTTGATGTCTATAACCAACCAAATTTCTGCATAAGTTCTATGAAATCAAAAATAAAGTAATTCTTTCACCGATAAACATTTTTTTGTGGTTTGTTCCATGTTGGCGATGCATCACTTCGACACGAATTCCCAGGAAAGGCAAGGCAAGCGCCGGCACACAAGTTCCTGGGAAACAACGATCAGCGGCGCGCCGATTCCAGGAAGCCACTAAGGAAAGTGTGACTTTTGTAACAGATACACACACAATTATTATTATTTATTGGCCTTGTTATATAATTAAAGCTCATTTAATTAGCCCTTCCCCATTGAAGAATTTACATCTTGTGCAATGTTATATAATTAACATCGGTCTTGGCTGATCCATATCCTTAAACGATATCAAAACATCATATTAAATTCCAATAGAATATTCCCACTATGCAATAGAAAAATATGTAAATCAAATTATCATCCCTTTTTACAAATTCCAACCCCAGTGTATAACATTTGTTTCGACCTTTAGAGTCACGAATTGCGTATACTGAACACAGACAATAGTTTCTCCAAAATCTCTCTTGATGTAGTAACTTCCGGTAAAAAGGAAGTGAAACGAGTTGCCTAAAGAATCCAAAAAAGATTCGAGATTGACTCAGTTGCATGAGGAACTCCACTTAGGAAAAAACCTAAGTCCCGAGGAGTGTCAATCGATAGTGGAAATATGTGAGGAGTTCAACGACATATTCCACTTAAAAGGCGACCACCTGACGTATACCAATGCGATAACGCATGAATTGTCTATGGTACAGGACCAAGCGCCTATAAACCAAAGACCATACCGTCTGCCTGAGTGCAAAAAAGAAATTATTAACGAGCAAGTTCGAGAAATGCTAGAGAATGATATCATACAGCCTAGCAAAAGTCCGTGGAACTCTCCCCTCCTAGTAGTTCCCAAAAAAGCGGGCCTCGATGGAAAATCCCGATGGAGAGTAATTGTCGATTTCAGGCAACTGAACGACAAAACCATCGGTGATGCGTATCCTCTCCCTAGAATAGAGGATATTTTAGACCAACTCGGTCACTCACGCTACTTTTCCACGCTTGTTTTAGCCAGTGGCTACCATCAAGTCTTAGTCGATCAGAAAGATCGCGACAAGACAGCCTTCAGCACTAATTACGGGCATTATGAGTTCAAACGTATGCCATTCGGGCTAAAGGGAGCCCCGGCTACGTTCCAGAGACTCATGAACCATGTCCTCACTGGGTTGCAAGGTATCGAATGCTTTGTATATCTGGACGACATTGTCATCTATGGGAAAAACCTAGAGAACCATAATGACAAACTCCAGAAGGTATTCGAACAATTGAGATATCACAATCTCAAATTGCAACCCGAAAAATGTAGATTTTTACAAAAAGAAGTAGTCTACCTCGGACATGTTTATTCTGAAAAAGGGGCAATGCCAAATCCCGACACGACAGCTAGTGTCAGGGATTTCCCCATTCCCAAGACGGTAAAGAACGTCCAATCATTTCTAGGACTGGCGAACTATTATCGAAAATTTGTTCCAAATTTCACGAGAATAGTACGTCCCTTAACAAACTTGTTAAGGAAGGACGTAAAATTCACCTGGTCAGACAAATACCAACAAGCATTTGAAAAAGTAAAAGGATTATTGGTTTCGCCGCCAATATTAATCTATCCAGATTTCACCAAACCTTTTAATCTGACTACGGATGCGAGCAGCGAAGCACTTGCTGCCGTGCTATCGCAAGGGGAATTAGGCAAGGATCAGCCTGTAGCTTATGCAAGTCGAACCTTGAATAAAGCGGAAAGAAATTACTCCACCATTGAGAGGGAGCTACTAGCCATTATGTGGGCGACTAGAAATTTCCGCGGTTATTTACAGGGGCGAAGGTTCAACATCTATACAGATCATAATCCACTGAAGGGAGTTTTTAACGTGAAAGACCCCACGTCACGTTTAACAAAATTCCATCACAAATTATCGGAGTTTGATTACCAAATAGAGTACAAACCCGGTAAATATAATACCAATGCGGATGATTTGAGCCGCATCCCGCAAGGCTGTGATGAAACTCCCAAACTAAAAAGATGTAATGTAGTAACATGCGCCCAAGCAAAAAAGCTAAGGGAAAGCAAAGGATCCCAGGGAAGTCAAACAAATGACGAGTCTGATTTACCAGATAATCCCATTCCTCCCTGCACGGAAAAAGGAATGGAGATAACAAAACCTGAGGATATCCAGTTACTACTACGGGATTACCATGATCCTCCTTTGGGCGGACACCAAGGAGTGATAAAAACCTATAACAAGATTCGTAGGAACTTTTGGTGGAAGAACATGATGCGCGACATTAAAGTCTACCTTAAGAAATGTAAGGATTGTCAAACCATGAAATCTTCCCCAAACCTACGGATGCCCATGGTAATCACCGACATTGCAAAGAGGCCTTTCGACAAAGTATATTTGGATATAGTCGGGCCTCTGGATCGAACTCCAGCAGGCAATACATATATACTAACTTTTCAAGACAATTTGTCTAAGTATATAGATTGCTACGCCTTACCCAATGCGGAGGCAGAAACGGTACCCACGGTCTTCTTTGACCAAATAGTTGCTCGGTATGGTGCTCCGAAGCAACTGGTTACCGATCAGGGAAGCAACTTCCTAAGCAGCTTGTTTAAAAACGTGTGCAAACTGCTCCGTATCAAGAAACTTCAAACCTCAGCGTACCATCCACAGTCGAATGGCGCTTTAGAAAGAGCCCATCGACCACTCGTAGAATACCTACGCAGTATTGTGGATGGAAATTCCCAATCATTGGATCAATACCTGAGGACGGCAACATTCGTGTGCAACACCAACGTACACGAAGGTACCAAACTTACGTCGATGGATTGTCTCTTTGGTTTCACCCCGGAGGTACCGTCTAACATCAAACAGCCTCCGGAACCGGTGTACAACCACGAGAGCTACCATAAGCTATTAAAGTACAAACTCCAGCGTACATACGAGATAGCGAGGCGTAACCTATTGATTTCCAAGAGGAAATCCAAAAGGTACCATGACCGTACAATACACCCTTTCACGTTTCACGTGGGCGATAGGGTTCTGATGGGGCATGCGCAGAAACAAGGAAAGTTAGCTCCCATATGGAAGGGTCCCTACAATGTAGTGGCAATACAGGGCCTAGTAAACGTGGTCCTGAAAATAGGTAGAAAAAGTGTGGTGGTGCACAACAACAGATTAAAGCCCTATTTCGAATAAAGCGTAAAACCTAGGTACCAATAGGAAATCGGCACGATAAATTATTTTAAACCCAAATAAAGTGATAAACACCAAAAATCCTCATGACCTAAGAAGCACATGTGTTGATAATATAAACTTATAAAAAGAGAAATGTAAATATAGTATAAACAAAAAAATATGTAGAAATTTAATAAATTTGTAAATAAAATATTTAAGTAAGATTAAAACCAATACAAAACTATATATGGCAGTAGGTACAAAATAAATATAATATAAATAACTCAAAAATAAAATCAAATGAAAAAATTTTAAATAATATATATAAATATTATTAAGAAATATAAAAATATTGTTAAATATAATTATAAAAATTGTAAAGCTAACCGCCACACCCACACCGACACGCTGTGGAAGGAGAGTTTCATTCCTCTTCTAAGAATGAAACTCCATTTTTGTAAGGGGGGAGGAATGTTATATAATTAAAGCTCATTTAATTAGCCCTTCCCCATTGAAGAATTAACATCTTGTGCAATGTTATATAATTAACATCGGTCTTGGCTGATCCATATCCTTAAGCGACATCAAAACATCATATTAAATTCCAATAGAATAATCTCACTATGCAATAGAAAAATATGTAAATCAAATTATCATCCCTTTTTACAAATTCCAATCCCAGTGTATAACATTTGTTTCGACCTTTAGAGTCACGAATGTTGTATACTGAACACAGACAATAGTTTCTCAAAAATCTCTCTTGATGTATGTACTTCCGGTAAAAAGGAAGTGAAACGAGAGAGAAAAGAAAAGAAAAGAGAAAAATAAGGATATGGATGGAAAGACACGATGGCTTGGGCTCTTGTAAAATCAACAGCGAACGTGTGTGGTCGTGAGGCTCGCTAGAGAAAAAACATATTTAAATGAGCTCGGTTTTAGATTCAGTGATTGGCGCGTGGGTTTTTTTTTTTTTTTTGTTCTCTGTCGCGATTAAAATTAAGAGCCAAAAGAGAAAATTTGTGGTCTAATTTAACATTATAATCGCTAGTTTAAAAACATTAGAAACAATTGAATTAAATAAAAGTGTAGTTTACCAACATTAGAAACAATAGAATTAAATAATAAGAAACAAGAGAATTAAATAAAATTTCAAAAGAGAATTAAATAAAAGTGTAGTTTAAAATCCAGAACCAACATTAGAAACAATAGAAAGTTCAAATAAAAATATCAAAATAGAAAAACTCTTGTGGTGTTTTATTACAACGGAAACCAGTAGAAGGAGCAGTGTGGTGTTTTATTACAACGGAAACCAGAAGAAGCAACAAGATTAATCCGGGGTAAGTTTCGTAATAACCACAAATACAAATAATCGTGTGTGGTCGTGAGGCTCGCTAGAGAAAAGAAATATTTAAATGAGCTCGGTTTTAGATTCAGTGATTGACGCGTGAGTTTGTTTTGTTCTCTGTCGCGATTAAAATCAAGAGCCAAAAGAGAAAATTTGTGGTCTAATTTAACATTATAATCGCTAGTTTAAAATCAAGAACCAACATTAGAAACAAGAGAATTAAATAAAAAGAAACAATAGAATTAAATAAAATTTCAAAAGAGAATTAAATGAAAGTGTAATTTAAAATCCAGAACCAACATTAGAAACAATAGAAAGTTCAAATAAAAATATCAAAATAGAAAAACTCTTGTGGTGTTTTATTACAACGGAAACCAGAAGAAGCAGCAAGATTAATCCGGGGTAAGTTTCGTAATAATCACAAATACAAATAATAATTTGGACATTTTAATTGTTAAAATATCTTTAACAGCCTGTAGGAACCCGGAAGTTCATGACCTCACCGACTCGGCTCCGCCATTGTTCCCTGTCCTGTGCGCTCTCATTCCACGTTCGACCATCCGATCCGATCCACAATACACAAGCAAATAGTGAAGAACACCGAACGAAAATCGAATAGGAAAATGCATCAGAGCCGTATACCATAGCGATAATATAATAAAACCCACATCAGTCGAATGTACTTGAGTTTAGAAATCGAATTCGTACACGCGGCGGTGGCCTGCTGGGTTGCGCTTTGGTATACGGCTCTGATGCATTTTCTTATTCGATTTTCGTTCGGTGTTCTTCAGTATTTGCTTGTGCATTGTGTGTGTGTATCTGTTACAAACGCCACAAAAGCACCACCCAGGAAACGAGCGAACGAGAGGACGACTGCGGGCCTCGTTCAGCTCCTAAACATACCCTCGACCTACTTGAGACCATACAGAGACGAGCGATCCGCCGGATCGGTGACTCGGCGCTGACGTTGGGACTACAGTCGCTTTCACATCGAAGGCGCGTAGACGACCTCTGTCTGGTTTACAGATCATATCACGGATGCTGTTCTTCGGAGATTCTTGGTATTGTTCCATACAATTCGGCTTATATGCGCTCCACAAGACAATCCGACGGATCGCACCCGTTTGTGGTTCATCTCCCGACGGCGCGAACATCCCTGCATCAGAACTCGTTCCGTTACAGAGCGGAGCTGTGGAACTCCCTTCCCACGCGAATGTTTTCGGAGCGTTACAACCTGCAACTGTTCAAAAAGAACTGCAACAGTTATTTGGTGGCATCTCGGCGCGCCCACTCTGCGTTATAGGTTCGCCTCTCCCGAGAGGTCTAATAAAAAAAAAAAAAAAAAAAAAAAATATATATATATATATATATATATATATATATATATATATATATATATATATATATATATATATATATATATATATATATATATTGTGACGCATATGACAATCAGTACTGGAATCTTCGAGAAAGTCCGAAACAAAGTACTAGATTATTTTAGGAAGTACTGGAAAACTGGAATAGAAAAGTCGAAATTATGGAACGGACGGAAACGAAACGCCAAATCAGAATGAGGGAACGGTATAAATACGTCGCACACAGACCATGGGGAGGAGTCATAAGTAAGGCAGTGAAGCAAGTGATACGTGCGGAAGCGAAAGTCTCGAGTAAGAAGTAGAACGTGAAGCAAGCGATAAGTGTGGTAGTAATAAGTAATAAGTAAGCAGTAAAATACGCGATAATTACGGAAGTGATAATTAAGAAAACGTTAAGTGTACGGTAAAAAGTAACGATTGTTATTGCGGACTAATAAAATGTCACATTAAGTCAGAATAGCTTTAACGGCTCTTATTTATTCAATATAATTAATCGAGCGAACCCTAAGCTCGCTACAATATATATATATATATATATATATATATATATATATATATATATATATATATATATATATATATATATATATATATATATTTTATATAGCCCAAGCCTATATATATATATGTATATATATATATATATATATATATATAGCCCAAGCCTATATATATATATATATATATATATATATATATAGCGTTTTGTGACGATAGTGAAGAGCGTGTGATTCGAGCCGACACTATCACCGTTAGAATCACTAAAATATGGAACCAAATAGAACCAAAATTCAATGTATCACGTCACTGCCCCGTATACGAATTCGATCTCTAAACTCAAGTACATTCAACTGATTTGGAATTGCTATGGTATACAGCTTTAACGGATGTGCTTTGATTTTTCGATTTGTCTTTCCGGTCGTGTTGTTCGTCAATATTAGTCGTGTGTATCTGTTAGAGACGCCACATATAGATGTAAGAGGTGGGGTAGGTGGTTACAAATTATTCGACCTGACAGTGGTTATATAGGGGAAAAAGCCGAGACTTCTAGATATTAAAAAAAAAAAAAACTGGAAGTACGAAATAAATCGTTTGGTTGGCCAGCGTCGGAACACAGTCCACACAGAGAGAAGGGATCTGAGACATCACCGAAGAAAGGGCCGTCCCCAGAGCGGTCACATTTCACGTTAAATAACTGCGTCTGGTTTCCGGTGCCGAGGTGAACCAGTCACGACACATCTATATGGTTCACGTCTTTTTGTTTATAAAAATTGAAACACCTCCACTCCATTAACTGCATTGAACTTATCTTCATACGTATGATTCTGCCAGGTCCTGCTTGTTTATGAGATCATGCGGCGCCATTTGTGCGGTGCCGTCGTTCTTCTCATCCATGCATCTCAATGCCACGGCCCACCCATACTTACGATTATAAGAGCATGCTGAGCCATTTTCCGCCATTTACAATCATTTGAATGTCGTCCCAGCCATAGTTTATGACTGGACAATAACATAGATTTCAACACAATGCCGCCATCACTACCAGACTCAACATAACAAGATCTTTTGCTGCAACAGGAAATTCTAATCCAGTATCCACATATACACTCATCACCAGAGCTGATATAATTGCATCTGTCGCTAATTCCATTGACCGTCATTAACCCACGGCGTTGATCCGCTGGCACTGCGATACACCATCATGTAGCATTTATGTTTTCTTGTACAGGAATATGCGTTCCTTTTGAATTCGGTATCTTTTGTATCTCAATGCCTATTGTCTTGTTCAAATTGTAGATGATACCTCTGTACCTTGTAATGTTTGGTAATTAAGTTTTCATGTATGGATAACGCTCTGCTACGAGCAGATATTATTCAATTTGAGATGCTACCTTTTTTCTTGTTTCAATGTATGTATTAGTAATGCTCTATGGCGAGCAAGAATTTTTTGTATTCGTTAAGTATAAGAATATTAGTGTAGAGATTTTTGTATATATAGGCTTGTAAGTGAAATATAAAATTCTCCCTCAACACAGAATCCATTTACTCTAATATACGTAAGCAACACCTCCGGTTGTTTGTTGAAAAATTTTCCCCAGATATCCTCTTCCTTTCAGAGACCTGGCTCAAACCAAATTCCCGAGTTTCCATTCCCAATTATACTTTTGTTTCTAACCCCAGAACTAATGGATCCCACGGAGGTACCGGCATCTTAATACACAAAAAATTTCAATTCAGTGAAATTAGATTCACTAATATATTCAGCATTGAATACACGGCAGTTAAACTTTTTTGTGAGAACAATAAAGTGCTCGTCTTAGCATCCATTTATATTCACCCTTCACGACAACCAGATTTCCCAGATGCTGACATTTCTCAGATAATCCAACAGTCCGTTCCCGCTCCATTTATAATCGGGGGAGACTGGAATGCTCGTCATACAGCATTCAATGATAATAAATGCAACAAATATGGTCGTCAGTTGCTAGCCCTCCTCCCATCTTATCCATATACATACATTGACCCCCCATTACAGCCAACCCGTGTCACTAGCACAGCCAAGTCAACAATCGACTTCTTCCTCAAGTCCGATGATGTTCAGTCAGCGGGTCCACCTACAGTCTCCTTTATATTTCCTTCTGATCATGGTTCCGTTCATACCACGATCCAAATCCCCTCTTTCGACCCACTCTACTCGTCAAACCCTGTCCCAAACTTCACCAAAACAAATTGGAGAAAAGTCAATAGGGACATAGCGATCAGTTTCTCTGACTTGTATATCCCTGAAGCATCTAACTTACTCCCTATTGAAATCGATCACGCATCTTTAAGAATAGAGCAAATTCTTAAGGAGGCTCTCAACAACAACACCCCGACAACCATTCCTCATAACTATTTAGGAAAGCCTTTGCCCAGCATCCTAACCAAATTATTGCGCCTTAAAAAGCAGCTCCGCCGTAAACTCCATACAAGATACTGCCCCTTTATTAAAAGCCAAATCCAACTCCTATCCACTCTGATAAATGAGCAGTTGAAAAAGTTCGCAGATGAAAACTACATCTCCACACTTAAAAATATCAAACCAAATCGGGATCTTTTCAAAAACATCAACCAATTAACTGGTCGTAAATATAAACCCCGAATTGATCATCTCATCAACCCAATCAGCAATAATATTGCCCAGTCCGATACGGACATAGCAAATTGCCTCGCAGAACACTTTGCAAAGATTCATGAGCAAAATAATTCTCTATCAACTCCCGGCTTCGAGAACACAGTAAACGAATACATCTCAAACAGATTATTCACATCTTTTACTCCTTTCATCGGTGAATTTAGCAACACGAACATAGCTTCACACCCCTTAGACACTACAAATTATCTAACTGCAGACGAATTATCCGAGATCGTAAGATCAGGAAATAACAAAAAGTCAACTGGATTAGATGGAATCCCACGCCTTCTATTTAAAAGGCTACGCCCACAGAATCTACTTCCCATCCTCATTCTTCTTAATCAAATAATTAATGCATCGCACTTCCCAGAGAACTGGAAAACTGCGGTAGTAATTCCTATTAAGAAGCCCGGTAGTAGTAATAGCCCTTTCAATTATCGTCCAATATCCCTATTAAGTACATTAAGTAAGATACTGGAACGCAAGATCTACCAAAATCTTCTCTCATTTGCCAATGAGAATGCCCTCATCCCTAACTGTCAGTTCGGATTTCGTAAGCGACAATCCACATGTCATGCTCTACTAAAACTTACACACGATGTTACAACTGGTCTCCAAAACCAAAGCCCTACTGTGTGTATATCTCTCGATATTTCTAAGGCGTTTGATTGCGTCTGGATCTCAGGGCTTCTGTACAAACTGCACTCCATATTTAATCTAAACTCTCACACAACAAAGCTCTTAGCCTCTTATCTTTCTGACAGAAAATTCGTTGTGAGAATAAATTCTTCCGTCTCAGAAACCCACAACATAACCGCGGGTGTTCCCCAAGGCTCTATTTTAGGGCCAATTTTATATCTGTTATATACCGCGGATATTCCTCAACCCGTATCTCCTAATGTTGTGATGCTGAATTATGCTGATGATACATTAATTTACTCTAGCAGCAAATTTGTTAAGGCTGCAAGAAATCGCATTAACAACTTTCTCCCTAACCTATCATCATACTTCAATAAGTGGAAAATTCACCTTAACCCAAATAAAACGCAGCTCATAGTGTTCAAGGGCAAACACGAGCACTGTACAAACAACACTAGACGCTGCCACAACAAAATTAAACTTAACCTAAACAACACTCTAATAAAACCCTCCAAAACCCTAAAATATCTGGGAATCACTTTTTCTAATAACTGGTCTTTTTCCTCCCACATTAAAAATTCCCTTCAAAAAGCCACAATTCAGCTTAATCTCTGTAGAAGAGTAATGTGGAAACCTAATAGTCTCTCTCACAAAGTCAAACTGCTCATTTACAAACAGATTATCAGGCCCACACTCACGTACGCGTGTCCATTGTGGTACCATATCACTCCCTCCCAAATGGAGAAATTACGAGTATTCGAAAGAAAATGCTTTAGGTATGTCTCTGGGTTACATCGTCGTCCTAACTCCTATAAGTACTATAGTAACGTCGAACTCTACAATACCGCTGGTATTGAGCGCCTCGATAGACGATTCCTCGAACTGTCTATCAAATTTATCGAAAACCTACAAAATAATCCCAATCCCATAATAACCTCGCTCTTAGAGAACCCTCTAGATATCAGAACTAACTACCCCAACTGTCTCCACACCAGAGCTATCTTCGCCTCAGGCAGACTGGTAAATGATTCAAACGAGATCATATACCACAACACCGAAGTTACCCCTAACCAGTTCAAATACTCTAACGTCCAACCATTTTCCAACATCCTACGTTTTTCCAACGAACAACCGGAAAGAAATACTCTTCCTCAAACCCATAACTGACCTCATTCCACATCCTTTAATTCATAAATCCCATTAATTATAAAACTTTGTTTTGTTTATAGCTCATTTTATAATAATCAGACTAAGTTAGGTTAAGTTATATTTATATTTATATTTAGGGTTAAGTTTAGATTAAGTAAAGTAAAAATAAGAAATTCCTGGTTTTCTGACCTTTTCCAGGAAGACAAAACCCTACTAAATGTACAAACACACATCTAGCCTGTAACTCTTAAAACATTGTTTGGAAAATGTATTATAATAACAATTACATGTAAGCAATTGTCACGAATTTAATTTTAAGTCACTGTATTACTTAAATGTACAAATTTTAATTATGGTTAATAAATACAGTTTAAAAAAAAAAAAAAAAAAAAAAATATAAAATTAGAATTCATCCGACCGTCTCACTTTTTCAATTTTCAGCACATTTTTATCCTATGCGATATTTAGTGGCGTTGCGCTCGAATATCACCATACAAACTATCAGACTAAGGGTGTTGCACTCTAGTGTCCATTAGGGCTTTAGAATTTAGGTCCAGCAATAAACTTCAAATCAAAGGAGGTCTGAATCAAACATTGGACTTAGGTTCTTCAACAACAAACAAAAATCAGGTCAAAAGAGGTCTGATTCAACACTGCTGTTATGTTGAGTTTGGTTTACTCAATCTCAGTCACCTGCAGCTGTTTGCCGTTCAGTCCAGCCATCGTCAAAGCTATGGATCTTCGTCATTGAATGTTCATATTCAAACGTAGGGATCTCCTCGTTCTTTGCCCATGCCATGGAAGAGAACCGAATGTTCCCAGCGATTTAAGAGGGTCGCCTATACTTTCCCCAATTGCAGTTACACCCTCTGGTAATTGACCAAGTTTTTACCTTGGATCATGTGATCTTCCTTTTAAGTTTAGTCCTGAGCATATCGGCGCCTAATTACAATTTTAGAGTCTTAAAACAATCCATTGGTTGCGGTGATAGTATCCATTGTTGTGCGTTGTATGATCCTGCCATTATTTTGATTGTTATATTTTTTGTTCTAGGTAAACTACTTACTAAGTAGCGCAAGGCTAATAACCTTGCCCGTAAAAATAAAGTATTATGGAAAATTTAACAAGTCTCGAGACTTGCTAAATTAGGCCAAGACCGGATTCCTGTTGTAGTGCCGATGATGATGATGATGAAACTACTTACTAAACTTTTTTGTACTATAGAAAACGAAGAGATGCTTGTTTCGAATAGTGCGTATCACATGTTCCGCTGAATATTTTCCGTTAATCCTTTGAAATCCACAAATTACCAACAATTACTTTGCATACAATCGGTTGCCCGAGTACAACAACAAATTTCACAGAACTCTTCAGGACGATTTTCATTCAAATGTTGTCCAGGTTATTGATTTCTAATGGTTCTACCCTTTGGCAAATCAAATCTGATCGGGTGAAGACGCAGACTCCACTCTGAAAATGAAATCTCAAATGCAAGTGGCCTCCTGGGCAACGAAAATATGTCGAGTTAGTTGAAAGGTCGACCTGGATCTCGGTTAGGGCGAGAATATCAGGATTTGCTGATGGGCAATAGTGGTGGTTGGCGTCTACATTCATATTGGTGAATCCTATGCCCCTGACGATACAAAATGCCGTTGTTAGTTGAACGTTGACAGTATTTTGTGCGCGAGCCCGATTACGTGGTGACGAGTTGTTTACAGTTCGGTTCTTTATTAAAACATTTTCATGATGTTCCCCCCTGACATGGATCGAATAGGAAAATAGTTTTCCCTCGGAATTCTTTATCTCAGAAGGCACCATCATGATTTATCTCAACAACTTGAGATACATTTACCGTCTCTGGAACGATGTAATAAATTCTGTCTTAGTTTTGAATAATGGAAGAACTTTGCAGATTGATTGCACGTATTGTTGTCATTCTTAGGCTTCATCTTTTGCTCTTGCTTTTGTTTGGCTTATGCAAGCGAAAAGTAACCGTGGGGATGGATAATCGCGACGACAGCATGGGCGAGAGTTCTACTGTCCACCCACTCGCCGCTAAACGTTCCAATGTCACTCACGATTGTTCCGGTGCCTGCAAACGAACGATCACCAGGAAGAGGAATAACCACAAATAAAACGCACAGATTTAATTGGTGATCACCGCCTTTTTATTACTTTACTTAGAACTTATTATTAATATTAAATTGATTTTCATAAATTTTATGCAAGAGGAAACACTTCTTTCTCGACACGACTTCGGTATATCTACGCTTCTCCGCCGCGCAACGGAGAGCGGGAGGCAGGTCGACTGGCTCGGTCGGCTGATGGTAAAAGACTCTCCGAACTTTGACTTGAATTCCATCCTCGGTTGGGGTTAAGGAACGGAAGAGAGAGGGAACATTTTTCTCTTAAGGGTGTGACCACCATGGAGATGCGATCTTTTGGTGCAGTGGTGTGTATGTGTGTTCGTACACATCACCATGTTTATCGATGCATTTCAGCAAGGATAACCAAAACCTACAGCTAGGGAAAAAGAACAAAGGAGCAGCGACCTAATGCATCGGTCTGTGATTAGGGTCAGCTAAATAAATAAGCGGGAGCTCATTGGAATTGCATTTGGAATACCACAAACGATGTGGATTGTTTATGGTATGGCCAGACCACCTTTGAGGGACAGCGTTCTTTTGTGCGAGTTAGGGAATTAGTCTTAACGTCTATGGTGCTAATTACATGCAGCTGCGTTGGACTGTTTATCGTTGATTAAAGTGGTCGCCAGCCAATGTGTATGTAGGTAGTTTTTATTGTGCACATGTTGAGTCTGAGATAAGCCAACTCAAGGGTAAGATTCCCTGATTATGCGGTTGTATTATATGTGAACCGTTGAATTTTCTTTCAGGGAATTTACGATAAGTTAGGCAGGAATTCTTATAGGGAATTTGTATGGGAAGAGATGCATGAAAGGTAAGAATTCTCTTCCAGGAGCTTTTAGATTATAAATTGCTCTATTTAATGTGTAAAGCATTTAAGGTGCTAATGTGATGGCATTAGCGAACTTAAGGAAGTTGGGTAGCAGTTATTGGGGTTTTTCAGGTAAGTGGGCCGTGGGGTTTGGCGGAACCGCTACATAACTACCATGTTTCTATCAACTTCATCAGATTCGTTGATATGGAAATGATGCGTCGTACTCTGTGCGGAAAGAAGTTCCTCATACTAAGACGATTAATAGGTATTACAGACAGTAGAAGTTTTAATGTCATTGTTCAACGCTGAAGAATTGCGAAAGTACACAGCGTATTAATTTAACACATACGTCATTTTGTTCGTCTGAAATTTAACTACAAACACACACAAGTTAAGTCCGCCAAAAACTAGCTTCTTTGTTTTATCGTTCACTGATCATGTCGAGTTTTACGCCGGAAAAAGAACATTTGCGGCACGCATTGGTTTTCTTATTTAATCAAAAGAAAAAGGCTGATGAAAGTAATCGTTTGCTGATAGAAACATATGGTGATCACGCTCCATCAATTAGTACATGTGAGATATGGTTTCGACAATTTAAAAGTGGTGATTTCAATGTGAAAGACAGTTAGCGCTCTGGTAGACCACAAAAATGTGAAGACGAGCAATTGTAGGAGTTATTGGATGATGACCATGTGGCGTCTCTAACAGATATACACACAATACACAAGCAAATAGTGAAGAACACCGAACGAATAGTGAATAAGAAAATACATCAGAGCCGTATACCATAGCGATAACAGGACAATTCACATCAGTGGAATATACTTGAGTTTAAAAATCGAATTCTAAGCAAGGGCAGTAGCCTGATGTGTTACGCATTGATTCAATTTTTGGTGATTCTAACTGTCATAGCGTCAGTTCGAATCACACTTCTTCACTATCAATCCCACACGCTATAACCCAACTCAAACTCAACAGCAATTAGCAGAAGCAATGCATGTGTCATAGGAAACAATCAGTAGACGTTTATGAGCAATGGGTAAGATCAATACCAGGTATATGCATACGATTTTTTCCGGTTTAACTAAGAAATGACGCCAGCGAAAAGTACGAAGCACACAGCAAAACTAATGAAAGACACCTTGAAATCGCTTGGGTGGGACGTCCTTCTGCACCCGCCGTACTCCCCAAACTTGCCGCCATCTAGCTATCACCTCTTCGCATCAATGGGGTACGCGCTCGCAGAGTAGAAAATGGCACGACAAATGGTTTGCCGCCAAAGACAAGCAGTTTTTCTGGCATGCTATTCATAAATCAGCTGAAAGATGGGCGAAATGTGTAGAAGCCGACGGCCAATATTTTGAGTAAAAAAATTAATTTCACTAGAAAATTAGGTATTTTTTACCGAAGCAACCGCAAAAAACGTATACATACATCTTGTGGGAGACGGACCAGGACACAACTGCCAACTGGCAAAAAAAAAAAAAAAAAAAAAAAATGGTGTGGCGAGAGGCCGACTTTAGGGAGACAGGACAAATGTGTCCTTCATTCTGTCTCTGGGTTCTGGTCATCTATAATAACGATAACCAGAATCATCCACATACGTGAAGATGTTGGGCTCGGTCTCAAGATATCTGAAAAGAAAGGGGAAGGAGGTATCTAAGGATAGTGTGGACAGGGTTAGTTCAATTGTTCTCTAATTACTTGGATGGAGGGATGGTGGGAAAGAAATCGTACAAGACCGGTAGGTCTGTGACAGTTTCCGCCACAGAAAATTGAGTATTTAACTACAAATTTTTTACCTGTTTTCTTCCGCCGTTTTCCGTTGTCCTCTGGGGAGAGCTGAAGGTCCGTGCAGCACCTTCTTTCTGATTCAATATGGGCCGGGCAATAGCACTCTCCGTTTCCTTCTCCAGCTGCACCACCTATGGTTCTTCTTCCTACACGATCAGGGCGGTCACCGCCAAATGGTGTTCTTAGAGAGAAGTCGACGTGCCTCTGCGAATCCAATCGCACCACAAACGATGAGATGTCCACCTCCTGCTTTTGATCACTAATGTGTCTTTTACAGATCAAAATACGAGCATGATGGGTAGACTGGGTCAATCCAAATTCAAACACTTGTGTTTTTAGTTTAACATTTAATATTTTAACTTTTACTTTTACGCATTTTTAGTTTTACGTTTACAATTTGACTTTTTACTTTTACACATTTTTAGTTTTATGTTTTCAATTACACATTTTTAGTTTTTACGTTTACAAATGTCTTTTTTTATCTTTTTCAACCAACGGGGCCTTCCAGTCCTTTCTTCCTTTTTCAGTTGCTGTGTTTCTTGCACCGAACTGTCTTCAACTCACGACTCGAAATCTTCCAACTGTATTCTTAAAAACAGTCAACAAAACGGAATCAAAATTAACCGAATCGAAGATTCCTCTTGCTCTCTCTCGCTCTCCCTCAACATCCACTCCCAAAACCGAATTCGAACTCGCCCACGATCCACACTCGAATCGGGGCGTGTTCGAACACTCACATGTGGATCGTGCAATTCTTCCACCACCTTACCATCAAACCATATTAAAATCAAATTACATTAAAAACAACTAAATGATGGGGGTGGTGGAAGCCGCACGTAACAGGTCTTGAGTGCGATAGTAAACGCAGATCACGTCTTTGGCGTCTGATAATCTGCGCTTTGGTCGGTGTGTATGTGGGTGTGTTTGTGCTGTATTGTACTGTGCGTGCGTGTTTGTAGTGTGTCAGCAGTAGACCCTATGGGATGGGCCCAGGAATCCTCTATTATAAAGGAGAATGTTGTTGGGAAGGGTGCACACTTCAGTTTTGTACTGAAGAAGAAATTGTGGTAGTCGGATCCGAAGAGATCGAAAGAGAGAAGGGTCAACAACGCAAGACTCCCGTACAATGTTCTGAATGCTTTCGAGGTACTTGTATGCTAATTGTAGCAAGTGCTCATCGATTGGAATAATGGAGGCACCTTCGTATAAGTGAGAGTTCGGGTAATGGCGACCGTCAGGCCTTCTAAAGTGGTTGATGCATCTTCTGAGGAGTTTTTTTTTCGAAAACTCGAAGTCTTTCCATTTGGGGCGAAGATATGCAGAACCATATGGGAAAGGCGTATGATATTCATCGGAATAGCTGCTTATAGCAGAGAAGCTTAACTTTGGTGTCAACTTCGTTGCTCCACTTCAAGATGTTGTGCAGTTGCTTAGACCGACCGAGGCCCCTTTGAAGAATGTGGGTCGCATGTTTGATGAAATTCATTTTTGGGGTATAGATGTCCCCAAGATATTTCATCCTGTCCTGTGGTCTAATTGTAGTACCTCCTATTTGTATTGGGATGTTCTGTGAATATCGAGAAGTAGGTTGGGAGTGTTTACTACTCAGAATTATGGCTACTGCTTGGGATGGGTTAAGTCGAATTCTCCATCGACTGTAATACTGATACAGTTCGTCCAGATGACGGTTGAGTCGGTTTGTTGCGAGTTTTGGGCTTTTAGTTGACGTGTACACTAGGACGTCATCCGCATAGCATATCTGGCTTACTCTACCATCCACAGGGCGAGGAATATCTGAGGTGTAGATATTAAATAAGATGGGGCCTAGAATGGAGCCCTGTGGTACGCCTGCAGCGGCGTTGAAAGTTCGGGAAAGCTTTCCATTCACTGGAATTTGGAAGGTTCTGTTTAAAACGAACTGGTAGATGATACTACACAGCGTTTTACTGAGGCCAGTATTCAGTAATTTAAAAACGAGACCTTCGATCCAGGTTGTGTCAAAAGCCTTTTCAATGTCCAGGCTCACCGCAATGGTGGGTTCCTTATTAAAGAGGTGCACGCAAACGTAGTTTTGAAATATGTTGAGAGCCATGGTGGTGCTGTGCGCTCTTCTAAATCCAAATTGGAAATTAGGTATTAGCTTTCCATATATGAACTGTTCATATATTTTGCTGATGCAGATGAGGAGCGAAATAGGACGAAAGCTTGAGGGGTGATAATTTGGTTTCCCAGCTTTTGTTATTGGGCAGACAACAGCATGCTTCCAAGCTTGGGGAAAGTACCCCATGTTGTAGGCATGGTTGAGCAGAATGGAGAGCTTTATAAAGAATAAAGGAGAAAGCCTTCGCAACGAGTGGTACGACATGTTGTCGATACCGGGTGACTTCTTGGGGTTTCGAGATTTAACTAGGTTCTGTAGGGTATTTGATGTGACGAAGCCGTGACTATTATCACGTGTGTCGTCGAAGTATGCACTGTTAGCTGAGTTAAAGACAACTATTGGCTCGTTTTTTAATTTATTGTGAACCTTTGAACTAATTATTGCTTTAGTGTCCGGGTCGCCATCCTCGAGAGTGAGCTTGTGATTATTTTCAATGGTCTCTCCGATGATGTTTGCTTTATTGGTATCATTATTGACAAGAAGACCGTTGTGCATGATTGGCCCAGTGATGCGAGAAGTGCAACATATCTTTTTAACATTTTTATAAATGTTCTGATCCTTCCGAATACCCTTCAGTTTGTCTTCCAATTGTCGGGTACTATTGTTTTGGATTCTTTGTTTTATCGGTGTACCAATATTGTGAATAATGCATCGCAATAATGGCTTCCTTTCCGTAAAGCGGTGACGATATCTCATTCTCCAGAGCTTTTTACGTTCCCGGATGAGATGAAGAGTCGTCATGGGGAATCTGATGTATTTTCAAGTTTGTACTTCGGTACGTGAGCCCCCGAAGTTTCAACTAGAATCTCGTGAAGTCATGCTGCAGCTTTATTTATCTCAGCCGTCGTTAGGTTCCTGTCAGTGGGTAGAGAGAGTTGGTGGAGTTTTTCGTTCAATGTAATATTGAAGTTGTCCCAATTTGTGCGCCCATAATCGGGTATGTATCTGATATGATCCCAGGATGCTCGATAGCCGCGGATGAACATGGTCACAGCGTTGTTGTCAGGTACACCCACCGATACTTGGGGAGGAGCGATTTGGGGAAGTACGTGTTTGGACACAATAAAGATGTCCAGGATGGAGTTGCTTCGGGTACCAACCGTAGGTCCGATTATTTCAAAGGTGAGGGCAGGACAGTTGTCGGTGTACCATTGGAACAACTTCGGGCCGTTTGGGCAAGAGACGGAGTTGTTCCAGTGGGGATGCCTGGAGTTGAAATCGCCGCCTATGATGAAGGGTGTATGCCCCGAGGACCTTATTTACTAGCCGATATTTTCAGGATTCTCCTCAATAGTATACTGGTTAGTATACCCGCCTGTCATGCGGGAAACCGGGGTTCGTTTCCCCGTCGGGGAGCCTCTGGCGCAAGACTAATGACCTTGCCCGGAAAAAACAGATCATTATGGAAAGTTTGACAAGCCTCAGGACTTGCTAAATAAGGCAAAGACCGGTTCCAGGTTGTAGTGCCGATGATGATGATGATGATTTTCAGGATTAATGGGGCCATTATTGGTTTTATGTGAGTGGTATACAGAGTATATATTCACTCTACCGTTATTAGCTAAATGCAGTTCAACCCCGGAGACCTCTATGGACTCGAAATGCGGGAGGTCAATAGCTTCATGGCGAAGTTCGCTATTAACCAGTATACAGGTGCCACCTCCGTTGATGGTGGGGCCGCCAGTGAGGGTTCGATGTCTCCGAATCATGGAAAAGTTTGGGAATACGGGGCGGTGGCATGGATGTAACCTAGTTTCGGTTACAAGAACCCCGTCCACCCGGTTATCCTTTATGAAGTCAGAGACTATCATACGCTTTGATAGCGAAGCAAGGGAGTTGACATTTATAAGAATAACTTTAGTTTTGGGATCCAATTTGGAGGGTATGTCTTACATATGTCGTGAAGAGGAGTGCATCTCTCTCAGCCTCAGTTGTTAGTTTTTCATATCGGGGGCGAATATCCTCAATCACGCGGGAGAGACTAAGTAATTTCTCGAGCATTGAGGGTTACCCCTTTGGAGGCTTTTGTGCCACCGCTTGGAATTGTGACATTTTGTTGGCCTGTATAGGGGGTTGAATATGTTTTTGGGGGAGAGGTGGTGGAGGAGTTTTCATATTCTTTGTCTGGATCCCTTTAACCTTGTCGGCAAATGTAAACTGCCAACTGGCGGACTGAGTGTTGGCTATTTATACCAATTGCTGCCTTTGTTCCTGTAACAAATATGCGTACGGGGGAACGGGGACACAGGAGAGAAATAAGCGGCAGCAGTTTTGGAGTTGACTATAGTACAACGATCGTACTGGGCAAGACAACAACGCCCCTAATCCAGACCAGAATCCGGTTCTGCTAATCCAATAAATAGATCTTAACAGATTGGAAAGGGCTTACTCCACCAATATTCAGAAAGTCAGAAATAAACTAAGTAAATCAGTAATTCACCGCCGGTCAATCAAACGAGTTTATACACCTAGTAAGTTCTATCTGTGAATATTCCGAAGATTGTGTGAAATCTTGTGTGAGAAGTCTGTGGGATAATAACATTATTACCACAGACTCGTAAGTGTTTCATTTTAAAAATGAACCTGTGGCGTTTCTACTAATACCACTGCTACCTTTTTCAACCTACCTCCAAATCTTCCTTCCTAAAGCTCCACTAATTTCATCATTTTTACCATGCAAGCGCAATAACTTCCCCAAGTATTCTCCCACCGATTGCATTACCTTTCGGTTATGCAAATAGCATCCAACATCAAGCATCTGCCCATCAAGGACATTCACGCAATTAACGCGTTATATAAATTTCCCTAGGAGAAATTCGGTACGCCAGTACCGCATACATCAATGCATCTCAGCATTGTTCTAAAAGGAAAACATTTCGGTTGCCATACTAGATAACCGAAGTGGATTATGAAAACAATCAGCAGAACCCCTGTCTGCCTGCATTTACTGTCCCACACGTGCGCAACAGATTTTCATGTTGCACCAGTACTCACGGCGGTTTTTATGCAATCTTCAAAGCACCGGCGCAATTCGCGCCTAGCTGCCAAGAGCCGAATTCAATGCCAGTGTAAATACTCACACTGGATTTCGACCCGTGACTCCATAGGAATGCAATACGCAATTAACATAGTTGTAAACACAACCATCATTGTGTAATTATTCCAAATGCACCATAATCCCTAGGGTAGTATTTGGACAACTGCAAATACTTATCCCGAAGATGCCTTTTCAGGAATTTTCATTCCCACGGTTCGACCACCCATGAGCTCGCATCACGAGCCAACAAGGTGATCCGCGCGTAAAGTAGTTCAGTCGATGAAACAGTAGCAAAGGAGTCGAGTCTCAACCTAACTGGAGTGCGCCCTAAGACGAGTTCGAGATACGGTGGAGTTCGCCTGCGCGAGTGACGTCGAGTGTGTTTACGTGTTCTATAGTTTAGTAAAAATTAATAAATAAATAATACCAAAAAATAAAAGACAAGCAACAAACAATGTATAAGTCTTGGCCTTATTTAGCAAGTCCTGAGGCTTGTTCAATTTTCCATAATGATTTATTTTGTCTGGGCAAGGTCATTACTCTTGCGCCAGGGGCTCCCCGACGGGGAATCGAACCCCGGTCTCCCGGGTGACAGGCGGGTATACTAACCACTATACTATCGAGGAGCACAAGTCAAGGCTCTTTTAATTGTGAAGCGTGTGTCCTGTGTCTCTGCCATTAAAAATTGAATTAATGTATAATACAATGCAAAAAACACCGACCAGTAGTTACAATAAATGACAAAATTCCAACAGTGTGACCAGTGTTTTATTGCATCAAATTCGGTGGAGCCAGTGCCAAAGTCGGCACACATACGCTCTGCCCCACAAATCATCTCAAATAATCAAAAGAAATTGTCAGGGTTGCCCAAATCAATATTTAAGAGAACTTACTACTATCCTTCACAAACAGGAACGAATAAAGAAAGACTGCCCATTTTATGGACCATTTTCCCGAGTGATGGGACCTGCGCCTGCGATCACACTCATAATATCACACCAGGAGCGGCTGGTGTCAAGACTAAATACCAAATTCCAAGGTTTGTAAATTCAGTTATTCTCTTTAAAAACAACGGATTTTATAAGACATAACGCCATTATTGAGGATAATTAAGCGCGTATTGACGAAATTTATATAAAATAGCAAAGCAGTGCTAGCGGAATTAAAAGCAAACTTAATAATTACATTAAAAGAATATAGAGACAAACAAGTGCAAAATCTCACTAATAACGATTCATATACAAAAATATTACCATTAAGATATTAATAAAACAAAAAACTTACCCTCTGATTCAGTTTTGAGGTTATTGGTATTGATCATGCTGACATTGGTTTCTGTTTCGGAGTCAGATTCCGATTTATAACTAACGACATGCTCCGTCTTACCGTTTTTCATTTCAACGTTGTTGGCACATTCTAAAAATGATTGAATCTTTTTCATCTTAGCTGTTCGCGCAGATATCTCATCAATAGGTTTCCTCTTTTTTCCTTTGTTATTGTTTGAGATTGTAGCTCCTTTAGTGTCACCGGTTGCCTTCCATTGCGATAATACTTGGTGAAATCGTGGCGCATCTGCAGGAATCTTAACTTCGTCATCACTATCAACTTCCCTTGGATCCGGGACAGACCGATTTAGTAATTTATCTAATGTGGTATTGCGCAACGTCAGTCTCGAAGGAATATGACCAAATGTATTTAGTAAAGCTTTCTTAATAGCTATTAGCAGAATTTTTTCGTTGTTAACTAATATTTGACGTTTGTCTGGAGTTAGGTTTACATCAACATGACTCCTATCAGTTACTATATTTAGAAATACGAATGGATTTTGTTGATGGTTATACCGATGATAAATCTGGTTAACTATTTTAGCTACCTACAAAAACACAACATAATTAAGGAGAGATTAAACCCTTGATTAGGGTGACTTACATTTTTTGGATCACATGGTCTGGAGTTCACAAAGAAATATTGTCTATCTTTCGAACCCCGTCCTTTTCCATGATCACAACTAGATATCCAACCTTCTAGTTTAAATTGTCCAGAATTTAAATTCTCGACATCTTCATTAGTAATTTGAAAGCTTGCTTCTTGGTCGTAAGGATCAGATAAATTTTCAATGGTAAGTTTCTCTCCGAATGGTGATTTTAGTTCCACTATGTCACTCACTTGTTTCGAACCAAATATGGCTTGAATGTTATCCACATAGTTTTTGGACCCACTAGTAGCCATAACAACTGATTTTGATCCTTTACTGGAATAGTTTGAACATATTATACGCACTCCTTTACTTACTAAACCATAACCCTGTAGTATGTGACACATTTTTGAATATTCTTTCTTAATATTTCTGGCAAACTCCCGTTTTCGTACGGGTAACGTTGAAAAGAGATTAGTTAGGGTCACTGTGGTTCCGACTTGTCTGGCACAAGGAGTTTTCTTTTTGATTTTACCATCATGATCCAAGTCAACGCGAATGCCTTTAAACCAACACATTAGCTAACACTATTCGATAAGTGAATTCATAAGCTTACCAATGCTAGAAGAAGCGTGTCTGGTAGCAATGGACATATCAGAAAGAGAACACAACGAGCTCAATGCTTCGCCTCGGAAACCAAATGTGTCCACTCCTTGCAAGTCTGTGAATTCACGTAACTTTGATGTGTGATATTTTGCAGCTAAAATGTTTAACATTAAATTCTTCATTCAGTTGGCTTGATATTTCTTACTCATATCTTCAATATTGCCTTCTGATACACCGTGCCCATTGTCGGCCACTTCAACCGATTCGAGACCATGATCTTTTAATTTAATTTCAACTAATGTTGCACCAGCGTCAATGGAGTTTTCTACCAGCTCCTTTACAGCTATTGCCAAGCTTAGTACCACCTAAAGACAAAAAAGAACATCCCGCCAATTTATATTTAAAATGCACACAGAATTGCTTTACCTGTCCGGAACATATTTGATGTACGGTACTTTTTAATATGGCTTTGATTGATTTCGATTCTTCTTTAGTTGGTTCAGGTACATCGAAAACTTCACTGTCATCCATGTTTATATATAAAATTTGATATTTAAAAAAAATTAATTTTGAAACTTAAAATATAGACAAAACGCATTCAGAAAATCATGCACACATTCAACTTGTATTACCGGGAATATACTTAATTACCATCCAGCCGGTGATTGACAGCTGAAACCATAGTAAACAAAAAATTCCCAGTAGATGTGACACTGACAGTGGCGGTGTTTTTATTTAGACCGTTTAAAACCTTCTTTTTTGTTTTATCTAGTTTGATCCTTATTTAAGTAGATTGTTCTTTAGCTGTAGGGAAATTATAAAATAGGTTTATACTATTTTCTTGCTGACTGATTTTCACAAAAGTTTAGCCCATAATTTTAAATACTATTTGGGTGTGTTAATTTAAGGATAACGTGCTTTTAATAACTAATGACCGGACATTTTATCATACTTAATAATTTTGCTCTGCGTCAAACACAGTAAAAATATTATGTGGCATGAACAATTGTCGAATATTGCAAAGTTCACCTCACAGAAATTTTTAGCTAAAATGTGTTTTACGTTCACTCTACTTCTCCTCCTCTACACATCCGAAATTAGGCCCGTTCTGTAATACAATTAACATGTTTGCCATTACATCGTTAAGTATAACCTTGACATACTCAAAAGGGCACAGAATCGACTAATCCGTTTAATAAAAACCATCGTTTTATGATCAATGCACTGTCACATCAAATATGCAAACGTATCTTCTTCATCATTATCATCGGCACTACAACCGGGATTCGGTCTTGGCCTTATTTAGCAAGTCTCTCCACCGCTATCCGGTCCATCTCCGAGACTTGTTAAATTGTCCATAATAATTTGTTTTTCCGTGCAAGATTATTAGCCTTGCGCCAACTTTTCTCAGGATGTCACTGCATGCATTGGTTCACTACTTGGCGGGAGCCCAAGTAGCTATACAGGGGTGTCACGTGAAGACTGCATGTCAACTTGGATTGAACAGGGACAAGGATCGTCCTGGCATTCGCCGGGTTGAAAGCAGAGACTTTGCCCTGTATGTTCGCTCCCACCTTGCCGCACAACGTATCTTTCCAAGTGTTAATTTAATATGAATAAAATTCCAATATGATTTTTCATACGAACTTTACTATCTATTCATTTACTTACCTTTGATGTCATCTTATTACATTGGTCTCTTTGTCTGCCTTTTTACACACAAATAGTACTTAGAAAAAGATGTTTAGATGAGAATATTTTTTCTTGATTTCTTTATTCAATCGGAACATACTCTATACTCTCCATACTGTTTTTCATTTTCAATGTAGACGATTCCGCTTGTATGCCGAAACCCCGTTACGCATCATACTGATGGCTGATTTCATCGTCTTTGCTTTCTTCGGAGGCAGTTTGCCTTCATAAGCCCACTATTGTGATGTTCCTTCGTCTCTGTTTGGTAGTAGTGTATTCACATTTCACAGTTATGTATCGATGTAGAAATTCCTTAGGATTATGAAGAACAGGCATCAAAACAGAAAATTAGGAGCAAATGTGGTACCTACCTTCCCGTTCATACCCATTTTTTTATTTAGCTGTCTAGTGATTTTTACCAGCGAACTATTTAGTGCGTAATACGAGGACAGTTTGATAAGTCGGTGAGTTTTTGATTACATTTTTTTTCGGCAAATAAGCATTTTATGCCAACGTTTAGCTTGATACATTTAGTCCAGCGTTTTTAGAATTTTTTTATTCCTTCCAAATAATAGGTTTCCTCAAGGCCCTCAAAATAGGAGTTATTTTCTGTGATGACGTCTTCGTTTGACCCAAATCTCTTACCGCCCAACCATTTCATCAGCTTTGGAAACAGGAAATAGTCCCAGTTAGGGGAAATCTGGAGAATATGCTGGGTGGTGTAACAGTTTGTAGCCCAATTTATGGGTTTTGGTTGATTATGCTTAATCTAGTATTTACTATTTATTGGCCTGTAGGAACCCGAAAGACGCTTATATAATCACACCAACGTAGAAGCTATTCAGCTCTTGGATATTACCCATGAATTGAGATGGCTAAAACGGACGAAACCTCATGAATTAACATTTTAAACTCGAACATACTAAGATCGTAAACCCGTACACCTTTTACTTAATTAAACTAAATTGAGTACAATTCATACATAGTACTATTACTATTACTACTATTTATTGCCCTGTAGGAACCCGGAAGTTCATGACCTCATCGACTCGGCTCCGCCATTGTTCCCTGTCCTGTGCACTCTCCTTCCACGTTCGACCATCCGACCCGATCTCCTCGAGGTCCAATCTAACATTGTCCTCCCATGTACGTCGCGGCCGTCCTGTCGGTCTCTTTCCCATTAGTTTACCGTCAAGAATTCTATGTACGGTCCTATCATCGCCCATTCGCGCTACGTGTCCAGTCTATCTTAATCTTCGCGACTTCATTACTCTCACTATTGTAGGTTTGCAGTATAGCTCTTCCAATTCGTGGTTGTGGTGTTTCCTCCATTGTCCTGCCCCCTCGTCATATTTGCCGCCAAAGATACCCCTTAGGACATTATTCTCGAATACGCGGAATTTGTTTTCTTCCCGTTTTGAGAGAGTCCATGTTTCGCATCCGTATAGAACAATCGGTGTAATTATGGTTCTATAGACGCGGAGGTTTATATTCCGTGATAGCAGTTTGGATTTCAGCAGTTTACTGACTGCATGCCAACTAGCGTTGCCCGAGTGTAGTCTTTTGTTAATTTCCTTCGACATTTCGTTACTGGCCGTCAGTATTGTTGCCGGGTATTTAAATTCGTTGACATTTTCAAATATCTTGCCTCTGATGTTTATGTTTATTCTCTGAGGTTCACCTGCTCTGGCCATAAACATGTATTACGTTTTGTCTTCATTTATTTCTAGGCCCACCTCTTCTGCCGCTTGCATGACGATTTCACAGTTTTTACTTACAGTTTCGAGATTATGTCATCCGCATATGCGAGGACTTGTGTGACCCCGTTGAGGGATGATCCGGCCGTGTTGTCGTTTTGTACCTTTCTGATAACATACTCGAGGACAAGGTTAAAAAGACATGGTGAGAGGCCATCTCCCTGTTTTACTCCGTCCCGGATTTCAAATGGTTCTGAGAGGTTTTCTATTCTAACTCGCCCTTTGTTTTCGTTCATGCAAATTTGAATGAGGGCGGCATATTTTTTCGGGATCCCCAGCTCAACCACAATATGGTAGAGTCTTTGTCTTGCGACTGAGTCGTAGGCTTTTTTTAAGTCAACGAACAGTTGGTGAACCGTCTCTCCGTATTCCCACTTCTTTTCCAGAAGTTGCCTTATTTTGAACATTTGGTCGTTTGTTGACCGGTTCCTACGGAATCCGCATTGGTAGTCTCCCAGTATTTCTTCTGCGTACGGTGTGATTCTCGTCAGTATGACATTTGTTAGTATTTTGTATGTGGCTGGGAGCAATGATATTCCTCTGTAGTTTTCGCAGTCAGATCTGTCGCCTTTTTTGAAAATGGGGCCGACTATTGAGGTTTTCCATTCTTCCGGAATGACTTCCTCATCCCATATTGTTTTGATGAGTTGGTGGATCTTTCGACCGGTTGCCTCTCCTCCATGCTTCATAAGCTCTCCCGGTATGCAGTCGACTCCGGTAGCCTTGTTGTTTTTCAATCGATTTATTGCGTCTACAACTTCGTTGAAAGACGGCTCTAGGATCTGAGGCTCGGCTGTATGTACGTCTGGTACTTTTATTTGTGGTTGATGGGTGCGCACATTGAGCAGGTTTTCAAAGTACTGCTTCCATCTTGTCACGATATTTTTTGTTTCTGTGACCAGACAGCCGTTTGCCTCTCGAATTGTTTTGGCTCTCCCTCGGTAGCCATTTCTAATTGAATTTATGCCGGCATATTAGTATTCTTTGCTCTGGCATTTTCTAGGATTTTTTCGATCCGAGTCTTCTCCCATTCGCGTCTTTTGCGTTCGAAGAGTCTCATTGTCTCTTTCGAATTGTCGCGTATCTTTCTGCATTGACTTCAACATATCTTTGTAAGTGGATCACTTTGAGGCGTTTACGACATTCTGTATATAAGATTTTTTTTCGCCAAGTAAGCATTTTATTTCTCAACATAGGCCCCCTTTAACTCGATATTTTCGTCGAGCATTTTTCCAATGTTTTTATTCCTTCCAAATAATAGCTCTCCTCAAGGCTCTCAAAATATGCGCTAGTTTCTGTAATGATCTCTTCATTCGACCCAAATTTCTTACCGCCCAGGCATTTCTTCAGGTTTGGAAACAGGAAATAGTCGCAGGCGGCTAAACCTGGAGGATATGCTGGACGGGGTAGCAGTTCGTAGCCCAATTTATGGACTCTGCTTGATTATGTTTAATCGGTACATGAAATTCACTTTATTTTCATTTTTGTTAAAATTCACGAGGTTGACGCAACGTGCTCAAATTTTGACAGTAGTCATATAGTCATAGATATTAGTTGATGGGAGCAGTGTTGCATTTAAAGTTACTGAAATTCAAAAAGTCACTGACTTATCAAACTGCCCTCGTATTACGAGCGCAATCTCTTAGATAATTTAAGGATTATTAAACGACCTTCGCATAATATTTTTTTCTTTACCCTTCAATATTTATCAATAAAAGAAATATAAAAGTGTTGGTAATTTAATGTCCGGGTGGTTTGGGCTTATTGATTTTCCATAAACAAAAGTCCAGAGTTGGCAGTGATTGTATTTATTGACACTTTCTGGCGCAAGACTAATGACCTTGCCCGGGAAAAAAATCATTATGGAAAATTTAACAAGCCCTAGGACTTGCTAAATAAGGCCAAGACCGGCTCCCGGTTGTAGTGCCGATGATGATGATGAAAAGTACAAATTCTTTTGTACATTCGAATAACACTTGTTCTGATAAACAATTTTGTCACTAAACAATTTACGGATTGATACGCGATACTTTATAAAAATTGAGATTACAGTTTGGAGCACGTTTTCCTTTCGCCATTCAATTTTGGGGTCTTTCTTTTTTTTTAATCTGTCAGCAAATTCAAATACCTCGATCAGTTCCAACTTCGACTCTCAGAACAGAAAGGAAGGTGTGAAGTTGGGACAGGTTCAAGATTGTGTTGGGTAAGATCAGCTGTCGATTCATCAATTCTCAACAAAAAGTGTTATATTTACACTTAACGGCGAAATTCTACCACTATCGACGAGTACTTGCTACAATTAGCATACAACTACCTCGAACGCATTCAGAACAGCGAGAACCTACTTGTGCTGGAGTGTTGCGTTCTTGACCCTTCTCTCTTTCGATCTCTTCGGATCCGACCACCACAATTTCTTCTTCAGAACGAAATTGAAGTGGGCACCCTTCCCCAACAACATTCCCCTCTAAAATAGAGAATTCCTGTACCCTTTCCATAGGATATACCCCTGACACACTACATACAGACAGACAGCACAAATACACACACACACCGGCCAAAGAGGAAAACAAGTGAAAAAACGGCAAGAATATGCAAAGTTTTAGCGAGACTGCTACCCAATGTTAGAGGACCCCGGCTCCACACAAGGAAACTCATAACCAGTGTCAACAACTCCATTATTATGTATGCAGCTCACATATGGGCAGGAACCGCACAGTATAAGTCATACATGAGGGGAGTGAACTTCGCACATAGACTGGCGTCACTAAGAGTATGTTGTGCATTCCGAACGGTATCCGAAGAAGCTATAAATATTCTGGCCGGGAAGACGCCACCTGACATTGCAGCTAAAGAAAACGCTGCATTGCATAAGGTCGAGAATAGTCGGAGAATGCGGTCACAATTAGAGCTCTCAAGCCTAAGAGAATGGCAACGATGGTGGGATTCTTCCACCAAAGGAAGATGGACCCACACCATGATACCTGATATAGAAACATGTGTGAAAAGAAAACATGGCGAGCTGAATTACCACCTGACTCACGCACGATCGATTTTGGAGAGACATATGAGACAGACAGTTACTCCAGGAGGAGTAATAGAATACATGCTTAGTTCAAAACAGGCATGGTCCGTAACAAATGGTATTCTCTGTGAAATGATGCAGCAGTTGCGACGCGACGAGCCGAGTAACAGGCAAACCCCGTCCCGCCCCGCGATGGGATATCTAAAAGAAAGTTCCGCGGGGATCAACGGGAATATGAGCCTGGCGGGAGCTGGTTTTAGTCGGTAAAAACCCGGCATGCCTCTGGATCGGTCAAGAGGTATCTTTTGAAGATTTCCACCTTCCTACCGACACAAAAAAAAAAAAAAAAAAACCACCGACCAAAGCACAGATTATCAGACGCCAAAGACGTGATCTGCGTTTACTACCGCAGTCAAGACCCACCGGTTTTGTACGATTTCTTTTCCACTATCTCCCATCGAAGTAGTTAGAGAACATTTGAGTTAACCCTGTAAACACTATTCTTCGATACCCCCCCCCCCCCCCCCCCCACCACCCGTCCTGCTCTCTTTTTCAGATATCTTGAGGTTAACGCAAGATGACCAGAAGCCTGAGACAAATTGAAGGACACATCTATCCTTGTCTTGCTAAAGTCGGCCTCTCGCCACCCCATTAAAGGCGCAATTTTTTCTTGGATATATGTGATATCAAGGAAAGCAGTTTACTTACACCTTACTAAGCAATCCAATAGTTCCCGTCAATTTGGAGGCTCTAAGACTCGTTTTGTTACGCAATGGAAAAATTAAAATGAAGAAAACCGAAACAGTTACCTATTCACCATAAACTCTCCTCTCCTGAGAACAGTTTTTTTTCTTAACAGACATATATAGGACTAGTGTCATTCTTTTCAGTGTAGACTGCACTTCTCAGCTGTTTATTCGATATATGTTCATACTTTCAACTGTGTTAATTAAATGTCAGTGTCATCTGCTCAGAATGTAGCTTGTGTGTGACATTAAATATATATATTCGGTACATATCGGTTTTAATTCGCTTTGGATTAATAAGGAGAAAAAATGCCAATTGATAGTGATCAAGATTATGATAGTTCAAGACGATTACTTCGAGATAGGAAAAGGGGATTACAACCTGACAGGAAATTACGAAGTAAACCAGAAACTGAATCCAGATTTTTAGAAGACTTCGATCCTGATAAATCAAATAGAGAAAAGCGAAAACTTCGACTTACAAAAAATGTATCATCACTGAAAGTGCCAAGTTCGTATGACAATAGAGGACGCATTAGAACGTCGAGACTGGATGTATGTGACTGCATGGATGATAAATGCCCAGGGTGTTGGTTTGAATGCGAGAGTTGTTTCTCAACCAAGTGCGGTGTACAATGCCGCGTAAATCGGAAGTATTTTTATGAATGCATCATATTTGATGGAAAAGATAAAACCATAAGGAATCCACATTGCCCACCTTCCAATTCTGACAAAAAGTAAATTACACAATCATTAAATAAGAAATAAAATAAAATATGTTTGCAGAATTATTTACTTTGACAACTAAATTATGTATTTATATTTTTAGAACTACATCCAGAGCTGGAACCTAAGCTTGGCGCAATTCATCATGACACCATTAAGCTACAATTCGTTAATTGGAAACTTTTTTCTGTGGAATATTTTCTTTTGAATATGATTGAAAAGTTGAGATTTCTGTTGATGAACATTTAATACACGAATTGTTACCTAAATATTGTAGTTCAGACCGGATTTTTTGTACTGAGATTTTTTGCACGAAGTTATATGCTTCTAAATTTAATCATCACGTTCATGAAATTGTTGGCCTCACTGTTGAGTTGGAGCAGTGTGTTGTGCGTTCGGAGAGAGCCTGATGATAATTCTATGTTTGAGCAAAATTACCGATCAATTGCCTGACTTTTATGGTTGTTCCCTAAATCTTTGTGATTGAATAAGAAGTTTTAGGTCGACTGCCTTCAAGTCGCTTTTCTTTTAAATCCAGAGGATATGGTACGGTGTTCGATGCGGTATGTGAGGTTCCGCCCACATATTATTCAACGCATACGTGGACTGGACTGTAAGAAGGCAACCGTCCCGGGCGGAATACCAGTAATAGTCCTTAAGAACCGTGCTCCAGGACTAGAACCGGTTCTTGGGGAACTCGTCCACCTATCTTATGCTCGGAGGACATTTCCTGCCTGCTGGAAAATCGTTCGAGTTCAACCAATCCAAAATACGGGAAAAAAGTGACCCACAAAATTACCCACCGATAGCATTACAGTCTATGGTATCCAAGGTGATGGAAAAACTCTTCAATGACGAGTTAATTAAGTATTTGGAGTGCAATGGACTTCTGAATAGCCTTCAATACGGATTCCGTGTGAGGCGGTCCACGAGGGACATTTGACCCTTATAACCGATATCTGGACATCTACGATTGAAGGACATGGTGAGTAAAGGGCGATCGCCTTGAATTTCTCCAAGGCTTTTGACCGGGTCTGGGATGGGGCATGGCTGAATAAACTTCGTTCATATAGACTTTCCCGGCAGCTTTGCGATTGGACGAAGAGCTTCCTCGAAAACCGATTGATCCGGACTGTTGTATACGGCGAGTCTTCGGATCTGTACCCTATTAATTCCGGAGTGCCCCAAAGTTTCAATTTGGCTCCAACCTTGTTTTTGCTTCACGTGAATGATTTGTTGGAGTCAACCGATAACAAAGTGTTTAGTTTTGCGGATCATAGTGCGCTTTTTTCCTTTTTTTTGAGTAACCGATCGATTGGTGTATCAACGACCCACCAGCTGAGATGCAGTCAGATCGACTCTGGATCGGGATCTGAATAAGGCCCTACAGTGGGGAGAGACCAATCTCGTCGACTTCAACAATGAAGACACAATATACAACATTCACAAAGAAAAGTGAATCATCGGTTCCACAGCTGATAATGAATAGCCAGGCCCTTGAATCTGGAGAAGGCTTGAAGTTGCATGTTCCGAACATCGCCAGGTCCGTCTCAGGAAAACTAAGTTAGTGGAGCATGGGAATTGCTGAAATAGTGCATATTATTTGGCTTCTGTGGAGGCGTGCCATGTTGCACAGGGGCAGAGGATTCAAGCCGTGTTTGTTGTGTTGGGTTGTGAAGTGGAACAAATTTATGAACTGAGTTGGGGACTGGATACCGTTGCTTGGATGGAGAGGTGCGTGCGCAGCATTTCAATGTTTGGGCCAAACCGTCGAATGTATCATTCCTGACTGCCACCAGAAAATGTCGGAGAAATGGATTCTCAGAGTGATCTGTTGAGTTCACCTGCAGCTTGGACGTTGCGCCTTTCACAAGGCCGTACGTCTGCCTCAATGTTGAGACAAAACTATTCATGTCTTCTCTAGGGACTTGTCGTATTGCGAGCAGCTTCTTTAGCAACCCCTCGTACGATTCTTGTGGCTGGTATTTGCATTCGAAGAGTGTTCCCGAATGTTCGATGAATTCTATTGATTTACTGCCAGCCAACTGATATGCAAATACCAGTCAGTCCCATCAGCTGAAGATACACACGCTGTTCCTCTGCTGGCATACACCCGATTTCCTTTCGGCAGTAATTTGCAAACGCCTTAAACTAGCTTGTCGCATTTGAACGCCTTACACCTGAAAAAATTGGCACCAACCTTGCCAGTAAATTTAAAATGTTTTCCACATTCGCTATCAGAAATAGAAGATGGAACAAGAGGAGAGACGATTGGGGGTTTACAACAATCTTGAGGGACTAGGTTTGGGTCGGGGCAAAACATTAATTTGTTTCTATCTTGGTTCTATTATTATTTTTATTTGATTTTTTTGTTTTAATTTTTTAAATACTTGATTATTTAAAAGAAAACTAGGATAAAACTAACCCTCGATAATCTAATATTGAGGTGATGTTTTCGATGTGGCGTTGCTCCCTATCCCTGGTTCTGGACTGATGCTGTTGTGATCCTGATGTTTTTCTTATTTTTTTATATTATTAAATATCTTTTTGTTTGAGTGGTTTTTATTTTCCAGTATATTTTTGGAGTTTATTTCGTTTTTTTTGTGTGTTTACTTAATCTATTTCACTTGTGTGGTCATTTGTCCATAGGAGTTTAAATCCATGGACGCATGGTGTCTTTTACACCCGGAAACATAAATTTGGTGTTTCTGGCAGTTTATTATTTTTTTTTTTTATTGAAAATGAAATGATCGATTATTTCTCACGATCAACGCTCTCCATAACAATATAATGTGATATTTTCAAGCCAGATGTGTTAACGTATGCTGGCGAGAGCTGATACTTTTGGAGTAGGTGCTAACGATTCCTACTGGGGATTTTTTATCGATACAAATAAGTATGTAAACGTATATGCACTCACACACATATATGTTCATATCTGTACTTTTCACATACGTTCCATTTCGGCCATGAATTTCTTAAGTTCCAAACGGAAATTTTTGCAAATTTTGTCGATTAATCATCATTATAATATTATACGGCATTTGCTAATTATTGCGGATTCAGCAAATTACCACCAGAGAAAATTCTAGTACATTCACATTTGCCAGCTGCCAGTTTTCAGCTGACCACGCGTCTCTACTGATCCTAAATCACTACTCTCATCCAATCCCCCATTATAATAAAAAACCCAATCATTCACACCCTAATATCCTACCCCTATCCACAACTCCAATCATGACCCCCAATTGAATCATATGCGCGACAAATTCCAGTACCAGGAACTTAATACCTGATTTCCAATTTGGATTTAGAAGAGCGCATAGCACCACTATGGGTCTCAACATATTTCAAAACCGCGTCTGAATGAGCCTCTTTAATAAGGAACCCCCATTGCGGTGAGCCAGGACATTGAAAAGGCATTTGACACGGCGTGGATCGGAGGTCTCGTTTTTAAATTATTGAATACTGGCCTCAGTAGAAGGCTGTGAAGTATCATCCACCAGTTTGTTCTAAACAGTTCGAGTGAATGGGAAGCTTTCCCGAACTTTCAACACCGCTGCAGGCGCACCACAGGGCTCCATTCTAGGCCCCATTTTATTTAATATCTACACCTTAGATATTCCTCGCCCTGTGGACGGGAGATTAAATCAGATATGTTATACGGATGACGTCCTAATGTACACGTCACCAAAAGCCATAAACTCACAACAAATCGACTCAACCGTCACCCGGACGAATTGTATCAGTATGAAAGTCGATGGAAAATTCGACTTAACCTATCCAAAGCAGTAGCTATGAATATGAGTAGTTAACACTCCCAACCTACTTCTCGATATTCACAGAATAGGAGGTGCTACGATTAGACCAGAGGACAGTATGAAATATCTTGGGGTCATTTTTACCCCAAAAATAAATTTCATCAAACATGTGACTCACATTCTTCAAAGGGGCCTCGGCCGGTCTAAGCAACTGCACAACATTTTGAAGTGGAATAACAAACTTGACACCAAATTTAACTTCTCTGCCGTAAGCAACTAATTCGATCTGTAATATCGTACGCCTTTCCCATATGATTCTGCATATCCTCGACCTTAATGGAAAGACTTCGAGTTTTCGAAAAAAAAGCTCCTCAGAAGATGCATCAACCACTTCAGAAGGCCTGACGGTCGCCATTACCCGAACTCTCACTTATACAAAGGTGCCTCCATTATTCCAATCGATGAGTACTTGCTGCAATTAGCATACAAGTACCTCGAAAGCATTCAGAACATTGTACGGGAGTCTTGCGTTGTTGACCCTTCTCTCTTTCGATCTCTTCGGATCCGACCACCACAATTTCTTCTTCAGTACAAAACTGAAGAAAGCACCCTTCCCAACAACATTCTCCTCTATAATAGAGGATTCCTGGACCCATCCCATAGGGTCTACTGCTGACACACTACAAACACGCACGCACAGTACAAGACAGCACAAGCACACACACACCGACCAAAGCGCAGATTATCAGACGCCAAAGACGTGATCTGCGTTTACTATCGCACTCAAGACCTACCGGTCTTGTATGATTTCTTTCCCACCATCTCTCCATCCAAGTAGTTAGAGAACATTTGAACTAAACCTGTCCACACTGTCCTTAGATACAAAAAAAAAAAAAACAATAATCAGATAACATAACACGTTGGTGACGGAAAAAAAAAAGATTTAAGTGTCACACGATTTTTAAATGCTCTTTATTGATCAGATAGGTTAAAACATTCTACCTATAATTTTAAGACCAGTTTTAAGAAGAGCGTCCCGACGAGAGGACGAAATAAATAAATTTAAAACTATTAAATATATTTTAAAATCTCGTGTTTCGTGTTTAATATTTTTCAAAACTCTGCGGTCAACGCTCTTCCATTGGCTACGAGGACGCACGGCGTTTTCCACGTTATATATTACACCCTCATCATATGTCTCGATTTTAACTGCAGACATCCCCACTGGAATAACTCCGTTTCTTGCCCAAATGGCACAAAATTGTACCGATGGTACACGGAAAACACTCATGGCCTCAACTTCGAAAGACATTTAAGATTTAAGCGTCACACGATTTGTAAATGCTCAAGGCTTGGTTCTTTTTCTATCCGATCATCTGGCCAGCGGCATTTCTCTCAGATTTCAACAGCTAATAGTGGATTTCTCGACAGCTACATTTCTCTCAGCGTTCAACAGTTAGAAGTGGTCATCTCGGCAGCTCCATTTCTCTCAGCGTTCAACAGTTAAAAGTGGACTTCTCGGCATTTGCATTTCTCTCAGCTGTCAACAGTTAAAAGTGGACGTTTCGGCAGCTGCATTTCTTTCGGGGTTCAGCGTCTAAAACTGGACATCTCGGCAGCAACACGACGTTACAGATTTCAAATCGAAGACAGTTTGCTAAAGCAGAAGAACAACTACGCAAAAAGTCCATTGGACACATTTGAATGCATGACAGTTCTCTGAAGATGCTGCACTGTCAGCTGGTTGCTGGCAGATTTGTAATGTGTGTTGGTTGGGGAGTGTACTAGACGATAAACGTACTAGATTCTTCCCGCTGCATTCATCTGCGAATCCGCAACATTCTACCCGCCTTCGCCAATCACCGGCGAATCCCGGAGCCGGGGTTGTGCGGTCCGTTGGTGGTCGCTGGTCTGCTTGTGGTGTGCGGTCTGCTGTCCACCTTCACGTGGATGGTCGGTTGGGAGGGAGTCGGTCTTGGACGGCCCGGAGGGGCGATGACGACGGGATGGTCCTTTCCGTCACTGGAGTCCGTTACCTTTTGTGGTCACGGAACCGGCGAATAGATCTGGGTTGGAGTTGTAAAGTCGCAACCCACGATCAGTGACCACGTGATGGCTGGTGATGGGTCTCGCTACATCGAGAACAGTGGTGGTGAAACGTGCTGCGTCCGTTGGCGCCCGTCCGAAGTCAGTGGCCGGCGGGATGCGGCCGCTGTGGTATGAGGCTATAGCATGGATTCGGATGCAGTGTCGTTCCTGGCACCGTCCACGGGTCCTGGGTGAATAGCAGGCGTGGACCAGGTGCCATCCGGAGTCATTTGAGTACCGCCTCTGCTGGTCCACTGAGAGGCTTGCTGTCCGGTTGAGGTTCGGTTGATCGCTGGTTACTGGGGAGGGCGCTCCTACCCCTATGGTGGTGGCTGCATGTGGTAGCGGTCGGCCTCGGTGATTCTGGTCCTTGGCTGGAGCTTGGCCACCAGATGTCCCGGGTGTGGTGTAGTGCCTTGAAGCCCTTGGGTGGGCATGCTCCTGGCTCTTCGATTGTCTCTTGCCCTTGCGGTGGTTCATCGGGCGAAGGGCATATCTGATAGTTGGGTCACGCAGGTGATCGTTGGTTGCACTGGCCTCGTGTGTGCCCCCGGGTGCTGACGAGACCCCTTGTTGCTCTTCACACGGGAGTTGCGATCTGCAGTCGCACGCTCGACCAAGTCCCCTGGATCGGAGCTGTAAATTCGTAACCCAGGAGGAATGGCCATGTGGTGGCTGGTGAGGGGTCGTCTGCCGTTGAATTGGCGTGGGCGGGGCGGCACCGTACCCGACAGTATCCATCCCAAATGAGTGGCCTGGGCGATGATGTCTGAGTGGTCGGACTTCCGAAGACCCGCCTTGATGATGGCTGGGTATACATCGGCGCCGATTATCAGTTCCACCCTCTCCGTTGACGGGATGTCCGGGTCTGCGAGGTCCAGGCCTGCCGCGATGGCGAGGTCGCCGGGCAGGAGTCGTGGGGTTGGCACGTAATCCGACAGGTGGGTCAGGATAAGGGCGTTGGTCGTCCAGCTCCGCGAGCTGTCGTGACGAGGCCCGATCGTGATTGAAGACTGTGCCTTAGCCGTGTGGCAGCGAGCACCCCCGACTCCGTTAACTGGGATGAACGATGCCTGGCGGCGGAGGCGCAGCCGCTGAGCGAGGGATTCGGAGATAAACGTGGCCTCCGAGCAAGGGCCTATCAGGGCACGGGCTTCTACCCGGCGTTGGTCCCCCGATTTGATGATTACGCGTGCAGTAGCAAGAAGGGTCGGCATTCGGGTTACTGCCCGCGTCTGAACGCGGCGGTGATGCTACCGCACTGCTGTGGAGTAGTGTGTGGTGTCGTCCTTGACACTGTCGGCACCGCCTGGTGGAGTGGCAGTCGCGGAGCAAATGCCCCCCAGGCAGTTGAAACACAGCCTTCGTTGGTTAACGTGCGACCTTCGCTGTTCTGGGCTGAGCCTTTTAAATCCATCACATGAGTCGATGTAGTGCGATGAACTGCAAAACGGGCAGGTGGTCCGGGGGCTCTGGGCAGGGGGTGAGGCTGTGTGCACCGAGAGGCGTGTCCTTTGGGTGTGCTTCAGGTGATCGCTCTTAGTCCGCTGGGAGTGATCGATGGTGATCCGGGGCAGCTCCACGGACTCCAACGCCTCAATCCTCGTTTTTTGAAGGGCATCCAGCTGCTGTTATGTAGGTGGCTTCGTGGTGCTGCCCTGCGCTGTTTGACAGCCACGGCCCGTGCGGGGGTCCATGCGCTGGCTGGTCAGGTAGGCCAGTATATCGTCCCAGGCGGCTACGGGGCGGTCAAGGGCCCCAGGGTCTCAAGAGCATCGTTGGTGGCGTCACGAAGTGTGGGCAGGCATGCGACTGACTCCTTGGTGATGGCGGGTACGTGGAGGAGGGCACTCAGGTCAGAGTGGACCAAGGCGCGAGTATTGTCATAATGGTCCACCAGCTTGTCCCAAGCTCGGTTGTAATTTCCCCCCGTTGCTGGAATGTTTTTAATAGCTTTGTCGGTCTCGTCCCGGAGGTGGACTTCAGGTAGTACAGCCTCTCCACATCCAAGAGCTCTGGGTGGTCCGTCAATAGTGCCTGGAACAGGTCCTTAAATGGTTGCCATTCCTAGTATCTGCCGGATAATGTTGGCAGTTGCACTGAGGGCAGATTGCGGGACGGTGGTCGACTAAAGATGTCCGCCACAGCCTTGGACGTGGTTGGACGGTCGGCGGCGAGGCCATGCCACGCCTCTGCGAATTTGGTGGCTTCGTCCAGGTATGTCTCCTCGGCAGAATCGAGGAATCTTTGTACAAAGTAGCGGTGGTCGATGGTCGTCCCTGGAGCGGCCAGGCGTAAGATTTCTTCGTGCCGCTTCCGAATATCTTCCTATCTTAGCTGGAGGTTGTGCTGGTACGTCTCCACCGTTGCCAGCGTTGGTGGCTCTCTCTTTTCGAGACCGATGAATGCGCATGACATCTTCTCCTGTGCGGCGAACTGGGCCGTCATGAGCTGCTCGGTTGTGATTTCAGCCTGACTCCAGCGCTCCTCGACAGGGCAGGGAGCCCCCTCCTGGCGTTCGGGATCCGCTTCCACCTTGGCCAAGCTCCGGCGCTCGGCCAATGCGGCCTTTGCCGTTTTTGATTTCGTTGCCATCCCTTAATATCGTTATGCCGCGAACTGGGCGGCGATGTAATGGATCCACAGTCTGGACCCGGCCGGTTGCCCCGCAAGCATGGGGGCGGTGGTTGACCCACAGTTCTGGATCCAGTTCGATTGCGCCACGAACTGTTTGAATGCATGACAGTTATCTGAAGATGCTGCACTGTCAGCTGGTTGCTGGCAGGTTTGTCATGTGTGGTGGTTGGGGTGTGTGCTAGACGATAAACGTACTAGATTCTCCCCACTGCATTCAACTGCGAAACACCCATAGAAGTTGGAATTGTAAAAACTAACATACCAACTATACATTTTATCAAAGCAAAACTCTAACACTAATCAATAGAAATAAAGAGAATACGTGAATGAAAACTTACAAAAACAGAGTTACTATGGCTTCGATCAAATATATATTTCAATCAACAATTCTATTTTCAAAAAGAAAATAATTATACAAAATATATAATAATATATACAATAAGTAGTTATAGAATTGTCTGTGTAAATTTTGGTTTTAAATTTCTAATCAAAGTACATTAGTATTTTTAATTCAGTTAAATTTGTCTACTACAATAAATCCCATGTATTAGCCTGAAATTTCCAGAAAAGCCGTAGCATCTGATGAATCTATTACAAATGGAGCAAAGAACGTATGATGTTTGACAGGTTGGATGGCCGGAATTTCATAAAACATTTGAAGCTGTGATAACCAAGTTGACTTAGTTGTGGTGATTGGACAAAAATTTGATTTGTTTAAATTTCTTAAATCTATCCTTGTGGTATAGCTTAGAAGGGTGAGTAATAGCTTGATTAATTCATCAAATTTTCGAACCTAAGTCATGCCAATTCAGGAATTATTTTAAATTTTAGTATACAACGTGTGCAAAAGCCTATCAAACGAATCGAGTTAGTCTTACTTTTTGATATAAAAACCGACCTTATGCTTTAAAGTTGTCATAGTTTTTATAAAATATGATTTCGAAACTCCTAAACCATTCACCAATATTGCGTTATACGCATTTTTGTACCTTTAATCGTTTGAAATATACGTCAGCCAATATTACGAAGCAGGATGGACAGTCGGAAGTTAAAGAAAAACCACAAATCACAATGCCAGAGGTTATAAACGCATCGGAAAAAAAGTATTCTGTCGGAAACGATTATGAAAATTTCAAATGCATTCGAGCTGAAAGTATTCCAGAATTTAATATAACCAGTTATACGTTCAGTCACAATAAAAGTGGATCGGTATTATGGTATCTAAATCGAAATGATCCAAACAATGTGTTTTCGGTGAATTTTCGAACGACTCCATTTGATTCGACTGGGCTGCCACATATTTTAGAGCACATTGCCCTTTGTGGATCAGAAAAGTATCCCGTGCGTGATCCATTTTTCAAAATGTTAACACGCTCGGTGGCTACTTTCATGAATGCTATGACCGGCCCAGATTATACAATATATCCTTTTTCCTCTATGAATGAAGTGGATTACAGGAATCTTCAGAAAATCTACTTGGATGCGGTATTCAGGTAATGCTTTAATTCCATAATAAATTTCAATGCAAATTATTCTTAACGATTATTACAGACCTAACTTGAAGTACCTAGATTTCCTCCAGGAAGGTTGGCGTTTGGAACACTCAAGTCTGAAGGATAAAAATTCAGATTATCTTATCAAAGGAGTCGTATACAATGAAATGAAAGGAGCGTTCTCTGAAAACTCGTCAATTTTTGCACAAAATCTGTTGAATAATTTGCTTCCGGATCACACTTATGGTCATGTGTCTGGTGGTAATCCTTTGGAGATTCCCAAACTTTCCCATGCCGATCTTGTTGCTTTTCATAAAAAATACTATCATCCAAGTAATTCAAGAATCTATTGTTATGGAAGCTTCGACATAAACAAAACTCTCCAGTACATAAATGAAAAATACTTCTCCAAGTATGATCTCATCGACAATTCCTACAGTTGCATTCCGAATCAGAAGCGCTGGACGAAGTCTCGAAATGTGCATATATCAAGCAGATTTGATAATCTGGGAGCGCCGTTCGAGAAACAAAATCAGATTTCTATTGCACTGCTAATGAGTGATGTGACGAATATTTCAGAAACATTTGATTTATATGTGTTGTCGGAGTTATTAGTTCGTGGACCGAATTCTCCATTCTATAAGACTTTAATCGAACCTAATTTCTCTGGAGGATACAATCAAACAACTGGGTATGATCCACAAGTGAGAGATACATATTTTAGTGTTGGTTTGCTTGATTTAAAAGTAGAAGATTTTGGTAGAGTTCAAGAAATTTTCGATACCACTCTCAGAGACATCACGGCAAATGGTTTTGATGAAGGTCATGTGGAAAGTGTCCTACACAATATTGAACTCTCACTAAAACACCAAAATCCACAATTCGGACTTGGGCTGTTGTTCAACACTACCCCTCTATGGAACCATGATGGAGATGTGGTCGAATACCTTCGAGTAAGCTCACTTATCACGGCGTTCAGAGCCAAACTGAAACAGAATCCCAAATATCTGCAAGAAAAACTAGAAAAATACTTTGTGTCGAATGAACACCGGCTAACATTAACAATGTCCCCTGATGACCACTATGAAGCTAACTTCAAGCAGGCCGAGCAAATTCTAATCAAAAACAAGGTAGCGAACTTAAAACCAGAAGATGCTACAAAAATATATAAAGACGGTCTTGCACTGGAAGAGTCTCAAAAAGCTGTACCAAATATCGGCGTACTTCCTTGCTTAGCGTTGGCTGACGTTAAAACACCTCCAAAAATTACCCCACTCCAGGTAGTGACAGTGCAAGGTGTTCCGACACAAGTGTGCACCGTGCAAACTAACGGCATTACCTACTTGAAATGCTTCTTCGATTCCGTGCAACTAACACCCGAAGAGATAGTGTTAATACCATTCTTTTGCAATGTCATCGATGATATGGGCACCGAGAACTACGATTACAGAGTCTTTGACAAAACGGTCACATCAAAGACATCCGGCTTCGAGTTGAAATTGAATTTCGCCGAAAATATCCACAACAGTAAGACGTACGACTTGGGAGTACTCTTGACTACGCACGCGTTAAATTACAATACCAAGAGTATGTTCGATTTGGTTCACGAATTATTGTGCAAGTTCACATTGAACGACACGTATAGACTGCAAATGCTCATCGAAAACTACATTTCCTCAATATCTGTTGGGATAACCAACGCTGGTCATCTGTACGCTATGCAAACTTGTTCCGGTCTAGTCACAGATGCAGCAAAACTAAAATCCCAACTCACTGGAGTCGAACATATCGAACTTATGAAAGAATTCTTCAAAACCTACACTGCAGAGGACGTTAAGGAAAAGTTAAGCATGTTGGGTGGGAAGTTATTCAACAGAAAATCGATGCGTGTAGCAATCAACACTCCTGAAGAGTTTTTACCTAAATTAATGCCAGATTACGAGAACTTCCTTCAAAAATTACCTGCAGTGGACATTTCAAAAAAGGTCAACGCTGTAAATATGTTAGAACCATCAAGGGTGCACTACGTTATGAATATACCAGTTAATTATTGCGCTAAATCACTTTTCACCGTACCGTACATTCACGAAGATCATCCGCCATTAAGAATTCTTGCTAAATTAATTTCCTCAAAATATTTATTACCTACGGTCCGTGAACAAAACGGTGCCTATGGCTCCGGGGCGAAATTGGGCTCTGATGGAATATTCAGCTTCTATAGTTATCGGGATCCCAATTCCATCAAGACACTTGACGTTTTTGAAAACACCTACGACTGGCTAAAGAAGAACGAGAGTAACATTACGGAACAGACATTATTTGAAGCCAAATTGGGTGTTCTGCAGCAACTTGATGCACCTATTGCCCCGGGAAATCATGGTGTCGATTATTTCCTTTACGGTGTCTCCCAACAGCTCTTCCAACAATACCGACAACGCATGCTGGATGTGTCTCTAAACCAACTCAAAGCAGTCGTGGATAAGTATTTCAAAGATAAACCCCGGTACTATGGACAATGTATCCTCGGACCAGAAAATAGAGAACTGAAAAAAAGCAAAGAAAAATGGATAACGATCGCCTAAAACCCGTTTGAACAATAAGTCATGTCGTCTCCAGCTCTTTTAGTGTAGCTTGTTAGATATCGCTCGCAAATGTGTTTCTAAAAGTGTTGCTCGTTTTATTACACTGACGGCAGAATTCTTGACTTCCCGCCAAAATATAAGAGCAAATTGGTCAGAAACAGCTTAACCAAAGTCACAACATGAATGCATGTAGTTTAAGTGTATTATTGAAAATGTTTCTTGTTTGATTTAAAGATAATAAATCTGTAGGAAAATTTGACTAACTAGGCTGTTGTGGTCATCTTATAACTTCTTCGGACTTAATTTAGAAGCACACTTAGTTTTAATATGTGAGTAGTCAGTTAAATATACAAAACAAAAACAAAAGGATTAAATATATATAACTCGTTGATCGAAATATTCTGTCTTCATTTTATTGGTTGAAGAAAGAAGCGATTAAGGGACCCAAAAACATCTTCGTTTTCTACCCTGACAGCCGACTTTATCTACCACTTCTTCAAATTTTTTTAATCTGTCTGAAATATGTCCAATAGGTCTACATTTTCTAGAAAACGTGTTGGCAAATGTTATCCACCCTCTTCTCTCAGGATCAATCGACTGTACAAGCCTTCTCTCCTCCATCCCCGTAACCTATGAAACCTTCGTCTCTTTTATTTATCAGCCCATCACACCTCGTATGGCCTTAGCGAACCGATCTCACGAATACTACGCAACGTCAACTCTCATCCCACCTCCTCTGTTTTCAATCTCACCTCTCCTGCTTTCAAACCTCGTCGCCGCACTAGCTCCTCTTAGCCAACAGCTCAATTCACACAGACACACACTAAGAATATTTTGAAATATTTTCCTTATATGATGGGGAGTTCAATGCCCAATGTCTTATTGTTGGTTGGAAATCTTGCAAAGAACCCTGTTGAATTATAATGGTGAGTGTGGGCCAATGGCCCGAACATTTAGGGTAGATTGATGCTGGATCGGGTGAGGTATTACCTTGATTGTTTACTGACTTTAGCGGTGCTCTTCCTTATGGACTTGGTGAAACTATTTGGTAAACTCTGTAGAGGTTATGTTTTTGTTTTTTTTTTATTTTACTTAAACTCCATTACATTATTTTTAGTTTAAATTAACCTAAAAAAAAACTATTTCTCTTCTATTTATTGGCCTATATCTATTAGCCGGCTGCACAATCTTTCCCAGTCCTGTGCACTCTCCTTCCACGCTTGACCACCTGATCCAATTTCCCCAAGGTCAAACCTGACATTCCATCCCCGCCGCGGCCATCCTGCCGTTCTCTTTCCCGTTGGTCTACCGTCAAGAATTCTACGCACGGTCCTATCGTAGCCCATTCTCGCCACAAGTCTATCTTAATCTTGGCGACTGGTTTACTCTCACTATTGTAGGTTTGTGGTATAGCTTTTCCTATTCGTGCTTGTGAAGTTTCCTCTATTGTCCTGGATCTTCGTCATGTTTACCGCCAAAATTACTCCTTAAAACTTCCAGAGTATCTTCAAAAAATCATTAGAAATCGGTGGAGTTCCCAACACCTTCCCCCAATGGCAATGGATATTTGGCGGATTTTCGAGTCTTTACGTCTCAAGAAGTGTTCCGCCGAACACTGTCCAATACTTAACACCAACAAAACACTGTTACGTGATTATATATAACAAATTTATTTTATATAGAATATAATTTTAAGTAAGGATGGACTCGACTGGTTGCAGGGGGCGTTGATGGCTGCTCCCCTGTTAGTCTTCTCGTATGAATTGACTTTATTTACTGCCACTTGGCAACCAGATCCTGCTTGTGGAGGATTTGTTACGTTCTGAGATTTATTTTCTCTTCTCTTCTCTATTTTGCTGATTTACCCTTCGAGTGTACGTTCTCGTTCGGAGATTGACGTTGAATTGAATTTATTTTTGCCGTTGACGTTATTTTTATTATTTGACGCCAACGTCGTTTTTTATTTATTTCTCTGCCAAGTAGAATTTGCATAAAGTAGTTTATGCAAATTAGCTACTTGGCGCGTTATTCTCCTTTTACAGGTAAACAGGGGAATCGACGGGGGATTAGTGGATTCAGGGGGGACCTGGACTCAATGTCGGTCTGTAACAACACCAACGAATTTCAGCACACAAATGAAACACTGTTAAGTTGTTTTCTGAAGCGTTTATTTATAACTTTTTTTGTTTGCTTTATTAAGTATTTATATTTCGGGAGTATTTATCGTTACGGGAGTACACGATAAACTTTAGTTTCGGTGAAACGATTACACGGATTTAAAAAAACACAGATCATCCTTTAAACCAAAAAGCATTCAACGTTTTACTACACGGAGTTTACACCAGTGGTCTGCCTTTCGTTTACGACTTCGGCACTATTTCTCCTTCAGACTTTGTAGCTAAATTTCTTTTTCTAATTGCACACGCGCGGACCGACCTCCTTGTTGGGTTTCCCTATGTCGACTTTTTATTCGACGGATACTCTAAGTAGACTAATTGTCTCTATCTTTAAAATCCAATTCGAACTTCTCATCCCCGCATCTGCAAAAAAAAATTTCCCATCCAATCTGCAAAGAAAATTTTTCATCATAATGATCATTCTCCTTTCCGTCTTTTTATCGGAATCTTGTTCCTTTGTTTGGAAAATTGAGCATCATCATCATCATCATCGGCACTACAACCGGGAACCGGTCTTGGCCTTATTTAGCAAGTCCTGAGGCTTGTTAAATTTTCCATAATGATTTATTTTTTCTGGGCAAGGTCATTAGTCTTGCGCCAGGGAAAATTGAGCATACCGCCACTTATTTTCCGATCTTTTCGTGGGATTTGTTTGTGCTACGCGTCTGGCTTAAGGCAACACGGTTTTTGTTTTTTTTGCACAAGTGTGCCTTTTAGGTTTTGGGTCATGCTAGGAATTTAGGTGCTAATTGCTATTAGCTACCGGAGGAGATATTCGCTGTTCGGTTTGTTTACCGAAAATTGCGTTTAATGAGTGCAATGCATTGATGCCTTGGCTTGGTTGCGTTGAATTCAATATTAGAGACTTTTGAACGTTTATTTCGATTGATTTCTGCTATTGAATTCAATGTTGGTGTCTGAAATGTTACCTATTGTTTCAGGTGGGAGTAAGGACTTTTGGGACACGTGTCTGTGGGCACGTGTAATGGATAAAGGTGAGTATGTTCCTTCGCGGAAAGGACATCTCAACCTATATTGGGTTGTGTGGTTCGTAGAACCGCCACAGATATACAAACAATCCTGTTTAACAACGCCTTGAATAATGCCCACTATCCGAAGCGCTGGAAAACCGCCATCATACAACCAAAAAAGAGAAAAGACAACTCAAACCCATTAAACCTGCGGTCGATTAGCTTACTACTGAGTATTAGTAAGGTGTTCGAGAAGAATGTAAATAAAACTCTGCTAAAATTGGTTGAGGACAATGGTATCATGCCAAATGATCGGTTTGGTTTTAAGGTAGGGCACGAAACTTCCCATGCTGCAGCCAAACTGGCATCGGATATTCAGTAGAATAAATGTAAGAATCAATGCACTGGTGACTGTCTGATTGATATGGAGAAGGCCTTTGACACAGTGTGGATCGAAGGACTATTTTACAAGTTACCCGGACTACTATTACTATTTATTGGCCCGTAGGAACTCGGAAGTTCATGACTTCAACTCCGCCATCGTTCCCTGTTCTGTGCGCTCTCCACCCATGCTTGACCATCTGATCCGATCTCCTCAAGGTCAGACCTAACATTGTCCTCCCATCTCCATCGCGACCGTCCTATCGGTCTCTTTTCCGTTGGTCTACCGTCAAGAATTCTACGCACGGTCCTATCGTTTCCCATTCTTGCCGCATGTCCGGCCCATTTTCATCTTCGCGACCTGATTACTCTCACTATTGTAGGTTTGCTATTTCTTGGCCTAAGAGTCCTAAATCCTTAAAAGCATATATTTGTCCTCTTTCTGTCTCTGTCAACGTCTTTCCGGAACCCATTTGTGTTTCAAATTAAATAAAAACAGTTCTTTTCAACACTTTTTTAAATATTCTAAACAAAAGTTTTAAAAAAATCGCTCATGTGCACTAATTTTTTTTTTATTTATTGGCCTGTAGGAACCCGAAAGTTTATGAACTCACCGACTCGACTCCGCCATTGTTCTCTGTCCCGTGCGCTCTCTTTCCACGTTCGACCATCCGATCCGATCTCCTCGAGGTCCAACCTAACATTGTCCTCTCATCTCCATCGCGTCCGTCCTATCGGTCTCTTTTCCGTTGGTCTACCGTCAAGAATTCTACGCACGGTCCTATCGTTTCGCATTCTCGCCACATGTCCGGCCCATTTTAATCTTCGCGACCTGATTACTCTCACTATTGTAGGTTTGCTATTTCTTGGCCTAAGAGTCCTAAATCCCTAAAAGCATATATTTGTCCTCTTTCTGTCTCTGTCAACGTCTTTCCGGAACCCATTTGTGTTTCAAATTAAATAAAAACAGTTCTTTTCAACACTTTTTTAAATATTCTAAACAAAAGTTTTAAAAAAATCGCTCATGTGCACTAATTTTTTTTTTTATTTATTGGCCTGTAGGAACCCGAAAGTTTATGACCTCACCGACTCGACTCCGCCATTGTTCTCTGTCCCGTGCGCTCTCTTTCCACGTTCGACCATCCGATCCGATCTCCTCGAGGTCCAACCTAACATTGTCCTCTCATCTCCATCGCGTCCGTCCTATCGGTCTCTTTTCCGTTGGTCTACCGTCAAGAATTCTACGCGACCTGACTACTCTCAATATTGTAGGTTTGCGGTGTAGCTCTTCCAATTAATGATTGTGGAGTTTCCTCCATTGTCCTGCATCTTCGTCATATTTACCGCCAAACTAAAAAAAAAAATTGTTTTCGAATACTCGGAATTTGTTGTCTTCCCGCTTTGTGAGAGCCCATATCTTGCATCCGTATAGAACAATTGGCATGATTATGGTTCTATAAACATGGAGCTTTATATTACGTGATAGTAGTTTGGATTTCAGCAGTTTACTGACTGCGTGCCGACTAGCGTTGCTGGAATGCAGTCTTTTGTTAATTTCCTTCTACATTTCTTTACTGGCCGTCAGTATTGTTTCCAGATATTTAAATTCTTTAACTTTTTCAAATATCTTGCCTCTGACGTTTATGTGTGTCCGCTGAGGTCTCCCTGCTCTCACCGTAATCATATATTTTGTTTTGGTTATTTTTATTTATTTCTAGGCCCACCTCTTCTGCTGCTTGCATGATTATTTCACTGTTTTTTCTTATAGTTTCTAGATTATCGCCCCAAACGGCGATGTCATCCGTATATGTGAGCACTTGTGTGACCCCATTCAGGGATGATCCGGCCATGTTGGCGTATTGTACCTTTCTGATGACATACTCGAGCACAAGGTTAAAGAGACATGGTGAGAGGCTATAGCGTTTTAAATAATAGTGAAGATGTTAGAATCGCTACAAGGCCATCGCCCTGTTTTAGTCCGTCGCGGATTTCAAATGATTCTGAGAGGTGGTTCTAACTCGTCCTTTATTTTCGTTCATGCAAATTTGAATGAGAGTGGTATATTTTGCCTTGCGACCGATCCGTGGGCGTTTTTGAAGTTCACGAACAGTTGGTGTGTGGTGGTGCCGTCAAACCCCACGGTTCACTTACCTAAAACCCCCATAACTTCCATCCAATTTCCTAACCTCACTAATGCAATCGCATTAGTACCTGAAAATGCTTCACGCAACTTATAGATCAAATCTATGATCTTAAAGTCCCTGTCAAAGAAAACTTACCTTTTATGCATTCTCTTCCCATATAATTTCCCGTATGATTCCTTTCTTTACCTTATCAGGCAGAACCCCCATTATTACAACCCAATCTACATCAGTTTCCGCTAATGCAACAGCATTAGCACCTGTAAATGCTGCACGCATTAAGATTACCGAATTTATTAATTTTCAAGTTTCTGCAAAAGAATTCTTACCTGTATGCATAACTTCGCATTTAAAATCCCCTATAAGAGTTCTTTCTTATCTTATCCTAAATTCCTTGTAATTAAACTCATCGGTTCGTATATCATACGACCGCATATCAGAGAATCTTACCATGAGTTGGCTAATCCCAGTCTCAAGATGTGTACAAAAAACTATTTACACACACATCGGCTGGCGACCCCTTTAGGCAGCGATAAATAGTCCAACGCAGATGCATTTAATTAGCACCATTCACGTTGAGACTAATGCCTTAGCAATGCACTAAGTGCAAACAAAGGAATGCTGTCCTTGGGCAGGCATCTGGCGATACGGCAAACTATAATCGTATTCCCAGCATTTCCCTATTGACGAACAATCTTCAATTTTGTTCGTCGCCACAAAACAAATTACCCGACATATACAAGGCATGCAAAGGAGTCGTTTCTGCCACCGCTAACATAGCGACGTTGCACAGCATAGACATAGATCATGAATCTCCTTTGTCTTTGCCGCCTGCCTGTTTCGCTGTTCGACTGCCTTCGAACCCGTGTAAATAACACCGATCTGTTCGATCGCGCACACACACCACTGCACTGAAAGAGTGCATTTATGTGGCGGCCACAGCCTTAAGAGAAAAGTTTTTCTCTCTTTTCCCTTTTCTTAACCCTAACCTAGGATGGAATTCATGTCAGAGTTCTATCCTCGGTGAGTCGTTTTTCATCCATTGACCCGCTCTCCGTCACTGTGGAGGCGCGCATATATATATATATTTCGGAGTCGTGTTCGTGTTGCACCCCAAGTCCTTACAATCAGTGTTCGAATTAGTTCTTGTATTTCAAACAGTGCCACCATAAAATGTTAGTATCCAATAAGTAAATGAAACGGAACAATAATCCATGGATTCAAACTAGTTATCGCAATAATAGTGTTTTTTCCTTTTAAAATTGGAATATAACTAAACCAAGAAATAGTGTAATATCTATTTTTACTTGTCCTGTGTTGGTGTTTATATTTTCACTTGGTGATGGCATGTTTTGTGACAATTGATCGATGTCGTCTTTTACTTTTGTGTCGGCGGAACAACGGAAGAACCTTCGCGCGTGAACAATTTAGGATGGAGGAGGAAGTGAACGGAGTGCCCGTGTATTGGCACAATACTTCCTCCCCACAGGTGTACCGTCTCTCCCTATTCCCACTTCTTTTCCAGCAATTGCTTTACTGTGAACATTTGGTCGCTCGTTCACCGCTTCCTACGGAATCCACACTGGTAGTCTCCCAGTATTTCTTCTGCGTGCGGTATGATTCTCGCCAGTATGACATTTGTTATTATTTTGTATGTGGTTGGGAGCAGTTGCCTCTCCTCTATGCTTCACAAGCCTTGCCGGTATGCAGTCGATTCCGAGAGCCTTGTTGTTTTTCAATCGACTTATTGCGTCAACAACTTCGTTGAAAAAGGGCTCTGTGATCTGAGGGTCGGCTGTATGTACGTCTGGTGCGTTTATTTGTTGTTGATGGGCGTCCACATTGAGCAGGTTTTCAAAGTACTGCTTCCATCTTGTTACGATATTGTTTGTTTCCGTGACCAGAAACCGTGAATTATTTTGGCTCTCCCTCGGTGGCCATTTCTAATTGAGTTTATGCCGGCATACATACCTCTGAAGTTCTTTGCCCTGGCATTTTTTATGTTTTTTTTTCCGTTCCGAGTCTTCTCCCATTTCTTTTTTGCGTTTGAAAAGTCTCGTTGTCTCTATCCGGATCCTCGCGTATCTTTCTGCGTTGACTTCATCATATTGTAGCGAGCTTAGGGTTCGCTGGATTAATTATTTTTAATAAATAAGAGCCGTTAAATCGATTTTGAATTAATGTAACACTTTATTAGTCCGTTAATAACAACCGTTACTTTTACCGCACACAACGATTTCTTGACATCGCTTCCGTACTTATTGCGTCTTTTACTACTTACTTCTTACTTATCTTCCCGATCTGCGTGCGACGTATTTATACTGTTATTCCTCATTCTGATTCGGTGTTTCGTTTCCGTCCGTTCCATAGCCTCGAATTTTCTATTGCTCATAGTCTCTAGTTTTCCAGTACTTTCTAAAATATTCTAGTACTTTGTTTCGGATTTTTCTAGAATATTCTAGTACTGATTCTCATATGCGTCACAATATCTTTCTAAGTAGATCACTATGAGGCGTTTACGTTCTTCTATCTTCGCCCCGCACTCATCGTCAAACCAAGGTTTGGACTTAATTGTTTTCTTAAATCCTAATACCTTTTGGGCAGTTAGTTTGATTGTGTCTCTGATCGATGTCCATTTAGTGTCCACACTATTAGCTTCCTCTTCCCCACAGCTCCCATTCTCTAGAATGCTAAATCTATTTGTTAGTTCGTCTTGATATTCAGCCCCTTTGCGCGTCTTTCAGTTTATCAGTGTCGAACTTTTTGCTCGTCTCCCGTGACTGCCCATGCGGGATTGCTGCGAGCCGACTCCTGATTTTGCCCATCATTTGAAGATGATCGGAGACGCAATCTGCTCCTCCTCTATATGATCTTACATCAAGGATTTTCGAGTGGTGTCTTTTGTCTATGAGGAAGTGGTCTATTTGGTTACGCGTCACGCCGTCGGGTGATATCCACGTGACTTTGTGAATTTGCTTGTGCTTGAAAGTCGCATTTCACTACCAGATCTTTTAACGCTGCGAACGTGATAATTCGAATTCCATTATCGTTTGAAACTTCGTGTAGGCTTTCTTTACCAATAGTTGGTTGAAAGGTATCTTCCTTTCCAATTTTCGCGTTGAGATCCCCGAGGAGAATTTTAACATCGATTGATACGATCCCATCAAATACTTCCTCTAGGGTCTCGTAGAACGTGTCCTTCGTTTCTTCGTCGGTAGATTCTGTTGGGGCGTGTATGTTTATAAATACATAATTGTTCCATGGGCTCTGTATTTTTAGCACCGACATTCGGTCATTAATAAATTTCACATCCTTTACATGGGGCGTAATCTTCTTGCTTATGATGAAGCCGGTTCCGAGGTTATGTGTATCGGTATCTCCACGCGCCAGTGTAAACCCGTTGGTTTCGATTACTTGATGTGGGAGTCGGACTTCCTGAAGCGGGACGATGTCCATTTTATATTGTTCCGGGTTTTCTACGGCCGTCTGTATCGCGCCTGGTTTATATAACGTTCGAACATTTCACGTGCCGACGCGTATATCCCTCTTTTCCCGTTTTTCCCTACGTTTTCTTTTTGCCGAGTCGGTGTTTTCTTCATGATTTGTTCCCTTATCGTAGTGTCGGCTCATCACAACCCCGCCTACCGGGTTTTTCGTGGGATTGTTTTTGTAGTCCGTCATATTAGAGCCCCTCTTTGATGTGGTAAGTTCTGCTTACTGCTCTGATTCGACCCGGTGTCAGGGAGACGCCGTTATATATATAACCATCCAATGGGCACGGTGACGCGTAACACCCTGGATTGGGGGTGGCAGTTCTTTGTGTGTTACTCCTTGCTAGCCTGTCTGACATGGGTGCCCCTACTGGAAGTGTATGCTCCCGTCAGTATAGCCTCAGTGATTCATTGTAGTTTAAGCCCCCGCACCACGCAACGTTTCTACCAAGCGGGAAAAAAAAACCATACATAATTTTTTTCCTTTTATGTTTGTATAAAGTTACAGCATGCAATACTTAGTTATTATTATTAGTGTTATTTGACATTTTTTTATATAGTCTTAGGGAATGTGGAAAAACTATTTCGAATGTAATAATATTTGAATTATTATGGCAAATTTAACAAGCCTCGGATATGGACCGGATACAAGACGACGACCACGGAAACGAAAAGGGCTAAACGATTTAAGAATTTTTCCATGGAACGTCCGCTCACTATACAAAGCTCGAGCTGCACAGCAGCTAGCCGATGCCCTGTCCGAATATAAGGCTGACATAAAAGTATTACAAGAAATAAGATGGACGGGGAGTGGTGTTATTCAAAGAAACGAGTATGACATTTATTAAAGCTATCACGCAAAACACCATGTGCTCGGGGTAGGCTTTCTAGTCAGCCAAAAACTGAAGGCTGTCATCATCGGCTTTAACGCGATAAACGAAAGGCTATGCACTCTTCGCGTGCGACGCAAGTTTCAGAACATAAGCCTCATAAACGTTCACCAGGACTCCCCTCACGATGAAAAATAAGAATCCGACGAGAACGTCGAACGGGTCCGCAATGCCTGCCCAAGATACGATGTGAAAATCGTTCTTGGTGATTTGAATACGAAAGTAGGTCGGGAGCCGGTTTTAAACCACTACGCAGGTTCCCATAGTATGTATGAGAACACTGATGACAATGGACTACGAGTCATCAAATTGGCAGCATCAAAAAACTTGGTCGTTGCAAGTACCAGGTTTCCGCGTAAAGATATCCACAAAGCCACCTGGGTATCATCTGATGGAGCCACTCGCAACGAAATTGACCACGTGTTGATAGATCGCCGCCACTCCTCGAGCCTGATGGCGGTACGAACGTACCGAGGTGCCAACGTCGACTCGGATCACTATCTAGTTGGTAGAGTTTTCCGAGCGCGAATTGCCTTACGGAGACGTATTGCATCCGCGGATCAGGTTCGAATCAACACGGCTGGCTTGCGCAACGAGAATACCAGTAACACCTTTGGTCATGCGTTAAGACTCGCCCTCGAAGAGCTCGGCGAAGGGAGAGTAAGTCCTGGGCCCAGAATGCCGGGCGTAGAAGAGAAATGGACATGCCTTAAGAATACTGTCATTACTACTGCCAACTCCATCTTAGGCAGTAGTCATCGAGATCGGAGTGCAAACTAGCGACTGAACGTAAGAATGCTGCATACCGGCGCAATGCAGGAGTCTCATAGGACGCGGGTACGCGGGGAGAAATACAAAGAGCTCAGAAGATCTGTAAAAAGACTTCACAGACAAAAGAAAAGTGCCTGGGAAAAAAATCGTGTTTGTGAAATAGAGAAAAGTAGAGACCGGGGTCCGCACCAGGCGCGGCAGTTCTACCAAATAATCCGCCGTATGACGCGGTACACACCACGCTGCACTTACTGCAAGGATAAAGAAGGTAATCTGATCGCCGATTCTGAACGCATTCTGGAGCGATGGGAACTGCACTTCAATGAATTGCTAAATGGTCAGCTCACAGAAGAATTGTAGGCTCCACCAATGCAAGATCAAGACCAAATGCTGGCGCCACCAAGCATTGAGGAAACATTAAAAGCCATAAGGCAGCTCAAATTAAATAAAGCCCCAGGAGCTTATGGTATATCAGCAGAGCTGATCAAACAAGAAGAGACAGCGTTACAATACGCAATTCATGAGATCGTGGTGCACGTATGGGAGCAAGAGGAGATGCCGGAAGATTGGCTTCATGGTATAATCTGCCCCATACATAAGAAGGGAGATATCACAGTGTGCAGCAAATATAGGGGTATAACATTGCAGAGTACGGCCTATAAAATACTCTCCACTTTCCTACAAGATCGGATAGCCCCATACGCTAAGTTATCATTGGTCAATATCAGTGTGGCTTCATTCCAGGCAAATCAGCGATTGATCAGATTTTCACCCTTAGGCAGGCGATGGAAAAATGTCTGGAATTTAAGATTCCATTATATCATCTATACATAGACTTTAAGACCGCCTACGACAGCATACCCAGGGTAGAACTATATAACGCCATGAGAGAGTTAGGCATTCCAAACAAATTGAAACGACTTTGTAGGTTGATCGTGACCAACGTAACTAGTCAAGTAAAAATAGCGGGATTGCTGTCCAAACCAATAAACATCTTTAATGGACTCCGACAAGGGGACGGTTTGGCCTGCCTCCTCTTCAACCTGGCGTTGGAGAAAGCAATCCGTGACTCGGGCATCACAACTAGAGGGACTATTATCATCAAGTCCAGCTAGATACTTGCCTACGCAGATGACATCGGCGTCATCGGTAGAACCGAATCGGCTGTACAGGACTCCTTCACCCAGATCGAGCAGGCGGCACAAAAACTGGGACTGCACATTAATGAGGGGAAAACTAAGAACATGGGGGCAACATCTGCGAAGAGAAGACCTAATGTCGGTCAAACTATCAGGGTGGTGGAGCACGAATTTGAAGTAGTGCAATCATTTAACTACCTTGGGTCAATAGTATGAGCCGATAACAATATGGAAGAAGAAATACGCGAACGGTTGATCAAATCCAACAAAGCCTACTATGGTCTATCAAGGCTCTTTAAATCTTGAAATTTATCCAGAACATCCAAGCTACTACTGTACAAGACCATGGTCTTACCAATACTCATGTATGGATCCGAGACCTGGGTACTCAATAAAAGGCACTCTGAACTCTTAGCCGCGTCCGAGAGGAAGGTCTTAAGGAGAATTCTTGGCCCCGTATGTGAGCGAGGACGATTCCGGAGACTACAACCATGAGTTGTACGCAATCTACTTTGAAGCTAATGTTGTAAAAAAAATTAAGCTCGGTAGACTCCGGTGAGCGGGACACCTAGCTCGAATGGGCGAAGAGGAGCCTGCCCGGAAAGTCCTTTGTGGCAGGATGTATGGAAGGAGACAGCGCGGCAGACCTTGTCTGCGATAGAGCGATGGCGTAGACCAGGACGCCCAGAGCCTGGGAGTGTCAAACTGGATGACATCGGATCGAAATCGGGACCGGTGGAGAGATTTGTTAAATAAGACCAAGACCAGATCCCGGTTGTAGTGCCGATGATGATGATGATATTTGTAATTATATTTAAAAAAACAGGAAAAACTTAAATCTAACTGAGACTAACTACAACAAACTTATATCGATATATCTAAGGATCAGGTCCCGCCATGCGGCTCACGCTCCACCAACCTCAGATTGTCTAACGATCGGTAAGTCTGACTATACACCAGCTTCAGTCCAATCGAGATACCAATAATGCATTATCATCATCATCATCGGCACCACAACCGGGATCCGGTTTGGGCCTTATTTAGCAAGTCTCTCCACCGGCATCCGATCCATATCCGAGACTTGTTAAATTGTCCATAATCATTTGTTTTTCCGGGCAAGGTTACAAGGCAATGGTACAACATTTCCAAGAGGTATAAAGAGCGAAAATCAATTGCAAAATTTGTGGCCTCATCCTAGTGATTGGGAGTATATAATAGAAACCACTAGAAAGGAAGACAACATGTTGTTCGGAGGATCTTTATCCACCAGAAGTGAATTGGTCGCTACGCGAAGCAAATATAGCGGTAAGTGTTAACAGTTACTGTTTACAGGGTTTTGGTACTGTGTTTGTGGTTGGTCAACAGAAGTTTGTGTTTATTCTCATCAGAGGCTGTGATGGAGACTTTCTACCTTCAAGAGAGATATGTTCTCTTGTAAGTATCTTGTTTTGTGTGTTTTTATTTTGTATTGCAAGAAAGTTTTCTGAGTTGTGGGTTGTGTTCTTTTCTTGTAATTTTAAACAGGTATTAGTGGAAGAAGATTTCTCTTTGTCGGAGGGAATATTGTGAGTGGGGTAAGGATCAAAAGATGGTTTGAGGTTGAGGGTTTCGCGACGTGAGTGTTTGAGTGGCGCGAATGGGCAACGATAGGACCCTACATAGAATTCTTGACGGTAAGCCAACGGGAAAGAGACCGTCCCCCTGTTTTAGTCCGTCTCGGATTTCAAATTCTTCTAAGAGGTGGCTCTCTATTCTAACTCGCCCTTTGTTTTCGTTCATGCAAATTTGAATGAGGGCCGCATATTTTTCCGGGATTCCCAGTTCAACTACAATATGGTAGAGTCTTTGTCTTGCGACTGAGTTGTAGGCTTTTTTGAACTTAACGAACAGTTAGGGAACCGTCTGTCCGTATTCCCACTTCTTTTCCAGCAGTTGCCTTATTGTGAATATTTGGTATAAGACGGATCATCCCTGGGGGGTCACACAAGTGGTCGCATATGCGGATGACATAGCCGTTCTGGGCAATAATCTAGAAACTAAGTAAAAACTGTGAAATCATTATGCAAGCGGCAGTAGAGGTGGGCCTAGAAATAAATGGAGACAAAACAAAATACATGATTACGGCGAGAGCAGGTGGACTTCAGGGAGCATATACAAACATCAGAGGCAAGATATCTGAAAAAGTTAAAGAATTTAAATATCTGGGAACGATACTGACGGCCAGTAACGAAATGTCGAAGGAAATTAACAAACGACTGCATTCCGGCAACGCTAGTTGGCACGCAGTCAGTAAACTGATGAAATCCAAACTGCTATCACGTAACATAAAGCTCCATATCTATAGAACTATAATCATGCCGATTGTTCTATACGGATGCGAAACATGGGCTCTCACAAAACGGGAAGAAAACAAATTCCGCGTATTTGAGAATAAAGTTTCGGGGGGTATCTTTGGAGGTAAATATGACGAGGAGGCAGGACAATGGAGGAAACTCCACAAACACGAATTGGAAGAGGTATACCGCAAACCTAGCTCCTCAATAGTATACTGGTTAGTATACCCGCCTGTCACGCGGGTGACCGGGGTTCGATTCCTCGTCGGGGAGCCTCTGGCGCAAGACTAATGACCTTGCCCGGAAAAAAACAAATTATTATGGACAATTTAACAAGCCTCAGGACTTGCTAAATAAGGCCAAGACTGGTTCTAGGTTGTAGTGCCGATGATGATGATGATGATGATACCGCAAACCTACAATAGTGAGAGTAATCAGGTCGCGAAGATTAAGATGGGCCGGGCATGTGGCGCGAATGGGCGACAATAGGACCGTGCGTAGAATTCTTGACGGTAGACCATCGGGAAAGAGACCGATAGGACGGCCGCGGCGGATATGAGAGGACAATGTAAGGTTTGACCTTGAGAAGATCGGATCAGATGGTTGAGCGTGGAAGGAGAGTGCACAGGACAGGGAACGATAGCCGAGTCGAGTCGGTGAGGTCATGAACTTCCGGGTTCCTACAGGCCAATAAATAGTAATAGTCGGAATTTCTGGTTCGAAAGGTAATGTAAGTTCTTAATATAAACACATGGGTGGGCTGAAAAGTTTCCGACCTAACAAAGATAAAAGACATTTTTTCTTAAAATTTATTTTTATATTTTTACATAGTCTCCTTGTAATTCTACACACTTCTCTCAGCGATGTTCCCATCTCTCTAACCCTCGGCGTTTTTCTCTGCAAAATAACTGTTCACGAAAGTGATTGCCGCGACGAAAATCCTCCGAGAGCAATTTTTAGATTAGGGAACAAAAATAAGTCGCTTGGGGTTAGATCTGATGAGAAAGGCGGATGGTCAAGCAGTTCAAACCGCAATTCGTGGATTTTCGCGATGGCAATGTAGCGACCCTAAATCGCTACTCCTATCCAAATCCCCAATATTATCATTAACCTACAACCAAATCCCCAATATCATCATTAACCTACATTCAAACCCCATATTGAATCACATGAGCGCTAAATTAAACCAAAAGTTAATTTGTCGCAACATTGATTCAATTTCCCATTAACCTACATCCAAATTCCAAATTGAATCACATGAGCAACAAATTAAACCAAAAGTTAATTCGTCGCACATTGATCCAATTCCTAAAATCCTGACATCATGAAATGCTTAATTTAAAACGCATTTCATGATTCCCCTTCCAAGAACCCATCCAAATAAATCCTTAAACAATTCCTAGAACAAAATTCCAATTGCAGCACACGAAGTCTTGTGTGTGCTTCTTGGAATGTTTACACCAAAATAGTTGACAATTCACAACTGAAAAAATAGTAAAAGGCAGTAATTTCCGATTTCGTGATTAGTAGAGTTCCAGAGGCCGAATCGCCGCCCGTGTATCCGATCATTTCCAAGGGGCAAACCGCCAAATAATATAATAAAAGACATCATAAAAAGTATATAGAAAAAGCCCTTTAATTCTAATTGGGCCCGTCAGAATGCAGTTCGCGTGGCAATGAAAATTCACACACCAGGAATAGCAACGAAAACTTTACGGGAAGCATTTTGCAAGGCCTCCGATAAACGTAGCAAAACAGACTCTCCAATTGGTTCACCAACTAAAAGAGGCCCAATCGTATTATAAAAATTACATATTTATAATAGCAACGCAAGCAGTGAGTCGTCCTCCCCAGCAGGTAAGCAAAACTGATGTCAAACACTCCTTTATTAGCTACCTCAACAGCAACCACTGAGGTGTGAGACGGCGCGTTGTCTTGGTGAAACTGGATTTTCTTTTTCTGCAAATGTGGCCGTTTTTCCGCTATTTCTGCCTTCAGTTGGTCAAGTAATGATGCGTAGTATGCTCCTGTAATGGTTTTTCCTTTTTGAAGATAATCGATTAAGATAACTCCATGACTACCCCAAAAAACAGTCGCCATCACTTTCCCAGCCGAAAAAACTGTTTTTGCTTTTTTTGGAGTCGATTCCCCCTTTTGCAGTCCACTGTTTTGACTGTATTTTTGTTTCAGGCGTATAAGAGTGTATCCAAGTTTCGTCGATAGTAATTAATCGGGGCCAAAACTCTGATTTATTGGGCCTAAACTGCGCAGACAGAGCGTTGGAAATGTTCATTCGAACACGTTTTTGGTCTAACGTGAGCAACCGCGGCATCCAACGCGCGGACAGCTTTCACATGCCTAAATCTTGATCTAATATGTACAAACACGTTCTTTCATAGCCTCTGCTATCTCTCTCACTTTAATTCGGCGGTCGTCTAGTACCACTTGGTGAACTTTAGCCATGTTATCGTCAATTGTTGCAATTTTTGGACGTCCCGAACGGTCATCATCTCCCAAGTTCTAACGGCTACGTTTGAATTCAGCTGCCTCAAATATCACAGTGGTAAATGATGGTGCAGAGTCACAGAGTCCAACTCATCTTTGATTTACCTAGGCGCATTGCCTTTCAAAAACAAACATTTAATGACATTCGGTACTCAATTTTGTCCATTTGCACAAAAACACACATCGACTCAATCAAACGACTGTCAAATAAAAACTACGCATCCAAAATGGCTGACATTTTGGTGAGTAACTGTGAAAAGATGCACAACTACATTCACTAGCCTTTATTGACGAGTGCTGCTATCTTCACATTGAGGTCGGAAACTTTTCAGCCGACTCTCGTACGATACTATACCTTGAAAAGCCTTTTGGAAAATATGTATTTCGAATTACGTGTAAACCGCCTTCATTATTTCCTAAGTACAATAAATAGGGTAAAATCTTTGTTTTTCTTTCAGAAAATGTCTCTTCCAGAAGGATTTACTTGCCCAGAAGAATACTTCCAGGAGTGCATCACATTCCTGCAGCAATATTCGTGGATATATGAATCATCTAATACGTCATTCATACAAAATAATATTCTTGATAAATTTCCTCCTGAATGGCGTGATTATTTTACTGCAATTTGTCCAGAAGATTTAATTCGATTTCCATCAAGGAAAATCGCTACAGGAATTTCAACTTTAGATCAATGCATTACTGCTATAGCAAGATTAACCCCCAAACAGCAACAAGTAAATATAATGACACGTGATCGAACGTTTAAAAAGATGAGTATAAAAAAGCAGCATGAGATATCTAGGTTATCATTATTAATCAAAAGTATTTGCAAAGACACCATTGATGTTCTACTTGATTTCGGTTCCGGTTTAGGATACTTAAGTGAAATCCTTTTCACAGAAACTGCCTACAGAATCTTGGGAATCGAAAGTGATCCAAAAAGAGTAGAAGCATCTCAAAAGCGGCAACGATTTTTTTATCCTGAATCAAAGGACAGAGTTTTTTTTACAGAACATTTTGTAACCAATAACTCGAAGGCATTCATTTTACAAAATATAAAAGAATTATTTCCTGACTTAATTAATCCAACAATTGCCATAGTTGGTCTTCATGCGTGTGCAGATTTGGCAATAAATTCAATGAAATTATTCCTCTCCACAGAAAGTATAATAACATTAATTACAATGCCATGTTGTTATCATAAGCTTGAGCTTCAGGAAAATGGATTCAAGAATTTTCCATTAAGTAGAGTACTAAAAAATGTTATCAGAACCAATTCAGCCTTTAAGGGCTTCGCGAGACCTTTTCTAAGATTAGCGTGTCAACAGACTTCGGTCCGATGGTCTAAATTAACTGCGGTCGAAATGGACCGCTTGGGCAATGAAATGTTTCTTCGAGGAGCTGGTGAAGCAATCTTAGGAAATGATGAAGTGATAAAGAAATGTGTTAAGAATATACAAAATTATATTATAGACTATCAGTATTTGTGTAAAATTTATGAGTTACATCAGAAAAGCACGAAGGAAAGTATACCGTGGACATCAGAGCATTATGATCGATTTGAGGTCTTAGTTCGTAAACATCCTTCTGGAAACAAACTTGCTAGCGGACTAGCTTGTTTGCAAAATTGTATTCAGGTAACAATTTGTGTGTCACATTTTATAGAGATGAGTAATTTTTGCTTCTATTTTAGGAACTTTGTGAGAATGTCGTCTTATACGATCGACTGTGCTACTTGAATGAAGAGGCAGAAGAACGGGGCTTAAAGTTATCTGTGAGTTTCGAAAAAATACTGAACGATGAGCTCTCTCCTCGATGCTGTGCACTGGTTGCTAAAAAACGGTGATACAAAAGAATTTATAATATCAGTTTTAGATTACACTTCAGCCATGGCAAATTCCGGTGTTCTTGAATTCATGTAGAATCAAAAATGTTAGTTATAGAAATAGAGTGTTGTATTTACGATACACGCTTATTTAATTAATAATAAAAATTGTTCTTTCATAAGTTGCGCAAGTTACGGTCACGTAATAAAATTGCGAAAAATTATCGCTAAAAAGTCTGCTCATCAACTGTACTAAAATGCCGGTGCTTTACCAGCCGATATGCATAAAACATATTCACCATCATCATCGGCACTACAACCGGGGTCCGGTCTTGGCCTTATTTAGCAAGTCTCGAGGCTTGTTAAATTTTCCATAATAATATATTTTCTCGGGCAAGGTTATTAGTCTTGCGCCGAATAAAACATATTAGTCAAGCAATAATATGAAAATGTCATCTAGAGTAATTTATTTAATGTAGTTGCAGTCCACTTAGAGAAGCTCCTTCTAATCCCCGTCTGAATTATTGAAAACCCACTGTCAATATTAATTACACATTAATTATTATTATCAAACATCACTGCGGAATCTGACGGCGGTTCCAATACTATACTCTTTATTTGTGTATACTTTTTAAATATTAAATGCGAATAAGATAACCCCTCAGTGTGTTGAAAGAGGTCATTCGTCGTCGCTGGACTTTCTCCCACGAATACTCCTTGCAATTTCTTTAAACAAAGATCAACTCTTGAAACTTTTCTCTGTCACACCATGTTTCCCGTGAAGGGTATTTAATTCTAAACTAAGATATCGTAGCGAGCTGGGGGTTCGCTGGGTTAATTATTTTAATAAATAAGACCCGTTAAATCGATTCTCTTTGCAAACATTTTATTAATCTGTTAATAACAACCGTTACTTTTATCGTACACTTAACGATTTCTTGACTTATCGCTTGCTTACTCTGCTTACTTCTCACTTATTACTTACTTCCCGATCTGCGTGCGACGTATTTATACCGTTTTTCCTCATTCTGATTTGGTGTTTCGTTTCCGCTCGTTCCATAGCCTTGAATGTTCTATTGTTCATAGTCTCCAGTTTTCCAGTACTTTATAGAACTAAGTTCACTGGTCTCCTTGGTTAACAAAAGTCGCCAGTCGCTCACGATGTACCACTTTCATCTTGGCGTTCGTTCTTTGCTGAATCCTATAGACAACGTCGTTAATTCTTGTGAGAATCTTATACGGTCCTTCCCAATGTTGCTGTAACTTCGGAGACCTTCCCTTTTGCCGATGAGGGTTATAAAGCCATACGTTATGTCCTGCATTAAATCCGGATGCGTTGGCTCGAACGTCGTACCTTGTTTTCATCCGGTCACTGGGTACCTTGATTTGCTTTCCAACCAAATGATGAATCTCATCGAGGCGATTTCCCCATTCGGCTACGTAGTTTTCGGTCTTATCTATGGCGTCTGGAGGTATTCCGAATCGCAGATTGGCTGGTAATCGTACCTCCCGTCCAAATATAATTCTTGCTGCAGAATGGCCCGTCGTGTCGTGATTAGCCGATCTATAGCTCATGAGAAAGGTTTGTACATATTTGTCCCAATCTCGTTGGTGATCACTAACAACCTTCGATAAATACTCTTTCATTGTTCGGTTGAACCTTTCGACCATTCCGTCTGACTGTGGATGTAAGGGTGTGCTCCTGGTTTTCATTATGCCTAGTGCCGCACAGATGCCTTGAAATATCTGTGATTCGAAGTTTCGGCCCTGATCGGAATGAAGCTCACAGGGGACTCCATATCTGCTGATCCAATTATTGATAAGCTGCTCAATGACGGTTGTTGCTTCTTGGTTTGGAATTGGAAGGACTTCCACCCACTTGCTGAAGTAATCCATGATAACCAACATGTATTTGTTGTCGTTTGTTTTTGGGAATGGTCCTGAGATATCAATCGCAATTCGCTCGAAAGGGGCACTCACGTTGTACTGCTTCATAGCGCTCCTTGGTTTTGCTGTTGGTCCTTTGGTCGCAGTGCAAGTTGTGCACTTCCTACACCAAGACTCGACGTCATCTCTCATGTGAAGCCAGTAGAATCGAGATCGTAATTTTGAAAGTGTCTTATTAACTCCCAGATGTCCACCGGAGGCCCCGTCGTGCATTTCTGTTAGTACGTCCTTCACTTTTGATGGTGGGACTAGAATCTGCATTCGATGGGATTGTCCGTCGCGGCTTCCCATTTACGCTTCAGAATTCCATCTTCCACCAGCAAGGAATTCCATTGTGCCCAATATGCCTTAAATGTTGCACTCTTGTCGGAAATATTATTCCAAGTTGGTCGCTCGTTCTTTTCTTTGTGTTCCAGGATTTGCGACATATCTTCATCCTGAAGTTGAGCTGCGCGTATAGCCTCATTCGTCCACCCATCTAGTACTTCTACTTGTACATTTCGCAGGTCGTACGCCTCTTCTTTCTCTTCCGCTTTATGACAATGTTTAAAATCTGGCTTACATCGTCTTCTTGATAGAGCATCAGCGTTATTATGCACCTTCCCTTGCTGAATTGAGCTTATCATTGATACGGGTGCACATTCTGCGGTTAAATCTCCTTTTCTTATTGCGACCGGCTCTTCGGACGCATTTAGTACTCTGACAGGTACAATGTGCTTCTTCACCTCAGATTGTTCCGTTGATAGTCTCCTCTTATGACAAGCGCATAAACAACAATTCTCACTCGATGTTTCATTCCTTCGTCGACGTTTCCTACAGTCAACAGAGATGTGGCCGACTCCGCCGCATGTCCAGCACTTCATAACAGGTCTCGGGGTTCTCCGTTGTACATGCCCGATTCTTTGGCAGGAACGTTCCTGGACGGACATTTTTCGGACTCTATATGTACTCCTGGTAGCCAGTTTAGCAGATTCATAAGCCAATGCGAACGCCAGTATTTCATTAGCCGTCTTCTTTCCCGCTAAACGAACGGCTTGTTGCAAGTCCCGATAAATGCACCTATAGCGTTTTAAATAATAGTGAAGAAGATCGTGTGATTCGAACTGACGCTATGACAGCTCGAATCACGAAAAAAATTTGACCTAAGCGTTACACACCAGGCTACTAACCGTGTTTAGAATTTGATTTCCAAACTCGACTATATTCCACTGGTATGAATTATTTTTATTTTATCGCTTGGTATACGGTTCTGATGTATTTTTCTTATTCGATTTTTTTCGTTCGGTGTTCTTCACTATTTTTGCTTGTGAATTGTGTGTATCTGTTAGAATCGCTACACACCCATTGCTACCTCGTTTAGAAATTCCTTAGTCATATTTGAATAAGACAAATTTGCCAATCGCTCAATGTCTGCCTGCAACTGTTGAAGATTTTCTCCAGGTTTCTGCATTCTGCTCTGCAGTTGCATGCGGTGGACCTGCTGCATGTGGTTGTCTCCATACCTAGCTTCAAGGCCGTCTCTTACCGCTTGGAAATCTGTTTGCTTCTCTGCTGGCATGGTTTGTAGCAATTCTGCAGCCGCCCCGCGGAGTGACAAGATTAGTGATGTTAACTTTTGCTCATCCGACCACTTATTATAATTGGCCGCGGCGTTAAACTGACGTATAAATATGGAGAAGGGTCCCGTTCCATCGAAGGTTGGCGGTTGCATCCTTGTATCCTTGTAGTCATGTTGATTGCCTGGCGATGTCTTATTTCTCTCAACACACTCAAGTCTCTTTTCGATTCGCATTATTTCTTCGGTGACTTTTAGATCCAGATTTTCTACTTCGCTTCGAATTTCTGACTGGATTTCTTCGTTAAAGTGTTGAAAATTACATTTCATCCACTGCGTTTGAGCATCCAATTTTGGATTCAGATCTGCAGCTTGTGCGTCGAATTTTGAATTTTGGGCATCCAACTTTGCATTAACATCTGCAGCTTGCGCGTCCATTTTTGTCATCATCATCCTGAACATCTCCGAAATGCCCAACTATGGCGAACTCTTCTCCGTTACATTGGCACCATCTTGACTCGCTGTTTTTTCTTCATCCGGACAGTCTGGCACAATCGTAAGAACATATGTGTCGATATCAATACCCTCTTCCTCCATTGCTGCTTGCAGACGCTGTCGAAGAATTTCCTTCTGTCCTCTGCTATCCAGATTCCGGTCCTCTAGTTTCTTCTTCAAATCAGAAACGCGAAGATCCCCCAAATGTCGATCTGACATCGTCACAACACAATTTCACAGGCTTATTTACTTCACAATAATTAATCCCACTTCTGACACCTATTGTTGCGAGCTTAGATGCTGGATTAATTATTTTTAATAAATAAGGGCCGTTAAATCGATTTTGAATGAATGTAACACTATTAGTCTGTTAATAACAACCGTTACTTTTACCGTACACAACGATTTCTTGACTTATCGCGTCTTTGACTGCATACTTCTTACGTCTTACTTGTCTTCCTGATCTGTGTGCGACGTATTTATACCGTTTTTCCTCATTCTGATTCGGCGATTCGTTTCCGTCCGTTCCATAGCCTCGAATTTTCTACTGCTCATAGTCTCCAGTTTTTTAGTACTTTCTAGAATATTCTAGTACTTTGTTTTGGACTTTCTAGAATATTCTAGTACTGATTGTCATATGCGTCACAATACAATAATTAATAACCAAATTTATGTAAACCACCATAATGAAATTAAACAGCTAATACACAACCAAATTCAAGAAAGAATCCAAATCGATAATATATTGTATACAGATTCCGAATACCAATTTAGTAACTTAGAAAAATTAAAGAGACGTACAATACCTATTGAAGAACACCCTGTCATATCAATAATTTGCACATAGTTAAGATATACATACTCTATAAGATAATACAGCTAATATCAAAACTCCTCGAGAGAAGAAATCTCCAAGGTGAACAACATAGACTCAATAACCTGTACTTGAAAGAGTTAGAACGACTCAGCCATGAGGACATGTCTTATTAACCGATGGGAGAGTTAAGGCACCAAGTTCCATCACAATACACCAACCAGAGGATGAATCACCTAATGATAACATCCCAAACAATCCTAACCTCCAAGTCCCATACAACACAATACAACATGGCGAAAGTTAAGGCACCTAGAGAACCGAGGTTTCATCAAGGAGACAGGAGGACGAGACTGACACTCTAATATTACGATACGAATAGGACATACGTTTTTCGAAGTAAAATAAAAATATTTTTCGTTAATTAGTATTTAGTTGTATAACAACAAATACATGAAATGACCATAAACAATAATCTCAAATGAATCGATTGCCCTTGTCACAATTTGCACTTCTCAAGTAACCAGCATTCGTTGTTTACAACAAAATTCAAGGTCAACACATTTCATTGAATAAAACAAACGAATTGCTCCAGTTACGATTTGAAGGAATCAGATGACAATCGTTTGCGAATTTGTCATTGGCAAGTCATTCACGAATTCAATTCAATTCAATTTTTATTTGGTAGATAATTACATTTATGATATATTTTACAACTAGTACTTAAGAGATTTAGGATAGCAATTCCTTTACAACTATAATATTAAATCTATATAACGACAATAGCACAATTTTAATGAATAGCAAATAATAAATTAAGGGAAAACTACAATAAAAAAACCCTTATTTGAATCTTAAGACTAATATTGCACGAGCTTCCGGTTATTTTATATAATAATAACCTCGATATAATTTTCATAGACAGAGTACATATGTAGTGATTTAGGATAACGCAAGACGGGAAACGAGAATATTGTCAGAAAAAGAACAATTGACGAAGAAGTTTCGATTGATTTTGTCAATAAGGAACTCTATCGGTTTAACGTTAGCGTTTTCATGTAGTTCATGTGTCGAATAATGCCATGGCAAATTCAGCAACATTTTCAATATTTTATTTTGACACCTTTGCAATTTTATTTTGTGTGTGTGCGAGCTTGAAAAATGGTTTTATATATTATAATTTTATTTTCGATGCTAAGCTTTGACTTTCTACACACTAATGGATACATAACTCTTACGACTTTGTTTATTTTGTCTATTGTGGTAGTGATGTGTTTTTGAAAGATAAGTTTTTTATCTAGAATAATACCTAGATATCTACAGTCTTCGGACCAATCAATATCAACTGCACACATACTGAGTTTAGTGCCATTTGGTAGGTAGCAGTGTTTCCTACATCTCGAAAACCAGACAGCTTGTGTTTTATTACCATTTATTTTTATTTTCCATTTCCTGTAATAAACTGCTAGTTTGTCAAGAGCTGCTTGCAAAGAGTTGTAGACATTAGTGAATAAAGCACCCGAAGAGAAAATGGCCGTATCATCGGCAAACATAGCTACCTGAATGTTTTCACCTAGATATGGTAAATCTGCGACAAACAATGTAAATAATATGGGACCAAGAACCGAGCCTTGGGGTACACCATGGTGGATTTGGTGAGTAGAGGATATGTCGGTTCCTATACTCACAACATATTTTCTCGAACAAAGAAAGCTCTGGATAATTTTGATAAGCGGTATTGGCAGCTTAAGTTTTAGTAGCTTATAAATCAAGGCATCGTGCCATACCGTATCAAAAGCTTTTTCGATGTCTAGAAGAACCAGTCCCGTTGACTCCTTGTCGATGAATTTACCAGCTATGTGGTTTTTAATGCGCAAGACTTGGTGGATTGTGCTGTGACCACTACGGAAACCGAACTGAAAGTTTGGTAAGATGTTATTGTCTTCCACAAAACGATCAATCCTTTCCTTAATGATTTTCTCTAAGAGCTTACTTAGACAGCTAAGTAGACTAATAGGTCTGTAGCTTTCGGGGCTGTTCTTCGGTTTGCCGGGTTTCGGGATAGGTATTACCTTTGCTGTTTTCCAACAGTCCGGAAAATAACAATTCTTAAGACAAGCGTTGAAAATGAACGTTAAATAGTTACTTGCAGCAGGTGGAAGTGCTTTGATTAATTTGTTGTTAATATTATCGAGACCCGCAGCCTTTTTTGATTTCGATTTTTTTATCAATTCTTTAACTTTGCTGATATTAGTTGCGTAAGTACTTTCAGCTGGTGTTTGAGAAAGTACATGGATAGTGTTAGAAACTTCAGCTTCAGTATACGCGTCGCTTAGATGCATAGATATGGAGTGGTTCTTACTAAACGTGTTAGCAAGTAGGTTCGATTTCTCCACTGAAGAAATAAACAACTTGTCGTGAACTTTAAACGGAGGAATACTTGACCCTCTCTTTTTCATAATTTTTGATATTTTCCAGAACGGTTTGCTAGCTTTGTCAAGAGAGGAAAGGTGTTTATTCCAACACTTGTTCCTATATGTTGAGATTTCGTTTTTAATTATATTATTTAAGACTTTAACATTAAGTAGAAAACAATCGATTCTATAACGCAGCCATTTTCTTCTTTCAGAGTTTCGTAGCCTAATAAGATGTAAGATATTTTCAGGAAGCGGTGCCTTATCAACTGGAGCAGTGGAACATTTAGGTATCGCAAGATCGGCCGCTCTATTGATAACAGAAACAAAATTGTTACATAGGATATCAATGTGCTCGCTGCAGTTTATAGAATTTAGGCTGGTATCACCTAGAACCAAGTTCGTGTTTATATATGATTTATAACAATTCCAGTTGGCGGCGGAATAGTTGTGGTATAAACTGGTACGATTTACAACTACTGTATGATTCACTGTAAGGCTGATCGGAAGGTGGTCTGAACTTAACGCATTTAGAGTTAATGGCACTGTGCAGTAATTTGGAATATTAGTGATATATAGATCAAGAGTTGAGGGATTCTTGTTAGCACTCGCTGGGATATAGGTGGGGAGAAGTGGATAAAGTATGGAAAAACTTGGGCTGGATTCAGTAACATCTAGTAAAATGTTACCCCAGCAGTTTGCCCTAAGACAATTCCACGACTGATGTCTGCAGTTTAGATCACCACCAATAATTACCTTGTTTCGAGTGTTGACTCTATACAATTTTTGCAAATCCCGCTTAAAGTAAGTAGATTTCTCTAGGTTTCTATTTCCTCCAGGGAAATAGACCGAAAAAAGACTCACCTTGGAGTTGTCACTTAATGTTACATCTATACTAATTTCCTCAATTAACTTAAGGCGCAATGAAGGACGCAAGGAATGTTCTATACATTTTTTCACAACAATGGCGACACCTCCACCACTAGCATGTACCCTGTCTAGGCGATAGCATATGTAATTTTGATGTGAGAAAGAAATGTCTTGTTTGAGCCAGGTTTCTGAAACAAGTGCAATGTCAATATTAAAATTTATCAAGAAACTAAAAAATTCATGCTTTTTGTTTTTGATGCTTCTCGCATTCCAAGTTATGATGTTAAGAGAGTTTCTTAACATGTTTTTTCCGAGTATATGTACTTAATAGCTAATGAAGTAATGACGTTAAATTGGTCAGCTTTGGTTTGACAAGCACTAAGCTTGGTTACAACTTCATTAAGAAGAGAGTTTATCTCGCTAAATGAGAACAGGTTATCATTATTTAATGTTTCTGACGGATTTTTCTTCGTGTGTGTCGTATCACTGTTGGAAGGTTGCTGGGTTTGATGGAAGCCAGAAGCCCAGGTGGATGAAGGAAGTGAAGGTTGACGCACAGATCGGGGTAGTGGAGGAAAATTATCCATGGATAATCGGTCGGGCACTGGCTGCTGTTTGTCACTCGGAGGCTGTAGGAACGTTGTATTTCCTGTACCACGTCCACGTGGTGATAATTTGCGGCGAATGTCTATGTACTGCTTTCGGCTTATGCATTCTGGATCGGTGGATTTATGTGGCCCACTACAATTTGCACACTTGATGACCTCATTCGTTTTGCAGTCGGATGTTTTATGGTTTCCCGAACATATTGCACAGAAGCTATTTATATGACAATGCATCGAGCCGTGACCATAAAGCTGGCAATTGTGACATTGTGTGACCTTACCTGGATTATGTTTTTTAAAGTCCCAGCGAACGATGGTTTTGAACAAGGTGGAGTAGTTCCGTTTTAGTTCGTTTAATTTAACAGTACCGCGTTGAATGTAGACGATGTACAAGTAGTGTTTGTACAGGGCTTTTGTTGACGGATTTAATGTGATGGTTTTAACATCTAGGCACTTAATCCCGAGTGCAATTAGCTCATTTTTCACCACATCGTTGCTAATTAAGTCTAGCCCGGATAACACTACCTTTAATGGACGATTTTCCTTACGCGAGTGGGTGAAAAACTCACATTTTAACCGTACGAGTTCGGTTCTGATTTTATTATATATGTCCATTGTTGGGGCACATATTTTTTGCGCAAGCGAAATGTTTTTGATTAAGTATTTGTCTATCTTAATGTTGCTCAAAATATCACGCACTTGAGCACTAGCTGTTTTTAATACCACAATTGGCGGAACGGTTTCCTTAGGAAGTTCTGCGCACTGTTCGTCATTGGTCGGATCCATTTCAGGAGAGTCTTCCATCAGACTTTGAAGTGGTTGAAAAAAGTTAGTAATTGAACACATTTTAGATTTTTCTAGAACTTTATTGTTCACTTTTGAAAGTTTATCGGGAGGAGTTTGGCCTCCAATAACGGGGTCGTAACGCAACCGTTTGCGCTTAATTTTGTTTAACACACGTGACCCAGGGGCCATAACTTAACGGTTTTAACACTTGTTCAAATTTTTGTATGCGGAAAACGAGGCAAAGAAAACAAGATAATGATAATTAAATTGTGAAAATTATTGTGAAAATAACGGTTGATTAAGATAAATAGCACGAGCAAAACTGTGAGACAAGTTGTCTGTTTGAAAGTCAGCCAGGTACTCTGATTCACGAATTAATTGGGTCAACTCATGTCATTGTTCTTTCGCTATACGGTGCTATGATATTAAGTAGCATAATAAGCAAAATTGTATGAGTGATGTTCCAATTAATTATTTTATAGCTTGTTAAGCAATATTTGTAGGAGTGAATAAGGAAATGTGTAAAGAATTGAATGATTGATTGGGAGTATAAATACCCCAGCATTTTATGAAATAAAGTTAATCAAATACCTGAAAGGTTTTTGGTTCAACAACTGCGGCGCTCTACGCCATATGCTTTAAGCGAGCTGCGCTTCACACAGCACCCATAGGGAATTTGATTTTAGACAATTCTTTTCCAGCGATTTGAATTAATGTCGACGCTGCAATAGCGTTATATAGCTATCCTGCATATCACTACAAGGATTAGGGATATCACTACATGGCGACTCTGCCATGTCCCCTGACATGCCTCCACAAACACTACATAGTTTATTAATTCCGGCCACCTTTCAACAACTAATGAACTATGTACTCACGGGTTTCCAGGAATTAGAATGCTTCGTATACCTGGACGACATAGTAATATATGGAAAGAACCTCAATGACCACAATAACAAACTAAAACGGGTCTTCGACTCGTTAAGACAATTCAATCTTCGACTCCAACCGGAGAAATGTTGTTTTCTACAGAAGGAAGAGGTGTATTTAGGACACATATGCTCAGAAAAAGGAACACTATCTGTGTGGGTTCTCTAAAGCATTCCCATTCAAGTGACATGTGAAAAGTGCTGGAGAGAGGGTTAATCAGTGCCCATGTCTCCCATATATCCAACCCGGATACTGCCCATGTCTCCCACATATCCAACCCGGATACTGCCGCAAGCGTGCGCAATTTCCTCTTCTCAAAAACAGGCCGACAAGTGCAATCATTACGGGGTGTGAAATAGTTCACCATACTACAACCGCTGGATATAAGCACTTCTTACAGCTCTAATCATATAAGTATCATAGAGCAGCCGTTTTAATATAGTTAGTGTACCCTTTGCCAAAAGCATTCAATATTCATGGCAACGCGACACCCATGAATTAGGGGTAGCAAATATTTGTATATTACTCTTAGCTAGCTTGTCTGACATGTGTGACCCCGCTGGAAGCGTAGGTTTCTGTCAATACCGCCTTGTAATTTAAACCCTCGCACCACATCAACTTTGCAATTTATTCGACTTGGGCGTACTGTCTCCAAGTTGGTCATATTCTGTTAGATAGATTGGCACCATTTATGTACTCATTGGAGTATAATTTTTCAAAACCAAGGTCTCACTGGGTTCTTCACCTATCCAAGCAACTCAAACAGTAACTTTACTTAATGTTTCCAATATTTCTTCGTCTATTTAAAAATACCTCGAATATGTATAAGAAAGTTCATGTAATATATATTGAACTTTCAATATTGGATTAAGATAAGGGCTGTATTTTCTATGTTTAGCTTATAATATTAAACATTTAACAGAGAGTTGGGACAATTCTTCCAGAGATGCTTAGAAACGCCATTCTAGAGCCCCTCTATCTATAAATGCGATTTCTTTCAATGGCAGCACAATACAACGTAGAGATCTCACTAGCAAACATGCTTGTAAGCAGTTTCGGTGGAACAAAGGCATGGGGCTCCTCGATAGTATACTGGTTAGTATACCCGCCTGTCACGCGGGAGACCGGAGTTCGTTTCCCCGTCGAGGAGCCTCTGGCGCAAGACTAATGACCTCGCCCGGAAAAAACAAATCATTATGGAAAATTTAACAAGCCTCAAGACCTGCTAAATAAGGCCAAGACCGGTACCCGGTCGTAGTTCCGATGATGATGAAAGACATGGGGAACACTTTACCCTCTAAAAACCCACACTGGGAAAAATTGGCTTCTCCATATGATTTACAGACTTCCATTGCCCAACTGAAATTTAGTAATGCCACAATGTCTGATCAAACATTTATATTTATTGATTGCGAAAAAACGCCTGAACCCATACACTACAAAACGACATTCATGCGTGAAACATTTTACTGAAATTATGTATATATTTTTTTATTTATTATCTTTGTTAATATATCTTTTCTTTTAGTGATCTCCAAGAGTGATATAATGTTTAAGTCAAAACGCGGGTGAATTGCAAAACGAGATGAAAGGGGATTCAAGTGTTCCCCTTACAACATCGTCAGCTCCATAATGGCGTTGACAATGTCGTTGTTATTGTTCTTGAGGGCACGAATAGCTTTAGCTCTTGTGGTGTTCGCTTGCGTAATAACCAGTTCAATGTCCTTCTCATCAACGCCCGTTTCGTCAATATCTTCTTCGTCCTCTTCTGCAATCGGTGCCACAGATGTTGTTGTGCCGACAGTATCAGAAATGCCAGTTGCAGATTCAGGTGCCTTGAATTTCTCAGCAGCCGCAACTTGAGCTTGTTGTGATAAATCTTCAATTTTGGCTTCTCCGAAAATAATATACGTATCACTGTGAGGATTCTTGTACACATCAGGATTGTTGATAACAAATAAGATGTTCTTGGACTTCCTTATGGTAACACGATTTACACCTTGAATTTGTTTTAGACCCAATTTAAGCATAATTTTGCGAGCCTTCTTTTCACCACGGGATTGTTTTGCCTTTGACACCAGATCAATTGGTAGGCCAGTTGCACCGCCTCCTAATTGTGTGGTTGCTCCTGAAGCATCTTCCAACTCGGGTATAGTGTCTTCAGAATCACTATCGCTCGCATCATCTTCGATGCGAACAGCATTTTCAGATGATCCTACGGATTTTGGTTCAGCTTGGGTATCGGTTTTTACTTCAGTAAGTTCCGGCATTTTTAATTAGCTATAATATAAATAGAAAATTAATGTTATAAATTGAATATTCGGCTTTTTTGTTTGTAAATTGACAATACTGTAATTGCTCGGTGCTCGATGACTAGACGCAAATATAATTGGATACTGAGACAGTTTATTTAATGAGGCTTGGAGAAATTTTGTAGTTGTAATGGAAAGTGGAATTTCGTAATTATTTTTCTACCAGAAATTGTAAAATTAATATAAAGATGCTTTAAGTATTTGTGGATAGTTTACCTAGTAAAATTCACACCCTCAGCAAGTTTTCACCGATTTTTGACAAAATGGTTATACGGGATTTGTGTGTTGGTATCATTGAAAGCTGTCACGCGCTCGCGCCATCTTTTGCGGTTAAATTCATCGCTGTCAAATAACGAAACATTTCAAACTGTTTAACTAAAAGTTTTATTGATATTTAGCTTATACAGCACATTGTATCCAGAGGCAGTGTTTGGTTTTCCAAAAATTCTTAGTGATCGTGTAACTTCTAAATGACTCATCCAGACTAAATGAAACATGGAGAATTTATTAGGCACGTGATTGTGGTAGTTCAAACTAATTAAGCCCGATCAAATGTATCGGGTTTTCCAATAGGGACTTGACAATTTTGAATTTAATTTGTGACCGCACCCTTTCACTAATCATCGATGTTGCGGATTGGCAATTAAATGTGCTGGAATGTACTGGAGAGATCTAGTACATTCGCATGTATACCAGTTGCGCAGCAGCTGGCACCAACTGGTCACCACGATGATGTCATAGCGTCGCTTTTTGAATTGGCAGTTATGCCAATTCGTCAGTCTGCAATCAACCTTCAACGGGCTCGTTACAATCGTCTACAATCAACATTCACCGAATAAACACCATCGGTCAATAATTGTCCTTCAACACGTCTATTAATAAAGCTGCCTTCTAGTTCACTTCTGCCTTTTTCTTGTTCTGTCTCCTACCACAAAGTTATTGGTTTGCACGCGGACTACGTAGAGTTATCAACAAACATTTTCTGGTCCTTCAAAACGGATCCAGTGCCTAATTGGATTTTCATCATCGCCGCCCAGTTCGCGGCACATCGACAACTGCCAGTCACCTCGACACAAATCAAGGACGACTGAAATTACAAGGGATAACGACTGTGAAACATCCCTTCTTAATGAGGACATCAACATTGATCTAAACAACACATTAGAACCGGTTGACGGTACCGACGAACCCGGTTTATTAACAGTGAAGAACGGAACAGTCGATGCAGCTATGGCCAAAAAGAATTACAAGAATATTGCAGTTGACTTCTCAGCGAAGTGTTCCACTCCCACAAGCCAAGCAAAAGACAAATTTGAATTTTCCGATGTAGTAGACGACAGCCGAGAGAGACCAGGTGCAGTGGTTGCTGGATTTAACGATAATAATGACAAAGAAGCTTTGGTAGACAACCCGTCCGATGAGTTGCTTAATACTGCCGAAATTACTCCGATCTTGTTGGAGGGGATTGCATGGGATCTCATTTTACAAGCTAAAGACTCAACTTCATGTCTTCTCGACAGTAAGGAAATGAAACAGGCAAAGGAGTCGGCAGCAACTGGACAAAGATCTGATGGATTGGAAACTGAAGAACTGAAGACTGTAGTTGCCAAGGGTGAAAGCAACGTTAGTGGAGTTGCTCCAGGTCCAGAAGCAGAACGTCTGACTACACACCACCAAGAAGATGCCGCACCGCTACGACCAGCCGAAAGAACAAAGGAAAAACACTCTATAGGAAAGGGAAAAACCGATCTACCGAAGCTGCGCCCAGTGCAGAAGCGAATGGTGGCAAAGACATCGACGAAGCAACACAACGGTTCCCCGACGACATTCCTCTGTCGGCGGAACAACAAAGATCTCGACCGACGACATTCCTCGCTCGAAAGAGATCATACGTTTTCCCACTACACTATGCGCAACGGAGCCGACAATGGTAACGGCAGTGGTGGCGGCGGCGACGGCGACAACTTTGACAACGGTTCCCCGATGACATTTCTCAATCGGCGGAGCACCAAAGATCTCGACCGACGACATTCCTCGGTCGGCAGAGATCATACATCTGTTCATCACCAACCTGAGTCGAGCACAAATGTAAGGTTATGCATAAAAGAAGATGACAGTTCCAAGGATTCCTTAAGTCGTGGATCGGACGACAGCGGCCGCCAGATGATCATTGCAAATCAAACGCTAGGTGATTTGTTGGAGAAAAATTCAATGGAAACCGCTGTTGATGCAAAACGAAAGCAGGATGACGAACTTTCTACAACGATAGGTCAAACCAACGTGTCTTTGACAGGTGCTCGAATACAACAACCGACCACGATTGAGCATCTCTTCGCCGCTCAGTTCGCGGCACAGGCCACCATCTCTGGCACTTTCCTCAACATACAGGAAAAGGGACAACCAAGTCCGACAGCAATCGAGGCAACTAAACATGCACTCCGCGCCGTTTTCGTTCTCCAAGCGGCACCACGACATCTTCGTCACGCCGACACCGGACCATCTACAACACGCATACTTCGCGGAGGATTGTTTCGGAGAAACCGAAGAAATATATCTGGAGGAACAGACGAAGCTCCTCGAGGCTCAGCACGCGCTCAAGTCAGCCTCCCCAACCATGGTCAACAGCACCAATCGCCTTCACCCCAGTGTGCTGCCCCCAGTGCAGCTGCCAATGGCCGACATCAAGCCATCAGAAACCGCCTGCCCAAAGCCCAACCTACCCAAGGTCCCGATGATCGACCCAGTGCCGAAGCCCTCACAGAAGACGATGCCGCGCACGCATTGTGGGGCACACCATGACATAGCCGTTCCTCGTGGGTTGCGAACTTACAACTCCGACCCAGAGGAACTGGCTACCTTCACACGGACTCCAGAGAAAGCAGTGGGCATGGCGCACTTAGGATCCGTGGCAGAACCAACGCCAATACCTCCCACAAAACCGCCTTCGACTGTTCCAGCAACAGTAGCTGGCCCGATGACTAGCCAGCCCCGTGTCCCGATGCACGAAACATCGCCGGCACCCGTAAGGCAACAGGGCCCTTGCACATTCTGCAGGGCCGCACACACGATCTACGCTTGCGAGGGCTTTCGATCACTCACACCTAGCCGTCGGAAGTCCTTCGAACACAAAAGAAACCTGTGCACCAACTGCTTGGGTCACCACCGCCTGCGCGACTGCCACTCCAGCAAGACGTGCCGTCGATGCCAGCGGAGACATCACACCCTGCTGCATGTCCGGTCTACCGCCACCGACGGGACAACATCACCGCCGCAACGAGCCAAAGGATCCGCCCCCCGGGTCGACCGTCAGGAAGGGGTCTGCGCACATACAATCAGCACCCCTTCACAGCATTCCGCGTTGCTGCCAACAGCCAGAGTCATCGTGACGTCGGAGACCGAACAGAGGATTGAAGTCCGTGCTCTGCTGGACCCCTGCTCCAGTGGCACCTTCATTTCAACATCACTCGCCCGAAGGTTGCACTTCCGATGCCAAGCATCACCCGTCCCCACCTACGGTGTTGGGGGCACTCGTGGCCTTGCCACCAGGACTCAGGCCGCCATCAGCATCACTCCTCGCCTCCACGGCTCGAGCCAATGGACACTACGGCCCTTCATCCTGTCAGGGCTCTCAGTGTATACACCACCACCACAATCAACGACAAGGGATCTCTCGTTCGTGGCGGATCTGGAACTTGCAGATCCGAACATCGCCTCCGCCGAGAAGGTGGACATCATCCTTGGGGCAGACATATACCCCAACATCATTCTCGAAGGCATAAGGAAGGACCAACGTCCCGGCCTCGTCGCGCAGGCCACTGAACTGGGATGGGTGCTAACAGGCTCAGCACCCACCACATCATCCAGCGCAAAGGTGACAAGGCCTGTCACCAGCCATCATATGGCCATTCCTCGTGGGTTGCGAATTTACAACTCCGATCCAGAGGAACTGGTCGACCTTCCGACTGACGGCCGCGGCTTCCACCAGAGAACCCAAAGGACGTTTCGGCGGCATCGGCCCCAGTGGCCACATACGAAGCCCATGCAACTACCAGCCACCGACCACTTGCGCGACCCGACTACAAGACACACCCCCCGCCCGCCGAACCATTGCAGGGGCAAGGGGCAATCGAGGAACCAGGAGCTTACCCACTCGAACACTTCAAGGCACCCCACCACACCCAGGACACCACGTGGTCAAGCTCCTGCCCAGGTCCAAAGCTACCCCGGTCAACCGCTACCACCTGTAGCCACCACAACAGGACCAGGGGCGCGCAATGCCCCGCTTGGCGGGCGGCGCTCCCCAGCAACCAGCGGTCTCTCGAACTCCAGCAAGAAAGCACGCCCCTCTGTGCATCCACAGAGGCTGCATTCCGACGAGGCCGGGAGGCATTTGGCCCGTGACTGCCAGTACGAAAGGACACGCGGACAGTGCCAGGGTAGACACCGCACCCGACTCCACGTTACAGCACACACCCCCAACGGTCGTATCCCGCCGGCCACTCACTCCAGACGGGCGCCAACGTGCGCAGTACATGGCACCACCATCGGTCTCGACATAGCTAGACCCATCACCAGTCATCACGTGGTCATTGATCGTGGGTTGCGACCTTACAACTCTAACCCAGATCAACTGGCCGGTCCCGCGACCACAAAAGGCAACGGTTATCAGCAATGGGAAAGAGGTTCCTGTCGCCATCGCTCATACGGGCCATCCCAGACCCCCAAGCCTCCAGCGCTCCTCAGGGCGGGCGGCCCCCTCTCAACCGATCATCCACGTAAAAGTGGACAGCCGACCAAGACCAGCCGCCACCAGCATAACGCACACTCCCGGCCCCTAGCCACCGCCCCCTGGAACGAAATGATTCGCCAATGATTGGCAAAGGCGGGCGGTATGTTGCGGATTGGCAATTAAATGTGCTGGAATGTACTGGAGAAATCTAGTACATTCGCATGTATACCAGTTGCGCAGCAGCTGGCACCAACTGGTCACCACGATGATGTCATAGCGTCGCTTTTTGAATTGGCAGTTATGCCAATTCGTCAGCCTGCAATCAACCTTCAACGGGCTCGTTACAATCGTCTACAATCAACATTCACCGAATAAACACCATCGGTCAATAATTGTCCTTCAACACGTCTATTAATAAAGCTGCCTTCTAGTTCACTTCTGCCTTTTTCTTGTTGTCTCCTACGACAAAGTTATTGGTTTGCACGCATACTACGTAGAGTTATCAACAAACAATCGAACTGCCACTGTCAATATTCAGTAAACTCAACATTTTCATCATGGTTAAGTACACGAACGAACAACGTCTGCAAATTAATAAAATTTAAATACACCTATTCATTTTTGAAATCCACATAGCTGCACTAATAATGTATTTAATATAATGATAATGTGACGCATATGATAATCAGTACTAGAATATTCGAGAAAGTCCGAAACAAAGTAGTAGAATATTCTATAAAGTACTGGAAAACTGGAGACTATGAACAATAGAACATTCAAGGCAATGGAACGGGCGGAAACGAAACGCTGAATCAGAAGGAGGAAACGGTATAAATACGGCACACAGATCAAAGAAGTAATGAGTAATAAGTAAGAAAGTGAAGCAAGCGATAAGTAAGCAGTCAAAGACGCGATAAGTACGGAAGTGATAAGTCAAGAAATCGTTAAGTGTACGGTAAAAGTAACGGTTATATTAATTCAAAATCGATTTATCGGCTCTTATTTATTTTAAATAATTAATCAAGCGAACCCTAAGCTCGCTACAATTGGTGTCAGAAGTGAGATTAATTATTGGTGAAATAAATAATACTGTGGAAGTGTATTGTGACGATGTCAGATCGACATTTGGAGGATCTTCGCGTTCCTGAGTTAAAGAAGGAACTTGGGGACCGGAATCTGAATAGCAGAGGACAGAAGCAAATTCTTCGACAGCGTCTACAAGCAGCAATGGAGGAAGAGGGTGTTGATCTTGACACATATGTTTTTGCGATTGCGCCAGACTGTCCGGATGGAGAAGAAATACCGAGTCAAGATGGTGCCCATGTAACGGAGAACTGTTCGCCACCGTTAGACATTTCGGATTAGTTCAGGATGATGATGATAAATTTGGACGCACAAGCTACAGATGTTAATGCAAAATTCGACACCCTAAATTCAAAATTCGACGCCCAAGCTGCAGATGTTGTTATGGGTTTGTGGCGTCTCTACCAACGCCACTGCTACCTTTTCAACCTAGCTCAAAATCTTCCCTCCTAAAGCTCCATTAATTTCGTCATTTTTGTGTATGCAAGCGCAATAGCTTCCCCAAGCATTCTCCCACCGATTGCATTACCTTTCGGTTATGCAAATAGCATCCAACATCAAGCATCTGCCCATCAAGGACATTCACGTAATTAACGCGTTATATAAATTTCCCTAGAAGAAATTCGGTACGCCAGTACCGCATACATCAATGCATCTCAGCATTGTTCTAAAAGGAAAACATTTCGGTTGCCATACTAGATAACCGAAGTGAATTATAAAGAAAATCAGCAGAACCCCTGTCTGCCTGCATTTACTGCCCCACACGTGCGCAACAGATTTTCATGTTGCACCAGTACTCACGGCGGCTTTTATGCAATCTTCAAAGCACCGGCGCAATTCGCGCCTAGCTGCCAAGAGCCGAATTCAATGCCAGTGTAAATACTCACACTGAAATTTGACCCATGACTCCCTAGGATTGCAATACACAATTAACATGGTTGCAAACACAACCATCATTGTGTAATTATCCCAAATGCATCCTAATCCCAAAGATGCTTTTTAATGAATTTTTATTCCCACGGTTCGACCACCCATGAGCTCGCATCACGAGCCAACAAGGTGATCCGCGCACAAAAGCAGTTTAGTCGATTAAACGGTTGTAAATGAGTCGAGTCCGATACACGGTGGAGTTCGCCTGCGCTAGTGCAAGAGATGGAATAGTGAAGTTCCTATAAGAAAAATCAGTGTAAATTAAATAGAATTAGGACCTTGGTAAATTTATAAACACCCGCGAATATTTGTGTCAGTAAAATTTACGAACTTAGTGCCGGACCTGATATTGTGAAGGTCCGCCACAGTTTTCCAACAATAAAAACAAAACAGTATCACCAACCCTAATGTTTTATTTTCTGCCTGGTATCTGCGTTGTGTCTGAGCGCTCGTTGTGAAGTTTATCCCGAAGTGACAGTGCAACGTCCAATCCTGAGGAAGCTCTATCTGGCTGCTGTTTACCTGAGAACGTGGATTAGGTAACTTGTAAGGAGATCTTAGTCAACCCGTGCCAATGTCGGCACATAACTAAGACCAGCCCCACAATTGGTGACACACCGACGCGAGTTGAGAACGCACCTTCTGAACATTGTTTTTCCACATACGCATTCGTGGCAGTGCTCTTCTTACAATTGGTGACCCTCAAAAAGAGCATGCGAACTTCTGATCTGGTGCAGCTAAACCGAAGTTAAAAACAGTGACATTTATCCGGAGCAGAAACTATAGTCAGCTGGTGAAAGTGAATAGTGTCAAGAGAAAGGCAATTAAAGGGTTTCCAGTACCTCAACGCTCCTGCATTTAAGATCGTCGGGCTAGGAGCAACAGCCCCAACACAACGTTCAACGAACTTCAGCACAACAATATTACAACATCGCAATCCAACTCTAGCCAACGTTCCAGCGACACCGTCGGACTAGAAGCAGCCACATTCAAATAACAGCAGAAATCAAGCTAATTAACCTTTTCTTTCTTTCTTTTTCCATTTTTTTTTTCTGTTTTTTTCAAAAAAAAGTGTTAATTCTCCTCTCGGTGAGCTCCTTCTGAGCCGCCTGATATAAATATAAGTTTAAAAAATACGTAGACAATGCACCACTGCCGTTTACTAGAAAACTTGTAAATAAAATCTACTATATTATGATATGCACACAAAATTGAATTCATTCATATTGTTACAAGCACTGGCTAAATCGATATTTTTATTGTAAATTGTAATAAGGTATAATATAGGCAAAGAAAGCAAAAATCGGTCGTTTAGAAAGGAGTAGAATTTTTTTCTTCGGCGACATTATCTTTATTTAAGTGTATCCTGCAAAAAGCAATGTTGATTAAAATCCTAGTATACGCAATATAAGTAGAACACAACAGCAAGCCAACCTAATAAAAGGCCGTTTCAAAATTATAGTGATTACGAGAACGAAATACGAAATTTAGAACGCCAATCCGCTTAAATTTAGTTTTTTTTCAAAAGCCCCAGTTCATTTTCATTAGTTTAGAAACCGCTGTTCATTTTCTCCTTGCCTGCCTGGTTCCTAAATTGCATGCCAGGCAAACAAAAAATTTTAATTCCAAATTTGATAAAATTTCGCAAACGTTTTAAATACTTTAAAAGTTTTCAACATTCCAAAAGATTTACTCATATAAATTAAAGTGCAAACCGTATAGCAGTAAAATTATACAAATTCAATTTCTCCTTTACATTTCCATTTCTTTACTTCTTTTTAATCAAATTGGTATACAAAAAGTGAATTCATTTTTCCCAAATAACAAACGGAACGATAAAACAAGAACAAATAGTAATTAAAGAAGCAAATGATTTTTATTTTTTATATGTAAAAACGTTTAATCTTACGCGTACACTACATCGATCGCTTTCATATAATAAACATTGTAAGCCCACTCAGGGTACTGACCGCCGCACAATCCTTTTCAGCCATACTCGCGACTCCAACCGCCTCCTTTCAACACCACTCGACTGCAACCGACTCCACCAACTTATTTCAAGCTCGATTCCTTTCAGCCGTCCGGACCACTTCACTTCGTGGTTTCTTTTCAGTCAGGCCAGATTGGACTAGCGCGAATACGCCGCCGTCCCAGTTTAGCTTTCAATTGGCCCCGAAAACTGTACTGCACCACCCCGGACGTTAGTCTAAATTGTTCCTAGTGTCACAGCCTTTGTTTCGGTTTAGGCAAGGTAGTAAATCCTTTACTTACCCAACTCCATCGACTCCCGTGCCATCATTGTTCACGCACGCGCACCCTACCTTCAGTTTCCTGACGTCGTTGTCTACGACGATTTACTCTGCCCGCTCCCCATCAAGCAATTAAATTCCTTCGCTTCTCTTCCTCTTATTCCGTTGCTAAACACCCACTCTTTCCAAATAGAAAAATGGCCCACTCTACTAGGTCTAAGGCAGCCCAGCAAGAGCAGACCCAGCCGTGCTCGGATGATCAAGCGTTCGTAGACGCTTCCAGCATCGAGCACACCTCGCATTCCCATAGCATACACTTGCCTCCTTTCGACGAGAAGGACCCAGAGCTATGGTTCGCCGTAGTCGAACGCTTCTTCAGGGTTGCCGACATGCACGATGAGGAAGTCCGCGCAGTAGAATTGTTGCGAGTGCTAAACCACACACAACGGACGCATGTTGCTCACATAATTGGGTCAACAGAACCAAATCCCTACAGCAACATGCAAGAGACGCTCATAAATGCCCTGGACGAGCCCAGGAGCAGCAGACAGCAGCGTTTGGCGAGCGAAACAAATGTTACTGGAATGAGACCGTCCAATTTTCTGACACATTTACGCTCAATAGCTGGAACCAAGATTTCGGACGACATAATTAGGCCTCATTTCCTAAGGTGCCTCCCGCAATATGCTCGCGCGGCATTAATAGTACAACCCAACCAGAGTTTGGGTCATTTGGCGAAACTAGCCGACACAATTATGGAAAGCTCAGACCCACAGTCTGAACCCCCAGCGTACCAGGTCACGGCGATTAACCGACACGCCGTTTCACCTACACGGCATCAATCCTTATCACTAACAGCACCCCGGACTTCTCTAGTAACGCCTTTTACGCAAGCCACACCAAGAGAGGTAACACAAGCTACGATTTCCTCCCGTGAGGAATTTCAACCGCGCACCCAGCAAACAAAGATCTCGAGATTCGAGCGAGACCTGAACCAACTGCGGGCCCAAATGCGAAATGTCGAGTGCGCAATCTAAAACCGTTCTAATAACCAACGGCCACAAACGAGGAATCCCCAATGGCGGTTTACCACGCCCAGAGGAGCACCAATCACAAACGAAAACGCACCAGACAACAGGCAAAACACGCCTAGTGGCGTTCTGACACAGGCCCGGTGCGTATACCACAGACGTTTCGGTGCAAACGCCAGAAATTGTAGGCAACCTTGCAGCTGGACGCGGCCAGCGAACGGCCGGCACCCCTATTATAAGTCGCTTAACAATCAGGGACTCTAGATCGAATATTAATTTCACCGTCGACACTGGCGCCGACATTTCCGTCATCCCCAGATCTTTCGCCCCACGCAACCGAGTGCCGGGCCGCCTACAGTTGTTCGCTGCGAACAACTCCCCCATAGCCACTTACGGACGGAGACATTTCAAACTGGATCTGGGTCTCCCACGTCCTATCTCCTGGCACTTCGTGATAGCCGATGTCAGCGAGCCCCTAATAGGATCTGACCTCTTAGGAAGACACAACCTGTTGGTAGACACTGCCAACAAGAGGTTAGTTCGTCACAACGTCTCAACCCGTCTCTACCCGCAAGCAGCTATAGGGGCGAACGACCCACCCGAGGACTCTACAGACCCAATCCCCGCACTGTTGGAAGAATTTCGCAATTCAACAGTTCCCCTCTCCAACCAGCAACAACACAGATCCGGCGTGTTTCACCACATTGAAACACGCGGCCCACCGGTGAGCCAGCGCCCACGTCGCCTGGCCCCCGAAAAATTACGAGCAGCCCGCGCCGAATTCGAATATATGCTCGAGCGAGGCATCTGTCAACCCTCGGTCAGCCCATGGGCAAGTCCACTTCACCTCGTCAAAAAACGCAACGGTGAATGGCGACCATGCGGTGATTTTAGACAGCTGAACGCAGTAACAGTTCCCGACAGGTACCCAATAGCCCATCTTTACGACTATTCGTACAAGTTGCGCGGTTGTACCGTTTTCTCAACCCTGGACCTCACCAGGGCATACCACCAGATTCCGGTGGCACCTGAAGACATACCCAAAACCGCCGTTATTACCCCATTCGGCCTCTTCGAATTCAAGGTGATGACGTTTGGCATTAGGAATGCAGCTCAGACATTCCAGAGGTATATCGATTCGGCACTACGCGGCCTGGATTGTTGTTACGCGTATATTGACGATATACTAATAGCATCTCGGAACCCCGCGGAGCATCACCAACACCTCAGACAGGTCCTTGAACGCCTCAGACAATTTGGCCTCGTAATAAACCCAGAAAAATGCCAATTCGCCAAAGAGCAAGTTACCTACCTGGGTTACCATATCAGCGGCCAAGGTATCCGCCCGCTTCCAGACAGAGTGGAAGCACTAACCCAATTTCCCCGCCCCTCCAACGTTCGCGAGCTACGCCGTTTCCTGGGTATGCTAAACTTTTACCGACCCACACTACGAAACGCCGCGCACTTTCAGGCCCTTTTAAATGAGTACTTAAAGGGGACAAAGAAGAACGACAAGCGCCCAATCGCCTGGACGGAAGCTGCAGACAACGCATTCCGTCAATCCAAGGCGCAGCTGGCAAATGCTACCCTACTCCGCTACCCCGCAGAGGGCGCACCATTGGCCATCCAATGCGACGGGTCAGACACGGCCATGGGAGCAGTATTGGAGCAAGAATGCCACGGAAGCTGGGAACCGCTCGGTTTCTTCTCAAGGAAACTTAATACGGCCGAGCGGAAATATAGCACGTACGACCGGGAGTTACTCGCTATGTACAGCGCCGTAAAGTATTTCCGACACATGGTAGAAGGTCGCCCCCTAGTAATCAGAACGGATCACAAGCCACTGATCTACGCATTCCGGAAGAGGTCCGGGAATGCATCCCCACGCCAGGAACGGCAACTCGACCTGATAGGTCAATACACCACTGACATCAAACACATCTCAGGGGAACAGAATGTTATCGCGGACGCCTTATCCCGCATCGATACCATTCAGCTACGCGCCGCCATCGCCGACGCCGACCTAGCTCAAGCACAGCAGAATGACAACCAGCTCGAGTCTCTTCTCAAAGCAGAGACAGCACTTCAACTGCGCAAGTTCCCACTCGAGCAATCCGCAGACGAGATACGGTGTGATATCTCCACGGGAACAGTCAGGCCCTATATTCCCGGAGAGCTGCGAAGGAGTGTATTCGAGACCTTTCACGGTCCGACTCACCCCAGCGGACCTGCAACCGCTGCAGCCATTCGTGGCCTCGTATGAATAAAGACCTCACGAGTTGGGCTCGTGCCTGCCTCAAATGCCAGCGCTGCAAAATTAGCCGACACAACGTGTTGGAGCCAGCGCAATTCAAACTCCCCGAGGCTCGATTTACACACGTCCACATAGATATTGTGGGCCCCTTAACACCCTCGAGAGGATTCTCGGTGGCCAGAAGCAACGCCACTACGGGTAGTCACCGGCGAGAGTGTCACCAGAGCGTTTTACTCGACTTGGGTTACACGTTTTGGCGTACCAGCAACGTTAACATCAGACCGAGGTCCACAGTTCGAGGCCACGATCTTCAAGCAGCTTACTGACTTATTGGGCTGTCAAAGAAGTCGTACGACCGCATACCATCCTTCATCCAACGGGATGATAGAGCGTTGGCACAGGTCGCTAAAAGCCTCTCTAATGTGTCATAACGACACGCAATGGTTCGACGCCCTCCCCACTGTCCTCCTAGGATTGAGGACAAGTATCAAGGAGGATCTGGGCGCATCCGCTGCAAAACTGACCTACGGCACCAACCAGACTGTCCGGATGGAGAAGAAACACCGAGTCAAGATGGTGCCCATGTAACGGAGAACTGTTCGCCACCGTTAGACATTTCGGATTAGTTCAGGATGATGATGATAAAATTGGACGCACAAGCTACAGATGTTAATGCAAAATTCGACACCCTAAATTCAAAATTCGACGCCCAAGCTGCAGATGTTGTTATGGGTTTGTGCCGTCTCTACCAACGCCACTGCTACCTTTTCAACCTAGCTCAAAATCTTCCCTCCTAAAGCTCCATTAATTTCGTCATTTTTGTGTATGCAAGCGCAATAGCTTCCCCAAGCATTCTCCCACCGATTGCATTACCTTTCGGTTATGCAAATAGCATCCAACATCAAGCATCTGCCCATCAAGGACATTCACGTAATTAACGCGTTATATAAATTTCCCTAGAAGAAATTCGGTACGCCAGCACCGTATACATCAATACATCTCAGCATTGTTCTAAAAGGAAAACATTTCGGTTGCCATACTAGATAACCGAAGTGAATTATAAAAACAATCAGCAGAACCCCTGTCTGCCTCCATTTACTGTCCCACACGTGCGCAACAGATTTTCATGGTGCACCAGTACTCACGGCGGCTTTTATGCAATCTTCAAAGCACCGGCGCAATTCGCGCCTAGCTGCCAAGAGCCGAATTCAATGCCAGTGTAAATACTCACACTGAAATTCGACCCATGACTCCCTAGGATTGCAATACACAATTAACATGGTTGTAAACACAACCATCATTGTGTAATTATCCCAAATGCATCCTAATCCCAAAGATGCTTTTTAATGAATTTTTATTCCCACGGTTCGACCACCCATGAGCTCGCATCACGAGTCAACAAGGTGATCCGCGCACAAAAGCAGTTTAGTCGATTAAACGGTTGTAAATGAGTCGAGTCCGATACACGGTGGAGTTCGCCTGCGCTAGTGCAAGAGATGGAATAGTGCAGTTCCTATAAGAAAAATCAGTGTAAATTAAATAGAATTAGGACCTTGGTAAATTTATAAACACCCGCGAATATTTGTGCCAGTAAAATTTACGAACTTAGTGCCGGACCTGATATTGTGAAGGTCCGCCACAGTTTTCCAACAATAAAAACAAAACAGTATCACCAACCCTAATGTTTTATTTTCTGCCTGGTATCTGCGTTGTGTCTGAGCGCTCGTTGTGAAGTTTATCCCGAAGTGACAGTGCAACGTCCAATCCTGAGGAAGCTCTATCTGGCTGCTGTTTACCTGAGGACGTGGATTAGGTAACTTGTAAGGAGATCTTAGTCAACCCGTGCCAATGTCGGCACATAACTAAGACCAGCCCCACAGGTTAATTAACAATATATATTTTAATGTAAATATTTAATAGGGTATATTATGAATGGGACTTACGGATATTAAGTTTGTGGGGGTGCGGGAGCTGCTTGTCTGCGACTTGTTGCAGGGGGCGTTGAAGGTTGCTCCCTTGTGCAGCTTCGTTGTGTTGTTTTTCCAGTTGAGAGTACTACTTTCGTAGAAGCTACTACGTCTGTTGGTTAACGTCGAATTGAATTAATAATTATTTTTGCCGTTGACGTTATTTTTATTATTTAACGCCAACGTCGGTTTTTATTAGTGGTTAGTATACCCCGGTCTCCCGAGTGACAGGCGGGTATACTAACCACTATACTATCGAGGAGCCCAACGACGCTATTTACCGGACTATTTATTTGCACTACCTTATAGGGACCCCTCCATGTAGGAGCTAATTTTCCTAGCTTTTGGGCATTGCGTACTAAAACTTTGTCGCCCACATGGAACGTGAATGGGCGTGTCGTACGGTCGTAGTACTCTTTCGACTTCTTTTTGGAAGTTAACAGGTTACGCCTTGCTATTTCGTACGTATGTTGAAGTTTGTACTTCAATAGCTTATGGTAACTGTCATGGTTGTATACCGGTTCCGGAGGTTGCTTTATGCTCGTCGGTACCTCCGGGGTGAACCCAAATAGACAGTCCATTGGCGTAAGCTTAGTACCTTCGTGTACATTGATGTTGTATACGAATGTTGCCGTTCTCAGGTACTGGTCCCATGATTGGGAATTCCCATCCACAATGCTTCGCAGGTAATCTACGAGTGGAAGATGGGTTCTTTCTAAGGCTCCATTCGATTGTGGGTGGTACGCTGAGGTTTGTAGTTTTTTAATACGGAGCAGTTTGCACACGCCTTTAAACAAACTGCTTAGGAAATTGCTTCCCCGATCGGTGACCAGTTGCTTCGGAACACCATACCGAGCAATTATTTGGTCGAAAAAGACTGTGGCCACCGTTTCTGCCTCCGCATCTGGGAGAGCGTAGCAATCTATATACTTCGACAAGTTGTCTTGGAATGTAAGCATATATTGATTGCCGGTTGGAGTGCGATCAAGAGGACCTACTATATCTAAGTATACTTTGTCGAACGGCCTCTTTGTAATGTCGGTTATTACCATGGGCATGCGTATGTTCGGTGAAGATTTCATGGTTTGACATGTTTTACATACTTTGATGTATTGTTTAATGTCGCGTATCATGTTCTTCCACCAAAAATTTCTACGTATTTTGTGGTACGCTTTACTCACTCCTTGGTGTCCACCCAAAGGAGGATCATGGTATTCCCGGAGTAGGAACTGAATGTCTTCAGGATTGGTTATCTCCATTCCTTTTTCCGTGCAGACCGGAATGGGATCCTCGTTAAGAGAGGACTTATCGTCATTTGGACTATCCTGAGTTCCTTCGCTTGCCCTTAACTTTTTAGGTTGGGCGCGTGTTAGTACATTGCACCTTGGTAATGTGGGAGTCTCATCACAAAGTTGCGGGATACGACTCAAGGTATCCGCATTAGTGTTGTATTTACCGGGTTTATACTCGATTTGGTAGTCGTACTCCAGTAGTTTGCGATGGAACCTTAGTAAACGTGACGTGGGGTCTTTCACGTTGAATACTCCCTTTAACGATTTGTGGTCCGTGTATATATTAAATTTTCTCCCTTGTAAATAACAACGGAAATTCTTAGCCGCCCAAACAATGGCTAGTAACTCTTTCTCGATTGTAGAGTAGTTCTTTTCCGCCTTATTCAAGGTTCGACTGGCATATGCGACTGGCTGGTCCTTACCGATTTCGCCTTGCGACAGTATGGCACCCAGTGCTTCGTGGACAGATTAAAGGGTTTGGTAAAATCTGGATAGATTAACAGTGGCGGCGAGACCAATAAGCCCTTTATGTTATCAAATGCTTGTTGGCATTTGTCTGACCAGGTGAATTTGACGTACTTCCTTAACAAATTTGTTAAGGGGCGTACTGTCTTCGAAAAATTTTGAACAAATTTTCGATAGTAGTTCGCCAAGCCTAGAAATGATTGGACGTGCTTTACCGTTTTGCGAATGGGGAAATCCCTGACACCAGCTGTCGTGTCTGGATTTGGCATTGCCCCCTTTTCGGAACAAACATGTCCCAGATATACTACTTCCTTCTGGAGGAACTCCGGCATTTCTCCGGTTGCAACTTGAGGTTGTGGTATCTAATTTGATCGAATACTTTCCGGAGTTTGTCATTATGGTGTTCTAGGTTTTTCCCATATATGACAACGTCATCCAAATAAACAAAGCATTCGATCCCTTGCAATCCGGTTAGGACATGGTTCATGAGTCTCTGAAACGTAGCTGGTGCTCCCTTCAGACCAAATGGCATACGTTTGAATACATAGTGCCCGTAATTTGTGCTGAACGCTGTCTTACTTTGATCCTTCGGATCTACTAAGACTTGGTGGTAGCCGCTGGCTAAATCGAGCGTGGAAAAATAGCGTGAGTGACCGAGCTGGTCTAAAATGTCCTCTATTCGAGGGAGAGGGTACGCATCTCCGATGGTTTTGTCGTTCAGTTTTCTGAAATCTACCACAACTCTCCATCGGGTTTTTCCATCGGGGCCCGCTTTCTTAGGAACTACCAAGAGTGGTGAGTTCCACGGACTTTTGCTTGGTTGAATGATATCATTCTCCAGCATATCCCATACTTGCTCGTTAATCACCTCTTTCTTGCACTCAGGCAGAAGGTACATTCTTTGATTTATCGGTGCTTGATCCTGTATCACCGGTATCTCATGCGTTATTGCACTGGTATATGTTAGGAGGTCACCTTTAAGGTGGAAAATATCGTTGAACTCCTCACATATTTCCACTATGGATTGACACTCTTGAGGACTTAGGTTTTTACCTAAGTGGAGTTCCTCGTGTAATTGTGTCAACCTTGGATCTTTTGGTAATTCCTCCTCTGAGAATAAATGTCGGATATACTGGAGGTTTTCTCCCTCCGAAGGTTTTTTATCCGCATTGTATTCCGTAGAACGGTTGTCCTCATTTTCCAGCGGAAAGGTGGAAAAGTCCTTCATTGGATGTAACGCCACCATGATTCGGTCTATTGTTTGGAGGTAGTTTGCGATATTGAGTACCTCTACTTGGGCACTCTTCGCTTTCCCTACAATACAATTGGATATGAAAATCCCTGATTGCATTGGTTTAGGTACTAGAATTACCTCTTCCCGAATTTCTATGGGAAGTATCAGCATTTTTCGTGAACGTGCCGGTATTATTGCCGGTTTGTTCAGAAAAATGTCTACCTCCGAAGCGTTTGGTAGTGAGTGTTTCACCACTGTTACTTCTTTGTTAGCTTTCTTTGGTTTTTAGCTATTAAGGTGGGGTTGGAATGCTTGGAGCCTGACAAGTTTTCGCCCCCTTTCCCCTGTTTGGGTAGGGTATCCGGTGTATTTCCGGCCGCGGTCTGGACCTCTATGGATCCCCTTGGCTCGGGTTCCCGACTGGTTGCCTTATGTCTTGGCGTCCGCTTCCTACCATTTGTAAATTCAACGGAAAAACTTACCGGATTTAAATTGGTTTGGGAGAATTCCAAACAATTCCCGGGTCCGTTGATTTTACAATTCCTAGCTAGGAAGTCGTTTCCTAATAACCCATCTTCTGACAATCCCGGTAGGGAGTCCATTACCTGAAAGTTACAGATTGGTTGGGGCAGTTTGAATATTCCCTTACAAAAACCCCTAGACTTTCCCTTTCCAAAAAGCGTTTGGAGAGTAGTGGCCTTTTTGGTATCCAGTGTTGTTCCATTTTGGAGTGCCTTCAGCCTAAGAAGGCTGATCTCCGCACCTGTGTCCACTATTAGACTTGTAGTGTTTCTACATCCAATGTCTAATGGGAGCTGGACTATTGGAACTTCTGTTGGCGGTTGAGGACAGTTTTCTTTATTTGGTGGCTTTAATTCGGTCGGGTTGGGGAATTCCGGCCCGACCTCTGGGAGTTTTCCGACTTCTCCCATTTTGCTTTTAGTCGACACACTGTCGCCGTGTGGTTATGTCGCTTGCAAAATGTGCACCATTCACCGTTATTCTGTCGATGCCTCTTTTTTGGCGTCTCTGACGCGTCCGTAGCGTTTGAATTCGACTGAATACGGTCCGATTCGGGTCGATGGCGTTGTAATCGATGTTGGCGTTGTTTTAATTTTCGAGCCTCCGAGTGTTCAGTACTACTCATACTAGTACTACTCTTGGCTCGTGTCTGTTTATCGCCTTTGTCGCGTGGCTGTTTGTTGTCCTTTGAATTTTTCCTTTTTTGGACTGTTTGCCATTCGTTATTGACCGTGGGGTGTGGTCGCTAAGTACAGACTTAACCACATTGGGTGTGTCTTTTGGCTTTTGTGATTTTATTCACTTTGCCTTGATACGACACTCGTCCCCTGTGTGACCCTTTCGGCCACAAAACTCACAACAACATCGAATGCTGTACACTCTACGATTCGATGTAGTTGCTTGTTTCGATGTGGATGGTCGTTCCTACCCTTGGTTTGAGGTATTCACAGGTGACTTCCTTTGGTTCTGCGACCTTATTGGTGTGGGTTCGGGATTGTCCGCCTTCCTTTGTGTACTTAGTGTCCGACAATCCTGGACATCGTGTCCATATCGATCACACTTTGTGTCCATATCGATCACACTTTGTACACGTGTAACCCATGGGTTTGGTGTACGCTTGTCCCTACCTTGACTAGAGGAGTCACTGAGATAGTCACCTCCGCCTCTTTGGCGGTATCGTGGTTCCTCGGGCTTCTTTGGCTTAGACCCGGTTGGTCTTCTCGACGCGTGTGGTGGTGTATCCGACCTAAACGGGGTTTTCCCCGGTTGTGGGCGTGTAACGGGGTAAGATTGTTTTGGGAATCTAGTGTTAGAGTTCCTATTCTCTACTACCCGAGACGCATCGTGTCTAGGCCTATTCTGCCTTTGTCTCGATTCCTGGGGGTTTGGTCGAGTATCCCCGTAGGTCCTATCTAAAACCCTATTTGTTTGTTCCGGGGGATCTTGTTCATCCTCCCAATAGTAAAATGGATTATTTCTTAGCATAGGTTGTCTATTTGATGAGGTGGGGGCATGGTATTCGTCGTTCCTTTCAGGTGAAGGTGGCTGGTCATGATACTTCGTTGGTATTTCGTACCATCCACTCTCACTCCTCATCTCATTCTCGGTTTTCTCTAACTCGAGAATCCTAGCAATAATCCTATCCAAAGGGTCCTTTTCTGATTGTACTATCAGATGCCTCAGTTGGTCGTTTCTGATTCCTACCATCAGAACCGATTTAGCTAATCTCTCGGTCTGGAAGGTGAATCCTATGCTATTGGTAGTCTCATACTTACGTGTTGCGGCTTCATTGCAGTCCTTTACTGCTTGCGTTATGCGGTGGGTGAATTCGGCGACATCCTCTTCGCGGGATTGTCGCATACGAGAGAGTTTCGAGTGTAACTCTTCGTATGACACGTGTGGTAGTATTGTGTTTCGGAGTCGCTGTTCAAACTCCTTGAAAGTCGTTGGGAGTTGCTCTTTGAACATGCGGCGAGCTTTCCCAGTTAGTCTCATGGGTAACCACCGCAGGAAACATTTTTCCTCCTCCCCCGATAAACAGTCCAGTGTCTTGTCACAGCTTTCAAGGAAACTATGTAGTTCCCTCGCTGCGTTAGGCCCTTTCTGGCCACTATATACTTCCACGTTAGCTTGGACTAGGTCCAGCATTTTCTCCGCACCCAACATAGCGGTGACGGGTTCTACCGATATAATTTCCGCGGATAGATGCCTTGTGTGGCTCCTCGTCTGCATCAACGGTAATGCTTACTCGCGTTTAATTAATTGCGTATGGAGGGCTACCCGGATTATTCTACCCGTTGTTTGCTTTTAACCGTAGCGAACGAAAACACGATAGGGGAACAATAATCCAACGATGAGGGATTATATAAATTTAACTACACTTCCCAACGCTGAGAGGCAAGAATCAATTTAAAAACCCGACCCAACGATGAGAGACAAGACCCAATCTATATAAATAAAAGAAAGAAGAAGATAAAAATCTGAAGAGAGAACACTAAAACAGCGGAAAATATTTGGAAAAATTATCTCTCCAATTTTTCTTCCCAACGTTGATTTCGTCCTCTTTCCTGTAATTGAAAAACGAAACGCAGAAAAAGAGAACCAATATATTTATTTATGTTTTATTTCGTTATAACGGCTTTTTTATCTTTCCTAGCCGCAAGTTCCGCTAGTCGGCGTAAGGACGTTAGAGCGTCGGGGCTCTTCCACCACTAGATTTGTATCACCGACGGATTCGATACAAATTCCAGCTGGTGGTACCGGCTGCGCCAAAATTGCTATGGGTTAATTAACAACATATTTTTTAATGTAAATATTTAATAGGGTATATTATGAATGGGACTTACGGAGATTAAGTTTGGAGGGGTGCGGGTGCTGCTTGTCTGCGACTTGTTGCAGGGGGCGTTGAAGGTTGCTCCCTTGTTCAGCTTCGTTGTGTTGTTTTTCCAGTTGAGAGTACTACTTTTGTAGAAGCTACTACGTCAGTTGGTTAACGTCGAATTGAATTAATAATTGTTTTTGCCGTTGACGTTATTTTTATTATTTGACGCCAACGTCGGTTTTTATTAATTTCTCTGCCAAGTAGAATTTGCATAAAGTAGTTTATACAAATTAACTACTTGGCGAGTTATTCTCCTTTTACAGGTAAAGAGGGGAAACGAAGAGGGATTAGTGGATTCTGGGGGGACCTGGACTCAATGTCGGTCCGTAACAATGTTAATGCAAAGTTGGATGCCCAAACGCAGTGGATGAAATGTAATTTTCAACACTTTAACGAAGAAATTCGAAACGAAGTAGAAAATCTAGGTCTAAAAAACGAAGCTGAATTCAAGACAGTCACCGATGAAATAACACGAATCGAAAAGAGACTTGAGTGTGTTGAGAGAAATAAGACATCGCCAGGCAATCAACATGACTACAAAGATACAAGGATGCAACCACCAACCTTCGATGGAACGGGACCCTTCTCCGTATTTATACGTCAGTTTGACGCCGCGGCCAATTATAATAAGTGGTCGGATGAGCAAAAGTCAACATCACTAATCTTGTCACTCCGCGGGGCGGCTGCAGAATTGCTACAAACCATACCAGCAGAGAAGCAAACAGATTTCCAAGCGGTAAGAGACGGCCTTGAAACTAGGTATGGAGACAACCACATGGAGCAGGTCTACCGCATGCAACTGCGGAGTAGAACGAAGAAACCTGGAGAAAATCTTCAACAGTTGCAGGCAGACTTTGAGCGATTGGCAAACTTGTCTTATTCAAATATGACTAAGGAATTTCTGAACGAGGTAGCAATGGATGCATTTATAAACGCACTCCAAGATCGGAAATACTGGCGTTCGCATTGGCATATGAATCGGCTAAACTGGCTACCAGGAGTACATATAGAATCCGAGAAATGTCCGTCCAGGAATGTTCCTGCCAAAGAATCGGGCATGTACAACGGAGAACCCCGAGACCTGTTATGAAGTGCTGGACATGCGGTGGAGTCGGCCACATCTCTGTTGACTGTAGGAAACGTCGACGAATGAATGAAACATCGAGTGAGAATTGTTGTTCATGCGCCTGTCATAAGAGGAGACTATCAACGGAACAATCTGAGGTGAAGAAGCACATTGTACCTGTCAGAGTACTAAATGCGTCCGAAGAGCCGGTCGCAATAAGAAAAGGAGATTTAACCGCAGAATGTGCACCCGTATCAATGATAAGCTCAATTCAGCAAGGGAAGGTGCATAATAACGCTGATGCTCTATCAAGAAGACGATGTAAGCCAGATTTTAAACATTGTCATAAAGCGGAAGAGAAAGAAGAGGCGTACGACCAGCGAAATGTACAAGTGGAAGTACTAGATGGGTGGACGAGTGATGCTATACGCGCAGCTCAACTTCAGGATGAAAATATGTCGCAAATCCTGGAATACAAAGAAAAGAACGAGCGGCCAACTTTCTAAAATAATCTAGTACTTTGTTTCGGACTTTCTCGAAGATTCCAGTACTGATTGTCATATGCGTCACACACCGATAAATCAACGAATTTACCGTCTGCATGAGTACAAGAAAGAGGTGATAAATGAGCAAGTACGGGATATGAATGATATCATTCAACCAAGAAAAAGTCCGTGGAGCTCACCAATCTTAGTAGTTCCTAAGAAAGCGGGCCCCAATGGAAAAGCCCGATCGAGAGTTGTGGTCGACTTCAGGAAACTGAACGACAAAACCATTGGTGATGCGTACCCTCTCCCTCGAATAGCACCACCTACGTTTCAGAGACTAATGAACCATGTCCTAATCAGGTTGCAAGGTATCGAATGCTTTGTTTATCTTAACGACGTTGTCATATATGGGAAAAGCCTAGAACACCATAATGACAAACTCCGGAAAGTATTCGATCAAATGAGATACCACAACCTCAAGCTACAACCGGAAAAATGCAAGCTCCTACAAAAGAAAGTAGTATATCTGGGACACGTTTGTTCCGAAAAAGGGCAATACCAAATCCCGATACGACTGCTAGTGTTAGGGATTTCTCCACACCCAAGACGGCAAAGAACGTTCAATCGTTTCTAGGTTTGGCGAATTAATATCGGAAATTTGTTCAACATTTTTCGAGAATAGTACGCCCCTTAATAAACTTGTTAAGGAAGGAGGTTAAGTTCACCTCGTCAGGCAAATGTTAACAAGCATTTGATAAGATAAAGGGATTGTTGGTCTCGCCGCCACTACTAATCGATCCAGATTTTACCAAACCCTTTAATCTGACCACGGATGCGAGTAATGTAGCACTGGGTCTGCCGCAAGACGAAATCGGTAAGGACCAGCCAGTCGCATATGCCAGCCGAATTTTGAATAAAGCGGAAAGGAATTACCCTACCATGGAGAAGGAGTTACTAGCCATAGTGTGGGCGGCTAAGAATTTCCGCTGTTATTTACAAGGGAGAAAATTCACCGTATACACGGACCATAAACCACTAAAGGGAGTATTTAACGTGAAAGACCCCACGTCTTGTTTAACAAAGTTCCGTCACAAATTATCCGATTTCGACTACCAAATCGAGGACAAACACGGCAAATATAACGCCAACGCGGATACCTTGAGCCGCACCCCATAAAAATTGTGACGAGACTCCAATACTACAAAGGTGCAATGTATTAACACGCGCCCAAGCTAAAAAGCTAAGGGCAAGCGAAGGAACTCACGATAGTCCAAATGACAAGCTTTCTCTTCATGAAAATCCCATTCCGGCCTACACGGAAAAAGGAGTGGAGATAACAAATCCTGACGACATCCAGCATTTACTACGGGATTACCATGACCATACTTTAAGTGGACACCAAGGGTGGAGCAAAACGTACAATAAAATACTTAGGCACTACTGGTGAAAGAACATGATGCGCGACATCAAGCAGTACATTAAACTATGCAAAACATGTCAAACAATGAAAGCTTCACCGAACCTACGTATGTCCATAGTAAAACCGACATTCCAAAGAGGCCTTTTGTGAAAGTATATTTTGATATAGTAGGTCGTCTTGATTGAACTCCAACCGGCAATCATTACATTGTGACGCATATGACAATCAGTACTGGAATCTTCGAAAAAGTCCGAAACAAAGTACTAGATTATTTTAGGAAGTACTGGAAAACTGGAATAGAAAAGTCGAGATTATGGAATGGACGGAAACGAAACGCCGAATCAGAATGAGGGAACGGTATAAATACGTCACACACAGATCGTGGAGATGAGTAAGAAGTAGAACGTGAAGCAAGCGATAAGTGTGGTAGTAATAAGTAATAAGTAAGCAGTAAAATACGCGATAATTACGGAAGCGATAATAAAGAAAACGTTAAGTGTACGGTAAAAAGTAACGATTGTTATTACGGACTAATAAAATGTCACATTAATTCAAAATCGATTTAACGGCTCTTATTTATTTTAAATAATTAATCCAGCGATCCCTAAGCTCGCTACAATATACTTTTGGCGGATATTGGCTGAAGTTGGCGATATTGTCTTTAGGTCGACTGTCAATAGTGTCCCGCCTAACACTTCACTGGAAAACGAGAACACACAGGAGCCGGAGCGGATGCAGCGACAATGTACACAAAAAACACGAAGAGAATTGTTTTATTTTGATATTGTATGTTTTTATTCGACACGACCTAGTCGTTGGTAAATATGGTTCGTTGATTCTTAAACAGGTATCCTTATCATTATAATAGTATTAAACTTAAGCACAACATTCGCATTCACTTGTATTTAGTTAGGCCGCTTTACAATCTTTAACACAGAGCCACTTATTGGCATGACCATTTTAAACAGCATTGGGCGCAATTTCAAATATCAAACGCCGAATTCTTTAACTTGAGTAGCACCGTATCTCGTCTCGCGTATCATCTCCTCGTTGGGGTTCCCTGATTGCCCTCCTCAGACGGATGCTCGATATAGACTACCCCTATACTCCCCACAAGTATCTGGAATACCGGTCGTATCTGTCTCTTCCCCAGAGACAATTTTCCATTCTGCCCACTAACAGAATCGTCAATACCTCTGTTAGCGGCATGCTAATTCATCCCAGGGGAAATTTCTTATATTCCTGAAAGGAGAAGTCATTCATTGCATACATCTTTAAACATCATTATCACCACCCATGGTGGTGATCGAAATTCAGATCGACGGTTGTCGATTGTGTGCCGCCTCTATTTGCATAGCACATCTGGCGCACGGCCGACGGATATCGTGCAATTTGAATGGACGTACGGTGCATGGTTTTGTTTAACTTCTTTCGGTTAAAACTAACAATCCATTAGATCTTTCTATTGGGTGTAAAAATCGAAAGGGACCATGGGATCGGAATAGATCCTTTGTAGGTTTTTAGCCTCATAAATTTTCCGAATTATCTCGTAGAGATAATTACGGTTGCCTGCAATTTGGTAGTGGTAGGCGATATGCTTTATTGAACTAGGTTGTCGTTGTCTTTTTTTGCTTGACGGATTTGGGTGGTCTTTATGGCAGCTACCCGCACGTGTAGCCGCTGGTCGGTCAATTTACCGACGATAGCGATTCCTTGTAACAACGTGTAGATGTTCAGGATTTCCTATTGTGCAGAGCTGGGATGCGATGCATTTCGATCTTTTGGAATTTCTCATGGGAGCCGGATGAATGTATGGTTTTTTTTACCTTTTTTTTCAGGTATGCTACAATCGACATGTTGAGCTTGACATTGAAAGCTTTGGGACGTTCAGTTCCTTGTTTTTTCGTGTCGGGCTCAACGTTGTGGTGAATGTTTCTGGGCGCTAGCGGACTTAGTTGCACGCGTCTGTGGGCGCGAGTAACGTTTTCAGGGTAGGAACCCTACCTGGGTGGAATTGTGCATTCGTAGAACGCTACATACTTACGTTTCAAGACAATTTGTTTAAGTATATAGATTGCAACGCTCTCCCTGATGCGGAGGTAGAATCGGTGGCCACAGCTTTCTTTGACCAAATAGTTGGTCGGTGTGGTGTTCCGCAACAATTGGTCACGGATCAGGAAAGCAAGTTCTTTAGCAGTTTGCTTAAAAGCAATCAAAATGGACTTTCGAACGAGCCCATCGCCCACTCGTAGATTACCTGCGCAGTATTGAGGATGGAAATTCTCATTTTCGTTACGGACGCCACATCCAAGATCTCACCCTAAATCCCCCTCTACCTCTCCAGTTATAATTGCGCCAAGTAGTAAATTTGCATAAACTACTTTATGCAAATTTACATAAAACTTACTTGGCAATCATAAAAATTAAAGGCGTTGGTGTCGAAAATAAAATAAGAGGTCAAGAACGAAACAAATAATTAAACCAATCGAAAAAAAGGTTTCCTAAGGACGGACGCCAAATCACGCGATAATATCCGGTACGAACATTACTTAATTTGAAATCTAATAATAAGCGACGGACTATACAACCGCCATGAGTGTGAATTCCACAGACTATATTAACGGCCGCGAGTGTTAAACGCGAGTGATACTGTGGGGGTTCTTTAAGGATCGTCCGAAGAACCACCCATCGTCCTCACCTAACTCCGCTTTCCCAACCCTAATGCCATTACCTACCGTAGCCTTTTACCTGCATAGGAGCAGTCCAAAGCTCTTTCCCAATCATTTCCCACCTGAAAAATAAGCCCACGGCAAGATCAATATCTTGCCACGGCATCAACCAATACATACGGACCAAACCACTTCGGTTCATCTTACATGAGTCATTTAGGAACCTGACCGGTTCCCCTGGGCGGCAACATGTCAATCAAACATACACCAATCCTCCTGTGTCTTCTTGTTCCAACAATCCGTTGGTCCAAAAAGACACGTCGGGCAACTTGCTTGCTTGTACATCTGCAAGCCAAATTTCCGAAGATTGATCGCCTAAGCCGATAACCGATCATCGAGCTGGACACGACCATTATTGTTGTTTAAACAATCAAATCAAATCCCACGATCCGTTTCTAAACCAAACACACAGTAATCTCACTGTGTTTATTTTTTTCCTACCATCCGTTGGTCCATAACCTGGGTAGGTTGTACGCTTGCACATCTGCAAGTCAAATTTCCTATGATCGGTCGCCTAACCGACAACCGATCATCGAATAGGACACGACCATGATTGTTATTCGAACAATCATGCCAATGATCAGGTCCCACGGTATATTTCTCTAAAACAAATATGCACCATCCATTCTGGTCCCTTGCCACCGTGGGCAAGTTTCTGTTGACTTAACGTCAACAGAAAAATCTATCCACTATCGTTTACGATGGCAATACAGCCAGCTTCCGTACACGATCATCTATTTGATCAGCTGCGTATTTGGGATTTTCTTTTGTGGACCCTTCGCATCGTCGTTTGTCCTGGCTTCCAGCGAATGGGTTTTCAACCACACCTGTACGGTCACCAGGGAAATTCTTCCAACAAAACTCAAATCCTTTCATTGGTCGTCACCAAAGAAAAAATCGGATTTGCTCCTCACACGTCGGTGGAAATACATCCTCGGTTGTGACTGGTGGTAGGTTCTGAACAACATCACCAGAGATGTCAATCCCCATAGCGGACGGTCGCGCCTTTTATCGTCAATTTTCATCCCTCACCGCGTTACAAGGAGTCAGTTTTTAACAACGATCAAGATATACGAGTTCAGAGTTCGAGTTAGCGCCCAGTGTTTTTAGTTATTGAGCCGATAAATCCGTTTGGTTTCTTTTTAAAGTGAAATTGGTATACGATTCTTTTGGCGATCCTGAAGGAGTTGCAGACGTTCATCGCCAAAGGATTATGCGAACTTAGTTGTGAGCAGTTCTGAGCTAGTGAACACTAGAATAAATTAAGACTGCCTGGAGTTTTGTAGTGAATCCTTTTTCAAACCCTATATTGTGAACAGTGAACCATCTCCGAGTTAGTAACACTAGCATATATTAAGACTTCCTGGAGTTTGGTTGTGAACCATTTTTCTAAGCCAGTAAACACCCTATATTGTTAACTTCCAGTTCTATGCGGATGTGCCGATGCTATAATATAAATAAAATAAAGAACATTTAAACAACTAAATAACTTTCGTGACTTTTCATTTTGCTGTTTGCTTGGAGTTCGTTTTATTGGTGGACAATTGACAGTGAAACAAACGGTAAGTGTTGGGGAGTTAAGAGGATCTAGTGCCCATGTCTGGTACATATATTCAACACCCACCACAATACTAATTCAAGATAAAAGAAGATAACAGGGGGATCAAGAATCCTACGCCCCCTGCAACTAGACTCCGGAAGCGTCGTATTATTTTATTAATATATCCATAAATTGTTAGAAATATATATAACACTGTGGTTTGCACGTCATCCTCGACCGCACCATGTATTGTGACAACATACTATTCTACTGCCCTCCATTATGACTGTGGCGGTTCCGCCAAACCCCACGGTACGCTTTCCTTAAAAACCCCCATAACACCCATCTTCCCATATAATTTCGCCAATGCAAACGCATTCGGCACACAAAAACGCTGCACGCATGTAAGAGATCAAACCCATGATCTTAAATTCCCTGTTAAGAAAACTTACCTTCATGCATCCCTTCGCATACAATTTTCTGTAAGAATTCTGTGGTAGTTTTTAGGAGTGTGTGGTGTGTCAGTCACGGGCACTTATTTTCTCCTAATCCTAACGAATGCGAAGCTTACCTCTCCCGACGATCAAGAACGGAATAATAAAATACTAAGGATTTAGTTTGAGTTTTATTTATTGGACTGGTGAACATCTATTTAACAATTACACGGTTCATGGATAACACTTGTTTAACTATTACATGGGACAACGCTTATTTAACGATTACCAGGTTCGTGGATAACACTTGTTTAACTATTACAAGGAACAACACTTATTTAACGATTACCAGGTCCTTGCATAACACTTGTTTAACTATTACAAGGGACAACACTTATTTAACGGCTTCATTAATTAACTGAAAGCACTCGACGGCACACACCATGGATAATCAAATTGGACTCCTCGTAGCAATCATCCTCCACATTCCTTGTAGAATCGAGGATGAGATGGTATGCCGTCGAAGAGCCAATCCGATCGTTGAATTAGGGATAATAATGGCGATTGCCCTGGAAAATTCCAACTGAAACATTCCTATAGAAACCATACCGGTTAGGAAGACACACCCACACGCTGGAAGTGGTGACGATGCCAATAATTACAGATGCACGCGGAAAATACTAATGCACATCTGGTCGACTAGAGGTACGAGTGTTGCGGCTGGCAGCAATGGCGGTCATAAATCATAGAAATAGTTTCCTATGATATTAACAGACACTCAATGGTACTCTATTGTGTGTGTATCTTTTCGGCCACATAATTTGTGTAGAAATTGCCGCCCGGACGAAAATCATATCTTCTGTCTACATTAAGGGATAATAAGGCGACGGTGTTAGATTCTTCTGTGATGTTAAATTGGCAGAAGATCACCCGCCATCGAGACTGATCTTTTATTATCCCACTCGTTATGTCCCATTACAGGCTATTAGACATCTGGTTTGCAGATGTGCAAGCCGGCCAATAGCCCAGCCATTGTTTGGGAAGATGATGGACATTGAGACAGTGTTTGGGTACACGTTGTTCCGATCATTAGCACATCCTGTCGGTCGATATGGTGACATGTGTGTTGTTTAAAATAACACAAGGTCATTTGCAGGAAACCTACCATGGCTACGCTGCATTAGAAAATAGAAAGATCGGCCGATGGATCTATGACCAAAAGGTAAACACATCCTGCCGACTCTGGGGGAAAAGCTCCTCAGCTATTACAGATATTTATGTCAGTTGTCCTGGGGGACAGCCGAATTGTTTTCAGGATTTTAGGGTGGTGCGGTTATGTCATTTTGCCACGGATTCGAATTAAGGGTAGCTAAGGAGTTTGTAGAATTTTTATGGGGGTTAAGATGATGCGAGGGTCTTCGGGCCCTGAAAACCCCCACAATTCTCCATGACCTTTTTAGGAATTCCATTACTCCCATTGTTTCCCGCCAATGCATTTGCATTTGTACCAGAAAACATTTCCTTTTCCAAGGACGTGTAATGCTTTCAAGCATTATCTGAAATTCCTAAAATTGTTCCTTAATGTGTATATGCATCACACATACCAAACATTCGGCACCCTTTGTCTGAGTTAAAATACTGTGTCGGCCAGCTTGTTTTTACAGCTGCAACACTAGCGATTCAATAGACAAACAATCATACATTTCTATCGTCGCTACCACGAATTGCTTGGCATACCTAAATGCAAGCAAAGGATACGTTTCGGCAATTAACCTAAGATTCCATATACAATTTCCATTGTATAAAGTATCGTATCCCATTAACACCTTTTTACCAACGTCTATCTTAGCGACGTTGCACAGCATAGACATAGATCATGAATCGTCTTTGTCTTTGCCGCCTGCCTGTTTCGTTGTTCCACTGCTGTCGAGCACGTGTGAATAGCATTGATCTGAACGATCGCACACATACCACCATGACCTTTATTACAAGATCTGGTTTCCTATGCCACCAAGAGAGACATTACGTTTCTCTGGTGGTAGGTAAAAACGATATCCTTATTGGAGAGGATATCGGTGAGTCGCAATTCAATCTTCCAAGCGGTCGGGTCGCTCGCAAGCCACCGTACCGGCGCTGGTATGGTGAGTTTCCTCGGAGTCGTTGTCATAGTGTTGTGCCTTTTATAAACGAGACGTTTCCCAATACATTTTGTACAGTGCAGTAAAGTCGCGTAATTACGTGTTCGGTCAATTGACAATTATTAATAAGTTCAAAATACCGCTGAACATGAACAATAAACTTAATTCAATTCAGTGAAACCTTCCGCGTTTTATTTCCTTTTCCTGTTTTGGTGTTTCGCTCGTTTTACAGTCCTGTGCTGTGTCCGCTCCGTGCCGTGGACCCGCCGTCATTCCTACTTGTCTGGTGAACGTTTTGCGCGGCGAACAATTCATGATGGAGGAGGAAGTAGAACTCGCACCCATGCCGGTGCCACGACTTCCTCCCCACATGACCAGCGACAACGGCCTGACGTCACGGGGATTCACGTGAAGTCCATCTCGAATCGGCGCTGCTTTCCGGTTGACCAACGCAGGTTGCGCAATTGGTGATCACCTACCCCAACGCTCCTTCCTCCCGGTTGAAGCACCTACCCGAACGGTATTACTACATGTTGCTGGCCAGCACGTTAAAATTAAACACAGCGCTACCTCGAAAATCCTCGATTCCCCTGTTGGACTCACCTACGCCAACGGTGAATCAGTACGGTTGCTGCTTGACGACCTTACCCGCTTCTCCGGCCGCGACACGACCTTGTTCCTCCTGCTCCTTACTCCTCGCGACGTTGCATCATTCACAATCACCGTCGATCTGCCCTCTCTCCCGTTAAGTTTCACGTATTCCTCATTCCTCCAAGAGTGAGCTCCACACCACCACCTCCGTCGCATAAGTAGACCCAGAGCACCCAGCCTTGCAGTCTATCTCCCTTAACTTAAGACATAACAATATTTGTCCAATGACCGAGTTATTTTGTAGATTCACTTATTATTATTAATACAACAATGCGTACACATAAAAAGGTGAGCGTTTTAAGTACACGGAAACATTACACAACATTCGAAAATATATCACGACATGGTTACATATTCTTCAGGAAGCAAGTCACAATTCGTAAAATACTATAAATCTAGAGCTTCAGTCTTGTAAAATCAGCTCTTCCGATCTATCCTGGTACTTCAGCATCCGAACTTGGCTTCTAGACTGAAGTAAAATATCACAGGGACCTTGCATCCATGGTTCACCATCGGCTTGCATTGGACATGTTTCCCTGAGGTGAATCTTAAAAATTCATAATCTTCGTTATAGTAACGTATTTCTTTAATGAAGGGCTTTACCTTAATTTGTTTGGCTTGTCCGATTCGAACTGGTTTGCTTATTCCGCACTGGAGCTGGGCAATGTGAAATGAGGATACGATTCCAAAGACTTCCATTAGTCCATCCGATAAGGAGTTGATTATTTTAACTTTCGCATCTGCGTTACTAAGCTCTAGGAACGAATCACATGAAGATTTAATTAGTTAAAACGGTAGTTGGGAAGACGATGACTCAGGTTTACCACACAACTTGCAACCAGCTCCCCACGAGTCGATATTCAGGAAGACAATCGATTGGAGTTCAGGTAACTCAACAAGTTTGTTATCCAAATACAGATCCAGTTTTTGTTCAATTCCTTCACAATCTCGCTGAACTATTTGTTGAGTTCCAAAACCGAAATATATCAACTAAATGGAGGATGTGAACACCATGTGATTCATAGATCGAGTAATAAATATAATAGTTACCTTGTTAAATATACGGCTGCTAAGCACGTAAAATCGCGACTCTCGAGTTTTGTGGAAGTTAAATGTGACCAAAGCATCAACTCCAATACTGAAGTAATTATAAACATGAACTGTTTTAATAGGCGAGCGTTTTATTGGTAGTCGATATCGATACATCTCAATTTGCAAATCAAATCGATCCAGGTTGATTGATTTGGCACCTTGTATCTGGAAGGGGATGGAGGCCAATATAGAATTTTCTTCTAATATGAGGATCGTTGCGAATTCTTACTTTTAAAATATTTAAATAGGTGGAATGCACTCAACAAGAGGAACGTGGTCGCAACAATGTTGAGCGTTTATGAGTTTTAATGCTGGATCTTGTAACCTATCAAGTGTGTACAGCGCTATTTTTGAGGCGCCTGATTAATTATGGGAATCGATTAAGTTTAGACTTATTCAAACTTTTTAGTTTATGGCTAGGCTAGATGATGTAAAGGATTTCTTGGATAGCTTTAGAAACCCTAAATATTATGGCGCACTTTTTAGTTAATTCGTGTGCCAAGTTCTTTAACTTCGATTATGCGAGTGTAGTCCATCGACATTGGGTCTGCGCTGACATCAACAGCCAAATGTAAATATAAATAAAAAAAGAACAAAGGAAAAGCGATCTTATCATGACGCGAACAAAGAAAAAAATCGGGTGTTACGATGCTCCGGAAGGACCTTCAGTAGTTTTTCCTATTTGTTTCCGAAACGATCCTTCTTGTGTTCCACGAATTGTGCCAATTAGTGTGGAAATTGTGCTGTAACTAGAATCTCATCAAGTGCGAGTGTTACATGCCAACGTCGAAAAACTAGACACTGGGAACGTGTGCAATCTGATTAACGCAGTTGAAATTGGCGCTGTTTTTGGAGGGCTGATTGGATCGCTTAGAGGACTTCAACTTGGTAACAGAGTGTTGGAGTCCAAATACCAAGCACTCCAGGTGAAGCAGAACTGTCGTCTCCAACCATCATCATCTTGGAATCATCATCGTCGCCACTTCGGTCAACCAGTTTGCTAGCAACATACTCTTCATAGGATTGGTGCAGGTAAGCGCTCAATCGAGCGAGTCGACGTCATGAGGATATGGTGAAATGTAACGATGTGGGATAACGATCACAATTAAATCTGCGTTTGACAAGCGCACTGAACTGTTAAGTACTCCTTGGAGGTTAGTGCATGAGTGAAAATCAAGCTAAACTTTGTATAATAAGAGGTAGATAGAGGTACGATTAATAGATCTAATCGAAAATTCCAGACATTTTCTGGAACATCGAGTCCAAGTAATGGAAAAAGTCATCAATACAGAGTTGGTTAAGTATTTGGAGTGCAACGGTCTTCTGAATGATCGTCAGTACGGATTCCGTGGCAGGCGGTCCACAGGAGACCTTTTGACACTTATAACCGATATATGGACATCTGCGATTGAACGGCATGGTGAGTCAAGGGCGGTCGCATTAGATATCTCCAAGGCTTTTGACCGCGTCTGGCACGGGGCATTGCTGAGCAAACTTCGTTCATATGGACTTTCCCAACAGCTTTGCGACTGGACGAGGAGCTTCCTCGAGAATCGATCGATCCGGGTTGTTGTGGACAGCGAGTGTTCGGATCTGTAACCTGTTAATTCGGGGGTGCCCCAGGGTTCTATTTTGGCTCCAACCTTGTTCTTGCTTCACATAAATGATTTGTTGGAGACAACGGATAACAAAGTGTTCAGTTTTGCGGATGATAGTACGCTTGTTTCCTCCTTTTCGAGTGATCGGCCGATTGGTGCATCAGCTGAGATGTAGACAGATTGACTCTCTGAACCAGGATCTAGATAAAGTCCTGCAGTGGGGAAAGGCCAATCTTGGCGACTTCAACGCAACGAAGACCCAGTATACAACATTCACAAAGAAAACCGGATCATCGGTTCCACAGCTGATGATGAGTGGCCGGGCCCTCGAGGCTGGGGAAAGTTTGAGATTGCTCGGCGTCACGGTCTGTGGGAATGTATCATGGCATAAACACTGTTGTAGTCCGGCGCCGTGCTTCCTCGTCTGAGGGAAGAGCGGGGACCTTTTATTATTCCTTTTCTTCTTGAAAAATGCTGGTCCTGTTCTACATTTCGTCTTCTGGTTGAAACTTATCACGGGAATATTATGCAGATGGCTATGTCGAACTGTCACTAAAGATATATTACTTAACTCTCGCTTGGTGCCTTTCCTTCTTCTTAGCTTTTTATTTGCAGCCGGCTATTTAAAAATGTCCATATCAGTTTTATTTTATGTAGGGCTTTTATTTGATCTCGTTGCAAAATATTTTTATAAACACAAATCTCTGGTTATTGTATCTTGGAGTGAATATTCTATTAAAAATTATTATTAAATCTATTTTCTCTAGAGTAGAAGTAAACGCCTCGAAGTATTCATGGCAAATAGAAGTTATCAACTGAATTTTTTCTCTATTCTTTTCACATTCATTTGGACGAAAATCCAAGTTGCTATGTTTTCAATAAATCAAAAGGTGCAGGTTATTAAGTGTGCTGTAACTGGTAATATTGTGAATGTTTATGAATGGTATGTATTAAGTGAGAGTGTAATATATGTTAAGTGAAGTTTTTTTTTTGATGTGTTAGGAGATTCAGTGTTAAATTTAATAAGGGTAGTATTCTGGAATACAACAACACGTATCGGGTATCGCCAGATCAGCCTCAGGAAAACGGAATTATCTTTTTAGAGCCAAGAAATACTTTACTCCAGCCCGACTTCTTCTCCTATATAAATCCCAAATTAGACCCGCGCTCGAATATTGCTCTCATGTTTGGAGCTCGGCTCCTAAACATACCCTCGACCTACTTGAGAGCGTACAAAGACGAGCGATCCGCCTGATCGGGGACTCGGCGCTGACGTCGGGACTACAGTCGCTATCACATCGAAGGCGCGTGGCCGACCTCTGTCTGTTTTACAGATATTATCACGGGTGCTGTTCTTCGGAGATTCTTGGCATTGTTCCACGCAATTCGGTCTATATGCGCTCCACAAGACAATCCGACGGATCGCACCCGTTTGTGGCTCATCTCCCGACAGCGCGAACAACCCTGTATCAGAACTCGTTCCGTTACAGAGCGGGGAAGCTGTGGAACTCCCTTCCCACGCGAGTGTTCCCGGAGCGTTATAACCTGCAACTGTTCAAAAAGAACTGCAACAGTTATTTGATGGCATCTCGGGGCGCCCACTCGACGCTATAGGTTCGCCTCTCCCGAGAGAAGTCTAATAAAAAAAGAAAAAAGAAAAAAAAAAGCAATATCGGAATCGCTCACGATGAATTTAAATCGGCTATCAACATTATAGGCTCCTCGATAGTATAGTGGTTAGTATACCCGCTTGTCACGCGGGAGACCGGGGTTCGATTCCCCGTCAGGGAGCCTCTGGGGCCGGACTAATAACCTTGCCTGAAAAAAAAAATCATTATGGAAAATTTAACAAGCCTCAGGACTTGCTAAATAAGGCCAAGACCGGCTCCGGTTGTAGTGCCGATGATGATAATGATGATGATCAACATTAAAGGAGATGAATCGTGCCAGTGTTATTCACTGGTGAAAGTTAACGACGTATCACTTACTCTATCGCATGTGAACATTGCTAAGTTTCCATTTCGGTGTACAACTACCTCCACGTTTTCCCGCGTATACGTGGTTGCCATGTCAAAGTTGGCGGAACTTATCGCCGCTCAATTTTCGGCACAAGGTTAGTAGTTTTGCAAATTCCTCAACCTCAAAACGAAGGGATCACGCACATAGGGTCTCATTTCAAATGGGCAGGTGTACTAAAAAAAAACACACACACCGACTAAAGCACAGATTATTAGACGCCAAAGACGTAAGCTGCGTTTACTACCGCACTCAGGACCTGCCGGTCTTGTATGATTTCTACCCCACCATGCCGTGATCCAAGTAGTTAGAGATCATTTGAACTAACACTGCAGATACTCTCCGTAGATAGCCTAACCTTTTCTTTTTCACCCCAACATCGCAATGGATGTGGGTGATTCCGGTTGTTGCAAGATTTGTCCTTGTTTCGTTTAAATCGGCCTCCCACCACTTTTTTTTAAGCGCTTGATTTTTGTTTTGGAACTTAAGGGTTGCGTAGGCACTTCTTTTGTTAATAAATTTATGTAGAATAGGATGATTCTTGTGTCAATTTCAAGGGGAAGTCGCTTTCAATGTTTATTTTTCAGGTACCTCAGAACGTTTCCCCTCCCAGTGGTAAGGGGGGTTCAAACGGATTTTATTTTTACACGTACCTTAGAAATACATTTTAATAATAGTAGTAATATTAACAAATCGACGCCATCATACGGTAGCCATAACAGGTAGCATTGCTACAGAACAAAACTTTGATGATTCCGGTGGTACTTTCCGTATTACCACCAGTAATGAAGATTTGGACTGCCCATTAACAATATATCAATATCATTTGCCTGGTCCTAAAGTAAAGCGCAATTAAATCGAAAACCTCAACAACTTAACAAGATCCTCATCGGTAACTGTTGCGATATTTAACAGTATTGTATGTTCGTTAGATTCAACATCGCTTTCTAAATAATTTTACGGTTCCTCCCCCACCTTATCTACACCTTCGTCCATTTTCATAGGAAATGTTCCCTTTTGATCAAAGCACCTCTCTAATATCACCGACAAATTGAGGCAATACGTCCAAGCAGCCCCAAGTGCCACTAACGAATATTTCAAGTAACTTTCAACATTCCTGTTTTTTTACAGACTTGTGGCAGAATTTCAATTGGGAAAAAAACTCCTGACAGAGTTAAGTGCTAATTTTCTTACTTACATCTCTGAGAATTTTTCGGGGATCCAAATCGGAAGGTGGTTCAGCACCCCATCCTAGTATGCGAGATAGGTCGTTTCCTGTACCCAGGGGCATTATAGCTATAGAAGGAATTGGCTAAGAAGTGTAATAATTAAATATCTGCACTAATAACGACATTTATAAGAAATACCTTAATGTTTAGTGTGTATATGGAATTCAAAACCCAACCAATAGTTCCATCTCCTCCGGCAACCAAGATTCGACATGGGCGGGGACTGGCTTTTGCAGCCCACTGAAGAGCATCTTGTGGCCCGCGGCTACCCAACTCCATAACTTGTAACGGATGCAAATAGCCTTTCAACAATGAAACAACGTCTGATCCAGTGCTGCTTCCAGACTTTGTATTAGCAATAACAATTAATGGTGCCCAATTTTCGATTTCGGGAGGATTAATTCCTGTCAAATGTAAGCGCATTGATTCCCTAGTACGTGCTGCTTCAATACAATAAGGTGGGAAAATTAAATCACTAAATTCTCCCAAATCACATTCCCCCTTCAGATCAACTTTTTTGAAACAATTGTTATGGTATGCTCTTTGGCACCAGCAGCACCGGTAACCGAATAATCCAGGCATTGCTTGGTAATCAATGCCATCCTTGCATGCATCACATTCACAATTTAGGGGAAGATTACCTGAAATAGGCATAAATCAATAAAATTAACATACCGATCGATTAATGTAATATTAATGCACTGCACACCTCTGACCCAAAGGTGACGCATGGACTTTTCATTTTTGAGCCATTTCTCTTTGCATTTAAAGTCCGTGTCTGCTTTCCTGGTGCACTGAGTGTCAGTGAATATACCACAGCAATCACAAAATAAACCAGTCGATGGATGGAGTAGAACTTCACAAATGCTACAAAAACATGACTAACAAGATCTTGTGGAATACTGCAATTCATCACTAACAATAATTGTGTACCCTTACTCTATCCAAGATGCGTACTGATTTCCAGCTATGGCGAGATCTACGTGGAATGCATATTACGTCTTCGATCAGGAGGCTCCGACAAAAGGCAAAAAGGGCAGCTAATGCAAGCAGTGACCCGATGAGCGCTTCCGAGCTCAGTTCCAGATCCATTGTGTATAATGGCACCGAACTCTAAAAATTTACTACCAACAGTTAAGTTCGGATATATATGATAATAGTTATATTTAAAAAACACACGCCGATATTCATGGCTTCGCAGTTAATTTTCTGTAGTTAATTGATATTGATTTTTTGCAAATATTAAAAGAGCCTTGTGCTGGATCTCCAAACAATATAACGTCATGTTCATATGTCACTTCTGACAGCGGCTAAATGGGCGGCGCCAAAATATCGTTAAAAATATGACAGTTTTTAAATACAAAGCCTTCGCAATATTTATTTACTATTATATTTAATAGAATATCGAATAATATAGTTCATTCACACAATTTTTTCTGATTTAATACGTCTTTCCTTTAATTCTACTGTATATTTGGTCATCGTTTTGTAAAACACATTACTAAATTAAAATTAGACAGAAAACAATTTTGTTGCTATCGAAACCGGAAATTTGTAAACAATTCGAAAGCGACTTCCGACTGTAATATTTCCTTGGTTATTTGTGTTAATACGAAATGTCGAAAGGGGTTATTTCTTTTGATGTATCTAAAAATGAGCGATTTCAATTATCTGACAATTATAAAATGTTACATCGTAAACTTAAAATTAATTGGAAAATAGAGCAGTAAGTAAATTTATGTGCGTTTTAGAGATATTGTGTAAATACCATTCAAAACATAAATCGTTTAAGGCTTGACGGGGAATTGTCGAAGGAGAAGTTGTCGAAAGTGAACATATTCATACTAGCTGGACCACAAGAGAAATTCACGGAGGATGAGTTCATCGTATTAAAGGTCTGTTTGTGATTGTGGTGAATATAGAATTCAAATTAAATTACTATGTTTTTGATATGTAGATTGAATACATAAGTTGTTCAGTTTGTCTGACTGTGACTAATTTGTACTATTCCTCTTTTCTAGGAATTTGTTGAGAGTGGTAAAAAAGTTATGGTACTTCTTGGAGAAGGAGGAGAAAATGAATTCAATACGAATGTCAATTTTTTCTTAGAAGATTACGGCATGTATATAAACTCCGGTATGTAAAATAACTTATTTATTTTCTATATGGTCATCATCATCATCATCGGCACTACAACCGGCATCCGGTCTTGGCCTTATTTAACAAATCTCGGGTCGTCATCGTGTATCCGGCCCATATCCGAGGCTTGTTAAATTTTCCATAATATTTTGTTCTCCCGGGCAAGGTTATTAGTCTTGCGCCGATATTTTCTATATGGTATATCCTACGAAATCAATCTCTAAAAGCCTTTCTTCTTATTTATTTTCTATATGGCATATCCTATACTATTACTATTTATTAGCCTATAGGAATCCAGAAGTTTATGACTTCACCGACTCGGGTACGCCATTGCTCCCTGTCCTGTGTACGATCCTTCCACGTTTGACCATCTGATCCGAATTCTTCAAGGTCAAACGTTACATTGTCTTCCCATCTCCATCGCGGCCATCTCGTCAGTGTCTTTCCCTTTGGTCTACCCTCAAGAATTCTACGAACGGTCCTACCGTTGCCCATTCGCGCCACATGTCCAGCCCATCTTAATCTTAGCGACCTGATTACTCTTACTATTGTAGGATTGCGGTAAAGCTCTTCCAATTTGTGGTTACGGAGTTTCCTCCATTGCCCTGCCTCTTCATAATATTGAACGCCAAAAATAGTCCTTCAAACTTAATCCTCAAATACGCGGAATTTATTTTCTTCACGTTTTGTGAGGGCCCATGTTTATCATATTTTTGGCGGTAAATATGACGAGAAGGGAGGACAATGGAGGAAACTCCACAACCACAAATTGGAACAGATAGTTTAGTGAGGGCAGAACTCTCATTTATTAGGCTTAATTCAAGCTTAAATTAAATTAATATAATACCTCACAGACTAACTTAAAATCTAAAGTAGTAAAAAAAAAAGTAAAAAAGTAGTAGCTATACCGCAAACCTACAATAGTGAGAGTAATCAGGCCGCGAAGATTAAGATGGGACGGATATGTGGCGAGAATGGGCAACGAAAGGACCGTGTGTAGAAATCTTGACGGTAGACCAACGGGAAAGAGACCGACAGACGGCCTCGATGGAGATCGCAGGACAATGTAAGGTTTCACCTTGAGATCGGATCGGATGGTCAAGCGTGGAAGGAGAGCGCACAGGATAGGGAACGATGGCGGAGTCGAGTCGGTGAGGTCATGAATTTCCGGGTTACAACAGTCTTATAAATAGTCATAGTAAATCTTTAACATGGCTTTATAAACCCCTGAAGACTGCGCTCGTAAAATAAGCTCCAATATTGAGCTAGGATTTAAACAATTTTTTTTTCAAGACAGCAACATTTTCACTACCTAATAACTAATCTTTAGAGGCTAATACATTTTTAACACTCTCTCATCGACTGCCATCTGGCTTTGCTGCAGTCGAACAATTGCTTGTATTCTGTATTATACGTCGCACACCTATTATAAGTTTTTGAATATGTGAATTTAGTTTTGCCCAAATATTACTGACCCCTTGCCTATCTGTTGGGAATTCACAAATAAATGTACTGGAGAATTCTAGTACGCTCACATCTGCCAGCTGACAACGCGTCGGTGACAGAAAAGGGACTCCAAAAACACGCCAAATTTGAAATCACCACTCAACTGCCGTTTTGCAACCTCTCCGCACTGTTTTACACCTTCGTCTGTTATATCCGTGGGTCCAGCTGCCTGGGCGCCTCTTTAGGCGTGATTACTTATGTCCATTGCTGCCCTTTTACATCCGTTCCTGCTCCTACATCCGGACCAACTGCCGCCTGCTTACATCCGTTGCAGCCCCTCCCATCCGTTACTGTCTGCAGCACTCAACTGCCTTTTGGAAATCTCTCTGGACGCCGATTCTCCATCGTGGGCGTCACTACCTAAATCCGTCACCACATACTCTGTAGACGACGCCTCACCACCTCCGCATCTGCAAACACTATCTGAACTTCCGAAATTAGCGTTGTTGCCGTAAAATGCCACAATTATTTTCTGATAAGACTCGGCCTAAATATTAACGATATTTCTATATCTTCCATTCTCGTACGCGAGTTATGGGGTTTTAACTTATCCGAAAGGAAAAACCGACAGAAAAACCAACATATATATCATAGGTATACACGTGGAAACTCGGCCATTTTTTTTTGTCAAATTCAACTTTATTGAAAATGATATTTATATAAAGATTAATGATTGAAATATTCACCATTGTTATATATAGCCTTTTGCGATTTATCGGGTAGATGATGAATAGCTTTGCCATAGAAACTTGGTGGTTTCAAAGCAAAATAATCATCCAGCAATTTTCGCATGACAACGGTCGGAATAAGTGGCTATCAGAAAGAGACAAGTCTGAAGAATACGCCACGAATACGGAGAATATTAGTTCCTAGGTTGGTTTATATATATGTGGACATACATGTACATTTGCAACATCACTTTGCGCCTTCCTTGTGCCATAAATGGTCTTTTCTCTTATATGGCATCACTTAATTCGATCAATTGGGTCTGATAACGTTCAGGTGTGTAATTTGACGAGGTTCCAGAAGCAAATGATTCCTTTCCAATCTCACTAGACACAAAGTAACACTTTCTTGGCATGATTATTCGGTCTTGCCACTGGTGTTGATGGTTGGGCGGGAGCAACTCATGGTTTTTTGCGTTTAGGATTGTCGTACAAAATCCACTTTTCATCACCCGCTACTATTTTATGCAAAACAAGTGTTCCTTTTTTTTTTGTTTTTATTAAACTTCTCTCGGGAGAGGCGAACCTATAGCGCCGAGTGGGCGCCCCAGGATGCCACCGAATAACAGTTGCAGTTCTTTTTGAACAGTTGCAGGTTGTAACGCTCCGGGAACACTCGCGTGGGAAGGTAGTTCCACAGCTTCCCCGCTCTGTAGAGGAACGAGTTCTGATGCAGGGATGTTCGCGCCGTCGGGAGATGAACCACAAACGGGTGCGATCCGTCGGATTGTCTTGTGAAGTGCATATAAGCCGAATTGTGTGGAACAATATCACGAATCTCCGAAGAACAGTACCCGTGATAATATCTGTAAAACAGACAGAGGCCGGCAAAGCGCCTTCGATGTGATAGCGGCTGTAGTCCCGACGTCAGCGCCGAGTCCCCGATCAGGCGGATCGCTCGTCTCTGTATGCTCTCAAGTAGGTCGAGGGTATGTTTCGGAGCAGAGTTCCAATATTCGAGCACGGGTCTAATTTGGGATTTATATAGGAGGAGAAGTTGGGCAGGAGTAAAATATTTCTTGGTTCTAAAAAAATGGCTCAGCTTTCCTGAGGCTGACCTGGCGATGCTCGACAGGTGTTTATGCCATGATACATTCCCACAGACTGTGACGCCGAGCAATTTCAAACTTTCCCCAGCTTTGAGGGCCCGGCCATTCATCATCAGCTGTGGAACCGATGATCCACTTTTCTTTGTGAATGTTGTATATTGTGTCTTCGCTGCATTGAATTCGACGAAATTGGCCCTTCCCCACTGCAGGACCATATCTAGATCCTGATTCAGAAAGCCAATCTGTCTACATCTCAGCTGATGCGAAGCAGATGCACCAATCGGCCGAACACTCGAAAGGGAGGAAACAAGCGAACTGTCATCCGCAAAACTGAACACTTTATTGTTGTCTCCAACAAATCATTTATGTGAAGAAAATCAAGGTTGGCACCCCCGAATTAACAGGATACAGATCCGAACACTCGCCGTCCACAACAACCCGGATCGATCGATTTTCAAGGAAGCTGTTCGTCCCGTCGCAATGCTGTTGCGAAAGTCCATATGAACGAAGTTTGCTCAGCAATGTCCCGTGCCAGATACGGTCAAATTCCTTGGAGATATCCAATGCGACCGCCCTTGACTCACCATGCCGCTCAATCACAGATGTCCATATTTCGGTTATAAGAAGGTCTCCCGTGGACCGCCTGCCACGGAATTCATATTGACTAATTCAGAAGTCTGTTGCACTCCAAGTACTTAACGAACTCAGTATTGATGACTTTCCATTACCTTAAGTAATGCTGTCGGTCCGTAATTTAGTGGGAAACACTTTTTTTTGGGATTGGCTAAACTCGAGCGATTTTCCAGCAGGTAGGAAATGTCCTCCGTGCATAAGATAAGCGGAAGAGTCTGCCAAGAACCGGTGATAGTTCTGGAGCACGGTTCTTAAGGACTATTGCTGGTATTCCGTCTGGGCCGGTTGCCTTCCTACAGTCCAGTTCACGTAGAATGTGTTGAATAGTACGTGGGCGAGATCTCACATCCCGCATGGGAGACCGTACCGACGCGATCACAGGTGGCTCCAAAGACCGGGATCGAGGTTTGAATTCGTGGAAAATAAATTCGCGAATACATTAGCTTTATCCCTTAAATTCGTTACTAACGTCCCACTGTCTGTCACCAACGGAGGGAAAGACGAAGATGCGAAGTTACCGCAGACAGCTTTTGCCATTGACCAGAAGGAGCGCGAACCAGCCGGGCACCGAAGGAGTTTATTGATCACCTTGTCGTTGTAAGCTTTCTTCGCGATATCAATCGCCTGGTTGCACGCGTTTCTGATTCTAATAAAATTCGTTCTGTTAACATCGGTGGGATTGGAGCGCCATTGCCTAAAAGCTCTATTTTTTGCCGCTGTAATCACCTCGCATTTTTTGTCAAACCACGGCTTATCAGCTGAACTTCGTTTGATGGAATGCGGAATATACATCTCCATCGCCAGAAGAATAATCTCTGATACCGACTACGCGTAAGCGTTAACATCGGATTCTCCGAAGCACACCTCCAACCATGGAAAGGATGCGAAGAAATCTCGCATATCGTCCCAGTTAGCAGCCCCCATACTTCCATACATGGCGAAGCTGCCTAGGCCGGTTATTCGCTTGATATACAAGTGCTTGCGCGACAGATACCAAGCAGAGATCTGAGTTTCCCAGTGGCGCAGAAACCACCACGGTATAAATACTCGGTTCGGATGTCAAAAACAGATCCAGGGTGTTCGCATAATCGCCTCGGGCATCCGGCACTCGCTTTGGTCCCTCCACGAGTTGAGTCAAGTTGTGGCTAACAGCAAACATCTCCGCCAGCCTCCCAACCTCATCGGTTCTGTTAGAATGTAACAACCAGCCGGAATTGTGCACATTAAAATCGCCAAGGACGACAATTTCAGAAGCTGGGTGGTTGATCTGTATCCAGTCGACGGTATGTGAAAGATGTTCGAAAAATGTCGCCCGTCTTAAAGACAACAAAGAAATTTAACAGAATTCCTCAGTACGACCCTCAACCATATGATATGATATTATTGGGTTCCAACGCCTCCATCCTCTGGCAAGCCTGATCGGACCGCGGGAAAACGCAGACTCCGCCTCTAAAACGGAATTTCGAATGTAAGTCGTATCTTGAGCAACGAATATATGCCGATTCAGTTGACGAATCGACCTGGGTTTCAGTTAGGGCAAGGATATCACGTTTCGTTGTTTGCAAATATTGATGGACCGCAAATATTGGTGAAACCGACGCCCCTGATGTTACAAAATACCGCCATCAGTCGAGCGTGGGCAGAGTCTCGAGAGCGAGCCCGGTTATGCGATGACGAACCTCTTAAAGTTCGGTTATTTATCATGATATCTGCATGATGTTCCCCCCGACATAGTCCCCCCGGAGATCCGAATGGGAGACTAGTTTACCTCCGGAATTCTTTATATCAGAAGATACTATCATGACTTATCTCCGTGTCAGTCCGGACCATCAGCCACACATCCGAAACACCGTCGAAGATTTCTCTCGACGATATCGCGGAATGTACAGCCTGACGGGGTGGTATCTCACCTTGGGACCGACTACCACCTAAACCAACCTTTTCTCGAGCCAGTCCATCAGCCAAGCTCCGAAAGATGGCCAGGGATTTCTCCCGACCATTTCACGGAGCCTAAAGCTTGATGGGGTGGTATTTCACCGGACGAACAGGGCGTTGGGACCCCCGCTACCACTCGGCCTTAAGTCGCCTCTTACAACAAGCCGGCCTAGCTGTGAGTGAAAGCAATTTGTAAAACGAAAGTAATTCCATGCAGATGTCAAATCTTCGTTTTTTATTTCCTTCGCAATCACTTACATCGAGAATGTGCCTCTCTTGCCGGCTTTGGAGAGTTAATAATACAACAGTGATTGTTTCTGAGGGAATCGTGATATTACAACAGTGATTGTTTCTGAGGGAATCGTGATATTACTCCAATGATACAGGTCTTAAAGGTGCATTTCATAAAGAGAGTGGTATTATTTGACACATTTTAGGAATTTTAATCAAAATATGGAAACGCATATAATATTCAATCTACACCAAATGAGAAATAGTAGGCAAGGTAGTCACTCGATATTGCGTTCAAATACTTAATGCCTTTTAGTTTTCTCTTATATTATTATAGTCGATAATATTTGTCAATTGTATTGTAAAATTTAATGTACAAACCATATAAGAAATAAGACTACTACTACTACAAAAAAAAAAAAAAGAAAAAAAAAACGAAAAAGAAACGAATCCAGTATTGTATCTGCATGTTTATCCCCTTTTTTGTAACCACCATCTGTCTTCATACCTAAGATACTAATTTAATACCTTCTTAATAATCTCCCTACTTTTATTAGGACATGATGCAATAGTTATGAAAAGGATCACATATTAATAATCTCCCGCATAATTAATAATTCTCTAACATTTTTTTCTTGTACATTCAGATACAGTTGTTCGTCCGCATTATTATAAAAATTTCCACCCCAAGGAGTGCATAATTGGTGGCGGCGTAGTTTGTGAATCTATGTGGCGGCACCTTCTCAAGCAGGACATTGAAAAGGTAGACTTCGACTTCATCGATGAGAAACATCGCGTCCTTTTCCAATACCCCTATGGCGCCACCTTGAACATTACCGACCCAGCGAATATTCTCATAACAACTGGCCCCGTTGTTTACCCGTTCAATCGACCCCTAGTCGGCTATTACTGTAACGAGAAGGGTGGAAAAATACTTGCTATCGGATCCGGATACATCTGGCATGACAAATATCTCGCCGACAAAACGAACGATGCCATTCTTGACTATTTTCTAAACCTCTTATCAAGTGACGACCTGCGTTTCACTCATTTGGATTTTAACGACGTCGAGGTAACAATATTGTCCATCTGGTTAACCAAAGGCAATTATTTCACTTGTATATGGTGCAGGTGAACGATACGAAGGTGTTTACAGACATATCATATCTGGCGGATTTGCCGCGGCCATGTTTGGTAGATTCGATTGGATCTGAGACTCCGTCGCATTTCAGAGACCTATTCAACATGACATTATTTTCGCTAAGCAATTGCCTTCTGAAGGATGTCATGGATACGTATCAGCAATTAAATGTTAAATACGAACCGCTTAAGATAATAAAACCGCAGTTTGAGATATCATTGCCTCCATTGCAACTTGCGGTAAGTACACAATTTTTTGGATTAGGTTTCATTCAAAAGTCACGTGTATGATTGCTTGCTCATGGGTGGATATGTTGCAGACATTTCCGCCGATTTTTAGCGAACCAGCCGCTCCACCGTTGGAGCTCTACAATTTAGATGAAGTGTTGAGTTCGTCGCGATCGCAATTAACTCAGATGACTGGAAAATGTTTGGCGTCTATACAAGCAAAGGATCCTCGTCAACCGGTAAATAACAAGGAGTTGGAGAATTATATAAAGGAATGCGCCAGGATTACTGGGGTACAACCGAACGATGGTGCTGAGATGCAAGTCAGAGAAATATTAAACAATATTGTTATGGATATTTGTAACTTCAAGCCTTACTCGGATGAGTGAATATTAGAAATAAAGTGTTTGTAGTTAAAAACGGTCTGTGTAAATATATTTATTGGAGTCTAATAATAGTCTGCATTTGATTATAAGGGGGAAGAAAATTTAATTAATAAGAGTGGAGAGTTGAATAATCCGAAGTACATTAAATGCGTCAAAGAAATTTATATTGGGGTTTTAGAGCACAACCTTTAGTCCGGTCAGCTTCCCATCGATGCAGTTTCTATAATTTGTTGTTTAAAGTCTTTTAAGAAAAAATATTCTGTTTATGAAAGATCATCTTATAGCCGAATTTTGACCTTTAGTCAGGGTAGATGAAACATCAACTACAAAACTGAACGTAGCCGTACACGCCAAAGTTAAAGCTTCGCAAAACTTTCATGGATATTCAGATTTCTTGCCGTAGTCTTCTACTCGGAATGTCGCAAATTGCTTTTGCACACAAAATAAATTAATGTAAATAAGAACCTACTCACTTTTTTGCGTTGGCCATGGAGGCGCCCCCTGTGACGTTCATCAAATGCCTAGCAATAGGCATAGGTATCTGTTAATGTGCAGTGTCCGGCTCCTCTTGGATGGGTCAATCGGTGGGGGGTAATGGAGCAAAAACAACGTAACTAATAGTCTGATAATATGGCAATGTGTTTCCCATTCTTGCGGCTACACTAATTTTCTCAGGGTTTTCCAAATAATCCGATTTGAGCAAATAATGAATATTTCAGCACACATTCACTTTCAACCGGCAGGAATAAAATCGTCAACCTTTTTGTTATAAATTATTTTATTTTCGCTTTGTTAGTCTACACAAATAATTTTTAAATAATCCAAATCTAATCATAACATCAAACAATCCACGAGCGCAAGATCTGAACTTTTTAAAAACAACCCACGACGGCTATGGCGATTTTTAAACACGAGGAGAGCGAGAGTACCTCATTCACGTATTTATATGGGGTCCAAAATTTACCCCCACCTTTCCGTTTACCACTTCATTGAATTTGGGTTCGGCTTTCGCTGTATTAATATGCGTGTGTACACCTAACCGTGGCCCTCGTTTAGAGAATTTTGTAATTCTTTCGGTTGAACAATTACGACATGTTGCGAAATAAGCGATGGACGGGTTGGAAAATATGTATATGCATTTTCCATTGAAATCGTGACTATTCAAAACTATTCAAAAACGGAAAGTTTGGCATTGAAAAGGGATTTAGGGTGGGATTGTATTTTGTACATGCCCCATTGGAAATGATTCTGCGGCATTTCTAACAGATACACACACAGTATGCAAGACAATAGTGAAGAACACCGAAAGAAAGTCGAATAAGAAAAATGCATCTGGCGTATACCAAGCGATAACACAGCAATTCCACATCAGCCCTTAAATGTGTGCGGGAAGAAGCAATGGTGATTGGAAAAGTAGGTATCAAGTTATATTGATTGGAGTTTATTATCGCGGGGATACATGCCCCATTGGAAATTATTCTGTGGCATTTCTAACAGATACACACAATACACAATACAAAATGCATCAGAGCCATATACCATAGCGATAACATAACAAATCCACATCAGTTGAGTGTACTTGAGTTTAGAAATCGAATTCGTACACGCGGCCAGTAGCCTGATGTGTTAAGCATTGGTTCAATTTTTTGTGATTCTAACTATCATAGCGCCAGTTCGAATCACACGTTCTTCACTATCGTCGCACACGCTATAACTGGTGGCCCCGACGTGATCTTTGCACACAGCACACACTCCCATAGTAAACATAACTTTACTACTACGATCCCGACTGCTGCACAGAGCAACGGCTCACTCATCTGCTCCGATGTCCTCTCGAGCGTGTTAAGTGTGTCAGTGACGCCATAGACAAAGATGAGATACATTGATGCACTCAAATCAAAAAACGGTATCCAATTCTAAACTCGAATAACCCCCAGAACGACAATGCAATTAATTGCACATTTCGGCATAACTATTAAACCACAAAAAGCAATTAATTGCATGTGCCAAAACGATTGCAAAATAATACAAAAGCAATTAATTGCATATTCCAAAACGATTGCCAAATAATGCAAAAGCAATTAATTGCATATTCCGGAACGATTAACAAATCACGGAAAAGCAATTAATTGCATACGAAACACTAAAGAATTAATTAGGTCGATTCGCAATTGCGGATGTTGAACTGTGCCGAAAATATATGAAGAAATATTGGCTGACGCCACAGTACAAAGCAATTGCGAATTGTATTGAAAATCGGAAAGAGGGTCATTGCAAATCTAAATTGCATTATCGTAATCGGGAGTTGTTGACCCCAAGCTCAAGGTAACGAGAAGGGGCACAAACAGAATCATCATCATCATCATCATCGGCACTACAACCGGTAGCCGGTCTTGGCCTTATTTAGCAAGTCCTGAGGCTTGTTAAATTTTCCATAATGATTTGTTTTTTCCGGGCAAGTTCATTAGTCTTAGGCCAGAGGCTCCCCGACGGGGAATCGAACCCCGGTCTCCCGCGTGACAGGCGGGTATACTAACCACTATACTATCGAGGAGCCCAAACAGAATAGCATTCAGAGAAGATTTTGGAGTTTGTTTGGAGAGGTGTTTGTGAGCGATCGGTGGAAGTATCGGAAAAGTAAAGAGTTCGGTAGTGTCGGTGAGTCTAGAAAAGGTTAATTTGTAATACAGAAAAGAAGAAGTGTCTAGTTAATATTAACAATAGTAATTAAAGTGAACAAACAAGATTGAATGTATGTGACTAGCGATAAGAAACACTGCGAACCCTAGCAAAAGAAAAGTACTGTCACGTAGAGCAAAGTTGAAGTGTAAAGAATAAAGAGAAGTTAGTGAAGAGATAATAAAGATAAGGAGAAGTGCCTAATTAATTCTAACAATAATAATTGAAGTGAATAAACAAGATTAAATGTATGTAATTAGTGATAAGAGACACTGTAAACCCTAGATGAAGAAAAGTACTGTCACATAGAGTTAAGTTAAAGTGTAAAGAATAAAATGAAAGCGGTGAAGAGATAATAAAGAAAAGAAGAGTGACCGTTTATGTAATTGTTTCATTTTATTGCTGAGAGTGCTCTAGTGCGAAGTAAGAATTCCCGGAAACCACAACTCGCCCGCGCTCCTCGCTCCGTCGTTGGCACACGAAGTTGATCGTAATAAAGTTACTGAGGAGGGAGTAGTATGGCGTTTCTAACAGAGACAGACACAATATACAAGCAAATAGTGAAGATCATCGAAAGAAAATTAAAATAAGAAAAATGCAGCAGCCGTATACCAAGCAATAACATAGCCATGTTGATATTAATTATTGGCCTCGCTCCCAGGTAGCGTGTCTCCTGGTCCTGATTAGGATCAAGGATCTCTATTGACCACCCATGGGGGTACCCGTGGCGGTCGCCGCCGTGCTTCCTCAAACCTGAGGGAAGAGTGTGGGGAAGAAGCATAATGCACCGGCGTACGGCGCTGATACTCTTCTTCCTTCATCATCACTACAAGGAAGTTCCGCCAAAAATTGTTCGCCGGGAATTGTCCCCAAGAAACGAAACAAAACACACAGATGGCACCGAAGCGAAAGTGAATGAAACGCGCTGTTTAATGGTTGACTATAAAAGGTTCTTTTTATTCACAATAAATCTTAACACGTTTAATTAGATTACCGGACACAGATGCTAATTACACCGGTGATGAACTGACGTGCAAACATATTATGATGAGGCACAAGAAAAATTACTTTTTAATTAAATTCGCGCTTACTCGACCCGACTTGGAATTACGACGTCCCCGTGCGCATCGGGGAGCGGGGGGGGGGGGGGGGGGGGGGGGGGGGGGCACGATCGGCTCGGTCGGCGGATGAAAAAGGGCACAGCGATACTAATTCGCTGGCGAAGGAAATTCGGCCAGTGAAAATGGCTCTCTTACTTTAAGGGTGCATTTTCTATCCCAAGAGAAACGTGAGGTCTCTCTTTGGGGGTAGGGAATCAGATCTCCTAACGAAGATCTATAATGGTACACATGTATGTGTGAACATTGGTTCTTTCATCGGACAAAGCCATGGGAACGAATCTGAAAACAAAAAAAGGGGAATAATGTGCATCATGAAATGTGAGTTCGGCTAAGTAAACAAGCCGAATCTCTTTGGGTGCTAATTGGGTTTCTGTTTGTTCATGCCGCTAGGACATGAGAAGCAGATCCAGAACTATGGAAAGACAAAGTGATCGTATAGATCATTGTCTAAGCTATGCATTGCAGCTGTAATGATAGCCGCAAAAGCATCATGCAGATGGTGCTAATTGATTCTAGCTTATTTACAGGGAATTGGTGTCTATTGCATCGTTGCCAAGGGTAAGCATACCATACCTATTTGCATTTGCCTATGCTGTAGGATTTAATTCATGTCTTAAGACGCAAGATGCGTATATTTGCTTTTGTCTCTTGGGTATAGATCGCCAGCCAACGTGTATGCAAAGGAATTTATTAGACACATGGTGAGGCTGGGAATAGGCGACGCAATGTTTATGATCCCTGTTGTGATGGTTACATTATATGTAAACCAAATTATTTCGTTTTCAGAAATTCTACTAGGGAAAATGCGTATGTAAAATTGGGTGTTGCTTGGCAACCCAAGGTGCCGAATTGGGCTTGGGATTTATGATGTTTGGAACAGAATTCTTAGAGGGAATTTCGAATTCGAATAAATGAATGAAGGTAAGAATTCTCTTCCAGGAGCTTTTAGCTAAATACATTTGATGAACATAATGCGTGAAGAATTTACAGGTGCTAATGTAATTGCATTAGCAGAAATTAATGAAAGGTGGGTTGTAGTTATGGGGGTTCTTCGGGTAAGTAGACCGTGGGGTTTGGCGGAACCGCCACTTGAGTAGCGACCGATCGTTCATCGGATGCCGTTCCAGGAATAGCTTACCTGCGCCGTGCAACCCTGCGCCTTCTGGTGATGCTCGAACTTGAGAAGTTGCAATGATTTGTTTTGTGGGCGTGCCACCACTCTACTCACCGGCTCCAAGTTAGAATTCGTCGCCTGTGCTGGAACACCCAACGTTTTGTAAAGAACGCACAATTCCAAATAATAAAATGCTTTTTATTTAGAAAATTCACTTTTACTTTATTTATTTGAAAAAAGAAAAGACGATTCTGGTAGGGACACCACCTCCAAGAACCTTGCTCTATGATGTTACTTTTCCCTGTTCGTCTCCTGCAGCACTTCCGCCGGGGACCATGTACGTTAATCAACTGCTGCCCGGAGATCATTTTTTTTTTTTTTAATATACTGCATTTATTTGACCAAAAATTAATAGTTACAATAAGTAATACAGCTAACTTATAATAGATTGGTTACATAATAAGTGTTTACATGCTATTTGTTAACATTTTTCAAACAATTCTTTTTAGATGTGCTTAAGATTTAATGTGATTATATATATTGTTAATTTTGTTTTTCCTGGAAAAGGTCAGAAGAAAAACCAGGAACTCTGTTTATTTTAACTTAGCCTACTTAAAATTACTTAACATAACCTAATCTAACTTAGTCTAATCTTATATACAATTTACAATATTTGATATTGCAATGATAGTGACAATTCGCATTTGACTTAAAAATAATATTTACAATTTTTAGTTATGGATGTAGGATTTCTCGTTGGGATTGTACCGGAGATCGCGATGCATCTTCCTTCTAAATGAAAACAAATCGAGATTTTGTATCTTGAAACGAACGATTCAGATGGAAAATCTCGATTTCGGGTGTGGTGTTCAATGTGCTCATTAGAATAATGGTTCGGTTTTATGAGTTCTCATGAAACTATTGTGCATATTAGGATATGCATTGGAATTTGGGTTTTTGTTTTTGTTATCCGCCTGGCTTATGCAGACAAGAGTTTGCGTGTCCTTCGGATGGGTAACACAAGATCCGTGGGAATTAGGTGTTGGTTTTTGAATTGGTGCATTCACAAGTCATAAAACATCTGGCATGTGAAGATATGCATTAGGATGTTTATGATTGCTTGAATTGTGTGTCGGCGGAAAATAGATATGCCTTTCTTTAGACACATGCACATTTTGGGCTTTGGATCTTGTAGGAATTTGAATTGAATTGAATTCAATGTTTGAGAGTTTGAACGTTTAGTTCGATTTGGTTGACATTGAATTCAATGTTGATATGGGTGTAAGGATTTGTATGTGGGGGAAGGAGATTGTTTCTATGGGGTAAGGAAATTGTAGGGCTTTCCGGAGCACTACAGCCACCCCGCATCAGCTGAATGTACGTGACTTTAGAAATCGAATTTGTACACGCGGCAGTGTGTTTTTATTGATTTTAATTGTCATAGCATCAGTTCGAATCACACGTTCTTCACTATCGTCACAATACGCGATAGGGTGGGGGGGAAATTATTAATTGTTAATTATGTAACAAGAATCCATATTCGTCCCAAGTAGGTCTGCTCCATTGACATCAGTGTATGGTACTTATTTGCGGCATTCTATTCGTCTGTGACCCCCTTGTCCTATTTGTCGTCGCCGTTTTCCATGATGTGTTCGTCCAACACCATCAATATTTTCAAGTATTTAACTCCACATTTACTTAGCCGTTCCTGCGAATTTGTTTTTCGGTGCGTTATAATTCCGCGATTTTCTACCTAGCTCTTTTCGGGAACTTCGTTGATCCTTTCTTCGGAGGCACGTTCTTGTCCTGTGTCTTGTTAATCTGCTTGTCATGTTCCTCGGTATTCATGTCAGGTCCAATATTATCATCAGCGTAATTGAAGTCGTTAAATTTCGGGCGGCGTGACTATATTTCAACATATATAATTTTGGGATGTTACCGCCTCTGATCCATCTTCTATTTGCCTGCATTGATTGACGATACTTACTGGAGTACTGCCTGTGGTATTACATGCAAGAAGAACCCATCCTAAACTTGTGAGTGACGCGACGACTTCCAGATTCGTGACTATAACTCCCCAATTGTCCTGTAATAGTTTCGATTTCTCCTGAATGTAGGTTAGGTGGTTCTCGATGCTCTGTACGCGTTCGCATCTTCTGACTGTCTCCTTTGTTTCTTGTTTAGAAAGCCTCCGGTAGGGAATTGCTCTTTTTGAAGCCCTATCTACCGACTATCTCCAGGGTGAGCGTTTCTCATATGCCTTCTGTGTCGATCTCCCCAAAGATTGTTGAATCCAATAGCGAGATGGTGGATTTCTCGCCTATGAGAGGTAAAATTCGAGTCGGTCGTTTACGGTCCGTAAAGATAGACTGGCACAATTTTTATGTAAGCCTCGTCGCTATTGTTGGTGCGCACAGAAGTAACCACTTCCCCTTTCGGTTCCTTTAGCTCGTCATCGGGGTCGCTGTTCGATTGGAGCGTACTGCAGTGTGGTTTTTCTTCTTTTCCCCGCACCACCAGTGGCGAAGATTTTTCTGTGTGGAGGATATTGTGATGCCATCTTGAACACTTCTTACTGCGCTTTGCAGCTTGACATTACATGTTGGTAGCGAAGACACTTAAAGCAGAGCCCGGCCATTTTCCATTTACATATCTCACTTCTTTCTTTGGCCGCATTCTTCACGGTGTGTTCGTCCAATACTATAAGCGCTTACGCCTTTTACCTCAACAATTTCTCTTGCATTCGAAACAATTTTTCTTTGGTAGACCACTATTCTTCTCGGGGGTCTCGTTACTGTTTCCATCAAATTAATGACCTTACCTAATTTATTGCTAACATCCCTGCTGAGCTTTTCAAATTTCTTTTCAGCTTCGTTATCGTCATTTAAGCTTTCCTCAATTTGTTTATCGTTGCCCGGGCTTCTAGGTTCCTTTCGTCTTCGATGGTTCATTTTCGTTCTTTTTACCGCACCTTCCGTGGGCTTTCCTCTAATCATTATATTTTCCATCTTTGATTGAAAGTCGGACTCAGGGTGGTTGATTTGAATCCAATCGTCGGTGCGTGAAAGATGTTTGAGAAATGTCGCTGGCCTGTCGTCATTCGGGGAGCGGTAAAGACAACAACGAAATTTAACAGAATTCCTCAGCACGACTTTCAACCAGATGATGTCCAAGTTATTGGGCTCTAACGCTTCTATCCTTTAGCAAGTCAGATCAGAACGTGCCAAGACGCAGACTCCACCCTTAAAACGGAATCTCGAATGTAAGTCGTATCCCGAGCAACGAGGATATGTCAAATCAGTTGAGGAAACGATGGTCTCGGTTATTGCAAGAATAGCAGGTTTCGCTCTTTGCAGACATTGGTGGGCGGCGTTTACATTAGTATTGGTCAAACCGATGCCCCTGTCGTTTTAAAATTGCGTTATCAGTCGAATGTCGATGGCGTTTCGAGAACGAACGCGATTACCCAATTACGAATTTCTTAAAGTTTGGGTAATTATCAAAGTATTTGCATGGTGATCTCCCTGACATAGTCCGCTTGAAGATCCGAATGGGAAATTAGTTTGCCTTCGGAATTTTTTATCTCAGAAGGTACCATCATGACTTATTTCCATTTCAGGCCGGGACATCAGCCATACATCCGAAATATAGTCGAACATTTCTCCCAACGATAACGCGGAATGTACAGCGTGACGAGGTACAATTATAAACTTGGGACCGACACCAATCAAATCAACCTTTTCTCGAACCGGCCTAACAGCCAAGCTCCGAAAGGACAGGGGTTTCTCCCGACCATTTGACACAGTCTATAGCTTGATGGGGTGGTATTTTACCCGGCGGCAGGACGTTGGGACCCCACCTACCACTCGATCTTTAGTCGCGTCTTACGACAAGCCGGCTGTTGTTGTTAGATATTTTTTCGACATAAATGAAATGTACTTATTGCCGTTACAGTGGTGAGCACAATATAAACGGTAATTTTACTTTTTTGCTTACCAACAAGTTGCGAGCTAGATAATCTTGTGCGTGGATGTTGTTTGGTTTATGAAGAGTAGGGGAACCGGTTTTTCTAGTGGTCGCGTTCGACTTTGTAGTCAGTACAGCCATGAGCGAGCAAGAGCTACATACGTCTATTGCGCAACGGATTATTATAAAATTTTTAACAAATGGCATTAAACCCTCGACATTTTTTTTTTTTCGATTGAAGACACAGTTTGGTTGTGATACACTGTCTCAGAAACGTGTGTATACGTGGGGCAGAGAACTTAAAAGTGGGCGAGAGCGTATCGTGTCGAAATGGGCCCAAATGTCTTCAACTGATATCCGACCTGACCTGTCTATATTTGTTTCCCCCTTGCATATCTTCCCGCGAAAACTAAATTTAACGTAATCTCGGTTATAAGTAGCTGTTCAGGTTGCCGGCTGCGTTCAGTTCTTGAAGCTGCAGGTGGCTATTGTATTGCACTGCACTATTTTTCTTTGCCCACTGCACGTCTTTGCCTTTTAACATCGACTGATTTTTCATTTTTTTTATTTTTTACTTTTAACATTTGTTTTTATTTTCAACGCCTGCTTTTTGTTTAATTTCTTTAAGTAGTTTTTTAGTTGCCTACTTGTAATTATATGCCATCATTGGTCAATAGCAGTGTGGCTTCATCCCAGGTTAATTAGCAATTGATCAGATATTCACCCTTAGGCAGGCGATGGAAAAATGTCAGGAATTTAAGATTCCATTATATCATCTGTTTATAGACTTTAAGGCCGCCTACGACAGCATAGCCAGGGTAGAACTATATAATGCTATGAGAGAATTCGGCATTCCAAACAAACTGATACGACTTTGTAGGTTGACCATGACCAACGTAACTAGTCAAGTAAAAATAGCGGGATCGCTGTCCGAACCATTAAACATCTATAATGGACTTCGACAAGGGGTCGGTCTGGCCTGCCTCCTCTTCAACCTGGCATTGGAGAAAGCAATGTGTGACTCTGGCGTTACAACAAGAGGGACTATTGTCACCAAGTCCTGCCACATACTTGCCTACGAAGATGACATCGACATCATCGGACTGCACATTAATGAGTGAAAAACTAAGTACATGGTGGCAACTTCTGCGAAGAGAAGACCTAACGTTGGTCAAACTATCAGGGTAGTGGAGCACGAATTTGAAGTAGTGCAATCCTTTAACTACCTTGGGTCAATAGTATCAGCCGATAACAATATGGAAGAAGAAATACGAGAACGGCTGATCAAATCCAACAAATTCTACTATGGTCTATCAAGGCTCTTTAAATCTCGAAATTTATCCAGAACATCCAAGCTACTAGTGTACAAGACCATGGTCCTAACAGTACTCATGTATGGATCCGAGACCTGAGTGCTTACTAAAAGGCATTCTGAACTCTTGGCCGTGTTCGAGAGAAAGGAGAATTAAGGAGAATTGTTGGCCCCGTATGTGAGGGAGGACGATTCCGGAGACACTACAAGCATGACTTGTACGCGATCTACCTTGAAGCTAACGTTGTAAGAAAAATCAAGCTCGGTAGACTCCGGTGGGCGGGACACCTAGCTCGAATGGGCGAGGAGGGGACTGCCCGGAGAGACCTTTGTGGCAGGATGTATGGAAGGAGACAGCGCGGCAGACCTTGTATGCGATGGAGGGATGGCGTAGACCAGGACACCCAGAGCCTGGGAGTGCCAAACTGAATGACATCGACTTGAAATCGGTACCAGTGGAGATATTTGTTAAATAAGGCCAAGATGGATCCCGGTTCTAGTGCCGATGATGATCTTGATTTAAGATGTGGATTATTAGGTTGATGTTCTAGTATACGACTCTAATGTTTTATTTTTTTAGATTCTTCTTTGGTAATCAGTTTTTCAACACGGTTGCGTGTGCATAATCTATGTGAGTCGGCACGGATTTAACTGGCTATTTGGTGCTACTGTGACATTTGGGCAATAAACTAACTTATTATTCCTTTAAGTTTGTACCAAATTGCGAAACGTGCATTTAACTAAGCTTTGCCTTTACATATTTTTTTTTTGTTATATCGTCAAGAAAAAAAAAAGGAGAAAAATGATCGTCATAGTTAAATTTGTAATTATCTGAGGTAGCTTCCGGGTTTAATCCTTGCTTACATAACATTGAGTATCTATGTACAACCCTCAAACTGAGAGGCCTAAAAACTGCTATACATTTTCAGAATACAGAGAAACATAGATTCTATTGTTAGTTCCCCTAGCGTATCGCTATCAAGATTTATACAAAATAGCCTTTTTGCACTTGTAAACGTGCGGCCTTTAAATGTATCCTTCGTAAATTGAATCTTGCATTCTCCAAACTTTTTTTTAATACTACATGTCTATAATAAGAAATGTCAAGGGCGGAAGACACCCGAACGGGACTTCTTTAGTACTTTTAAATGACAAAGTTCGGTGCGGGAAAAGAAATATTGTGGGTTTGTTCGGTGTGCCTTGGTAGGGTGCCGGTCCGACACAGGTTCCCCAAGACGCCCCACTCTCTAATACCGTCGGTGTAAACGGGTTCACCCAGTTTGGCAGGTTCGGAAGACAATCAGGCTCGTGGTTAGCCTGTGGGGTGTCTAATAACAACGCGGGTATTTCTACGACCAGTCTCTTTATCGTCCCAAATGGCTGATATTTAAATTCTATGTCCTAAGAGATTTACACTAAACAAAATCGAATTCCCATATAATTGGTATTTACAGATGATTGAATGAATTAACGATTCCGAGATACATACAAATAATTGAATTCATAAACACCGGGAATTATTTATTGAACTGATAAACACTAGTCGTGATACAAAATTATTAATTTACTTACTAACACTAAGTACAATTTAATATTTGGGTAAACACTAAACGTGTGACAAAATTATTAATATACTTGCTAACACTAAGTACAATTTATGGAATTGCTGAACACTCGACGTGTGACAAAATTATTATCTTACTCACTAACACCAAGTACTATTTAATATTTTGGTAAACACTAAACGTGTGACAAAATTATTAATTTACTTACTAACACTAAGTACAATTTATGGAATTGCTGAACACTCGACGTGTGACAAAAATTATTATCTTACTCACTAACACCAAGTACTATTTAATATTTTGGTAAACACTAAACGTGTGACAAAATTATTAATTTACTTACTAACACTAAGTACAATTTATGGAATTGCTGAACACTCGACGTGTGACAAAATTATTATCTTACTTACTAACACTAAGTGCTATTTAATATTTTGGTAAACACTAAACGTATGACAAAATTATTAATTTACTTACTATCACTAAGTACAATTTATGGAATTGCTGAACACTCGACGTGTGACAAAATTATTAATACGCTTGCTAACACTAAGTACAATTTATGGAATTGCTGAACACTCGACGTGTGACAAAATTATTAATATACTTGCTAACACTAAGTACAATTTATTATTTTCGGTACGAGTTTCGTAAACGTCCAATGCTCGCGGCGGACACGCGAAAGTTCTGCACGGATGCGGTGCACTGTAACAACGATATTATTGTTCTTAACAAGAGTTTCGCGAAAGTACGGCCAGGATGCGGTGCACTGTAACAACGATCTTATTGTTCTTAACAAGAGTTTCGCGAAAGTACTGCCAGGATGCGGTGCACTGTAACAACGATCTTATTGTTCTTAACAAGAGTTTCGCGAAAGTACTGCCGGGACGCGGTGCACTGTAACAACGATCTTATTAATTTTACCAGGGGTTTCGCAAACGTTCCATGCTCATTCATTGCCTTTTTCTCACTAACCTTTCCAGCTCCTCGGGATTGACTCTCGCCACCAAAACACATCACATCCCTTGGTGTGGGTAACCGCATCGTACCCCTGCCTGTGTGTATTTTTTATTATTATGCGCACAGGGGTGAGCGCCATTGCGTGTGTTTACTCGTTGTACCATTTTATGTGTAGGGACGTTCATATTGCTTATACGTGCAATGTGATGCTGCTACATGGGCATGCGTTATATCTCACGTATTTGTATTTGTTGAGATGTGTCCTTTTAAGGGCATGCGTTGTAGGTTTCGTCGGTTTGCGCGCCTTCTTAGTAATTCCAGGAATTAGTCGGAGGCTTGCGCAACCGCATCATGTTTTTCTTGGTTGTTCTGCCACATCCGATCGTTGGTTGATGTTTTTACCAGATCGATGTGCAGGTGTCCCATGCTCTCCTCTGCTATTTAGTTTCTTACCATTGCAACTACGTTGTGCTTGGTCATCATGACATGATTTTCGTGCTTTATGCATTTCTACTTTTAGGAAGATGCATGTATTGCTCATACGCTTGTATCAGCGGGCTTGTGGTTATTTCACATGCTAATGCAGGTAAGTATTCGATTTTCTGGCGCCGAAAGCCTGCGAAAAGAGGGTTACCTGGTGGTAAGTAGGCAGGTGGGTAGTGGCGTTCGCGCTAACCGCCACAATATCGACACAAAATGCGTTAATCATGGTGAAATACAGGATCAGGCAGAGCTATCACATTAAGTTTGTGTCCTTATCGAGGAAAGTCATCGGGTGAAGTTATGCACTTGTGGACATACTCGTACAATCTGTATGTAAATCAATCGTTAACATGTGGGTTGTAGCTAGTTTGAATTATCCTTAAATGTCAAACCACAGGACGAGCATAAGAAAGTAAGTATCGATGTACATTCATCTTGAATCTTGAATGTTATAAATAGAATACGGTGCAAGGGTAGGTTAGTATAGAAATTATGCATAGAGTTAGATAGCCTTAGGACTGGATAAGAAATGGTTTCGGAACAATGATTTCATGAAGCATTTTTGACACTCAAGAAAAGTGTATTATTTTATAGAGAAACTAGTAGATGATGATTGACGTTTTTAACGATATCATTTATAGAGTTTACAGTCAAGCTCCATTTAGATATCCGTATGATAATGAATATTTCTGACGCTGGCTTAGTGTGATTTCTTCAGTTTCAGCCTTCAAGTAAAGCAAATGATTTTGTGAAGAAACTTGTGGATGATGATGAATGTATAGGTTTTCAAATCTCTTTTGGTCATTCCCATGATCGTAAGTATTTCTACCCCTGACTAAACGTAATTTCTTGGTACATTTTCAACCCTCAAGTACCGCAAGTTATTTTGTAAAGAAGCTTGTAGGTAATGAATTATATTTATAAAAAACCCACCTATGGCGTTCACGGTCTTCAATTTCCATTTAAGCATTCCCGTGATATTAACACCCACTTCTGCCACGGTTCGAAATTAACTTCATATCGCATCTAGATAAACTAACAACGTTTTCGAAGGTTACTCACACTCGCAATGAATGAACACGAAAAGTGAGCACACAACAGCCAGAAGTTGAAGGAAGAGACCAGCAACAAGAGAAGGTGATTAGCCCGCGCTCGGTTCGCTGGGGACCCGTGCGCAATGAAAACAGATCCATAAATGTCCGATAGAAGAATACGAGATGAAAATCTTGGACCCTAAATCTTTCGGGGGGTTTTCTGTTTGTGGTCTTTATTTTATTTATGTGGATTTACTCCGTGATTATTGCTTTTGTTGTTGCTCTCCTCCTTTCAGTGTTTGCTGGCTGGTGGTGTTTGTTTTTATTGAAGGCTCTGCTGCTTATCCTGGATGGTCACGATGTTTTTTTTTCTGTGGATTCTCGATGTGTCTTCTGGCTGAGGTTGGGGCTGTGTTACCATTTGTTACCATTCGCCGGCAAGTTGCTGTGTGTTGGGCCAACGTACCATTCGTATGGCGCTTAGTTGGGCATAAATCAAAATGGGTACCGTGTAGAAGCAGAGTTTGAATCGGTGCTGATGGTTGGTTTGGAATTCTCCAGTCATACCGTTGGAGTCAATAATGAAGTGTATAATCAGGCAATAAATAAATTGATTCGAAATTAATATGATGTGGTGGCGTGTGGATGTGTGGACAGGTGTGTGTCTGAGGGGTGTTGTATTTTTGTTTTTGTTATTTTGAATATTTGTGGGGAGGAATTGATTGTCGTTTGAAGGGGTTTGATGGATTTATGGTCGACCTGTTCGGAATGTTTGTTCCAAAGTGTTGGATTTGGATCTTATCGGTGACACCTTAGATCGAGGAATTAGTTTTCAATCAGTTTGGTAACAAACATCCCTCTGTTCATGTTTTTAGTATTGCCTTGAGTTGTATATCAAGGACAATGTGAGGATCGCTAGCTGTTATTGAATATTTCTTTGAGCGATGCAAATCGTTCGATAATAAATTATTGTGAAGCGAACGGCGATCAATGATTGTATCCGTCATCACAGTTTCCATATTGGTGATACGAAATTCCATGGGCTCTCCAAGGTGGCATTCCTTCGAAAGCGTTTAAGATCACCTGCGATAAGATAAGCGTGTTATAATCCTGGGGCGTAGTTCGACGCCTTGCCGGGTGAGGGAGGGCGGAGACAGGGAAGCTATTCTCTGCGTGAGGTTACGCCACCATCAGGCAGACATTCAGCACTCATATCACCTCGCTCACAGATCCAAGTACATGTGTTGTATGGTGATAATGTCTTGTTGTTTCCCTACCGCTCCTTCTCTTGATCGACACTTTGAATCGTTCGATCGTTTTATTTAGCGTTTTATTATTTGTTTTATTGTGAAACAACAAACGTAAAGTGATTATTATTATCACTCTTTCGTTTTGGTGTGTTTCGTGGTCCTACTAGGCTGTTGGCTGGTCATTGCCAGTCGTCGTTGGTTGTCGTTACTTGTCGCGACCACCACCGCTGTCACCGCGACTCCTGCACCAGGTGACTGGATGCAATACCGTCCTGCGGACGTTTTCGTCCCAAATTGTCACCGTAATAAATGTGAGCTCATGGTGCGATATAATGGCGTTTTTGGTTATATCGTTAAATCTTTGGCTCGTTAATTGATTGTAACGTTTCGAGGCACCTTTTCTTGTTTTGTTTCTTGGTTGTCAGTTGGCTCGTTACTCTTTGTCCAGGGTTTGGTATTGGCCTTTGTGTAAAAATTTCCTTGGTATTGGGACCTTCATTGACCTTTTATTGTGAGAAATAGAATTATTGTTATGGTCAAGTAATTTAATTATGTATATTTTATGATGTGTGTTATGGTGGCTGCAGTGATTCTAGGAAAATTGGTTGTTGGACACTCGTTTGTTTTGGTAGTAAAGTTAGATTGAGTTGCTGTGATTACTACGTTGTCAGGTCGTATTCTATTGATTTTATTCAAACCATTATCGTAGATTTGGTGTTTGTAAGAAGATGAGCAATTAACATTCTGGGATTTAGGCAAGATAGTAATTCGTATCAGTGTGTTGAACATATTTGAAAATTATAGATCTAATTCGCACTGCAATTAATATTAACTGGCTAGAACGATCGAGGGGAAACAGTGATGTCACCTATTGAAAGGAGTATGAGATTTTTTCGTTATAAATGAGCAGAAGAGGAATTTTTATTTTATTTCCGTAAGCGCCGAAGTAGAGGGAAGCAGTTGTCAATGCATATATATCTTTAATCTTAACAGAACGCAGTGACGAGGAAGTCCATGGTCAGCCAGGTATTCAATGCTCGCGTGGTTTGGTTGAAAACCACTTCATTGTGTCTATGTACCAATTGAAGTTAATTTTTAAAGTGAAGTCCTGTAGATTCTCTGACCTTCGATTATGGCAATAAAACATTTGCAAGAGCAGCATGCGTCCATCAAGTTCAGTTAAGCAACGAACACTATAACAGTCATAGAAAGAAGATGCGAGTAAATTCGACTAGCAGAATTGGGAGTTCGTTGTTATGGACGAACCCGTTTATCGGCAGTGATAAATACATGTCATATTGTGCTATCAGTCTGACGATAAGAGGCAGTATGTTTTTGTGGACAAGCACTCATTTATAAAAATGCGAAATAGAATAGTTGCCAAGGTGTAAGGAGTCCTGCGGAACATCATTAGTGGTGTGCGGATGTGACAGCATACAGTATTCCTTCGATTGAGCCTCCACAGGAAAAGCCTCTTAATCACTGAATCAGTATATTGGCAATTCAAAAAAAAAAAAAAATAAATAAATAAATAAATAAACAAGCTATTTTAATATTAGGTCTGGATGACAAATTCGATTAAATGTCCCTGGGATAACCATGACTTCTGCGATCCTTAGAAGAAAAGCTACCAGCCAGCCCGCGGATCTATTACTTCGAATTATAGGAAACCTAAGACGCATACGTGCTTCCGTTTGTACAAATTGAATAATACAGAGGACAAGAAATGTTTACAATGCGCACATTAACACCTTACCAACTGTTACTTAAGGGATAGAATCTTTCAAAGCACATCGGTTGTTGACGGTTGATTAGTCAATGTAATCAGGCTTCTATGTAGTACAAGGGTTGCCTTTTATATTTCGGGATTAGAGAACAAAAACAAATATTGATCATCGAAAATCACAAAATATTCCCCATGAAGATCTATACACTTTTGCATGCGTTTGAACCAATTGTCGAAGCAATTTTGCCACTCTGATTGAGGTATCTCCAACACATGCATTCTGAATGCAGCAACCGCTTCTTCAGGTGTCGAAAAACGTTGACCTCTCAGTTTGTTTTTTACGTACGGGAATAAAAAGGAGTCATTCGGTGCCAAGTCAGGACTATACGGCGGATGACCCATCAAATCGATGTTTTGGGTGCTCAAAAATGCAGTTGTCGCAGCCGATGTGTGAGAGCTCGCATTGTCGTGGTGAAGAGTGATCCGTCTTCGGCGGTTGGTTTTCCTGATTTCTTGGAAGACAACTGGCAAACAAATGGTTGTGTACCACTCAGAATTGACTGTTCTGCGTTGTTCTAGTGGTACGGTTGCGACATGTCCAGTTTTTCCGAAAAAAACAGGCGACCATTTGCTTGGAAGTGCTTCGTGCGCGAACAACTTTTGTTGGATTTGGCTCATCTTGAAACACCCAGACAGTCGACTGCTGTTTACTTTCGGGCTCATACGCGTAAATCCCCGATTCGTCACGATGTCATAGACGTGTTTCGAAGCACCGCGACCGTATTTTTTGAGCATTTCTTTCGACCAATTGACACGAGCCTTTTTTTGGGCGATTGACAAATTGTGTGGGATCCAAGGCGAACAAATTTTTTTGACAGTCAAATGTTTATGCAATATTGAATGTATGCTGGTCCCACTAACGCCTAAGGTTGTCTCAATCTCACGATAGGTCACATGACGATCTTCCAATATCAGTTCGCGCACAGCATCAATGGTTTTCGGAACAACAACTGATTTGGGACGACCTTCACGAAATTCATCTTGGAGTGAACTACGACCACGATTGAATTCACCATACCATCGATAAACACTGGTCCTTGATGGAGCTTCATCGCCAAAAATTGAATTAAGTTCATCCATGCACTGTTGCTGAGTTAATCCACGCCGAAAGTTGTAAAAAATAATCGTACGAAAATGTTGACGATTTAATTCCATTTTTGGGCCGAGATGAATCTTTTAAATTACTGTAAACAACACAAATAGCGCTCGTATGTCAAAACGTTCTGAGTGCGTATAACCTCAAAAATGTCCAACTTTACGACAGAGCTGCCAATTGCCGGATTGCAACACTAGGGCAGCCAAATCCCGAAACATAAGAGGCAACCCTCGTAGAATTAGCTGGTACGAATTGTTGTAGCAGGAAATGAAATGAACGAGCGACTACTCGTACGAATGATATTATTTATTAAAAAGGAACTTAACAATGATTAGTATAAAAGCAATTCAAGTGTTTCGTCATGTTGAAGCAAAAGGCGCACTCGTTCTGGTACAACTGTCAGAAGTAGAGTGAGCGCATTAAGGCGTGGATTCATTTGTCCTTTATTCGTAACGCCCGGTCCGGCGCTGCAATCGCATAGAGCACGCAGCTTAGGGTGGATCTATAGCGTTTGAAATAATAGTGAAGAAGATCGTGTGATTCGAACTGACGCTATGACAGCTCGAATCACGAAAAAAATTGTACCTAAGCGTTACACACCAGGCTACTGACCGTGTTTAGAATTTGATTTCCAAACTCGACTATATTCCACTGGTGTGAATTATTTTTTATTTATCGCTTGGTATACGGTTCTGATGTATTTTTCTTATTCGATTTTTCGTTCGGTGTTCTTCACTATTTTTGCTTGTGAATTGTGTGTGTATCTGTTAGAATCGCTACAGATCCACAACACGAATCAATAGGAGGTGGGAGATTCAGGCTCGTCCTCTTTGTGAATATAAATTGCTTGAAAGTTGACAGCCATCTACTTGTATTTGGGAATTGCCTGCTTGAATAATACCTTTCGTAGCGGATAGGGTGTTGTGGAGAATATCTCTCTAGAATTATAAGAAAAATGAAATCTGAACTAGTGACTAAATATGTATTGAGTTGTGGTAATTTTGAATTTTTTTATTACCCTTCTTTTGGGGGAGGTGCACCTATAGCGCCGAGTCGGTGCCCCGAGATGCCACCAAATATCTGTTGCAGTTCTTTTCGAAGAGTTGCAGGTTGTAACGCCCTGGAAGCACTCGCGCGGGGAGGGAATTCCACAGCTTTCCCGTTTGCAACGGAACGAGTTCTGATGCAGAGATGTTCGAGGCGCCGCGAGATGAATTGCAAAGTAGTGCGATGCGTCGGATTGTCTCATGGAGCATATATATACCGAATTGCGCGGATCAATTCCACGAATTTCCGAAGAACAGTACCCGCGATAATATAAAGGGTGGTTGAAACGTTTTTTGCGTTAGAGTAGAAGCGGGGTTGATATCGTGGGGATCATAACAGACACACACGAACATCCAACTATAGTATAAAACGTTGCACCCAAATAAAATCATAAAATAAATTAACTACCGTATATCAGAGCACTTAGCATCGCAATCCGTAGGTGAAGTAGTGAGATAATACGAGTACAATCATCATCATCATCGGCACTACAACCTGGAACCGGTCTTGGCCTTATTTAGAAAGTCCTGAGGCTTGTTCAATTTTCCATGATTTGTTTTTTCCGGGCAAGGTCATTAGTCTTGCGCCAGAGGCTCCCCGACGGGGAATCGAACCCCGGTCTCCCGCGTGACAGACGGGTATACTAACCAGTATACTATTGAGGAGCAATGCGAGTACAACCTCCTGTACAAATGATCATTGTCTGATCTATTGAAGCTTTTTTATAACCTTTTGGCGCGATTATAACCGTTTTATGTTCTTCTTTACTGTCGTTAAACGCTATAATGTGGCATCAGGAAGCGTTGATTGGTGGGGGATTGGTTTCTAAACCGTCATTAACTAAGCGGGATTACATGGATGATAGAAAGTACTTTTTGTTTTTCACAAGTGCCCTGAACTTCCTAACGTCTGCGGGATTCTTAAGTATTATACTTTTATTTCATAATATGGACGAGTAAGAACTTTTGTGCGCATTGTAATCATTATTCGTCCGCTTGAATCTCTAGTTTATCTGTGAATTGATCGATTTAACACGAGTCATTAACATCGAGTTGGCACCTGCTGTTCATAAATTGTCGTTCCAAGCCAACATGTCTCAAGATCATTATTCATATGATTTCCGCAAAGACAACTTTCGCCTCATTAATGACTACCTTAGTAGAATCTCATTCGATTTTCATTACCGCCTGACTGTAGAAGAAGCTCAATCAATTTCGCTCTATGTTCCCTATTCTAGACATAAAACTTCAACATCTTCACCTCCTTGGTATAACCGAAAGCTTCGCTCATTACGAAATAAAGAAATAAGTTATTTTCCTTTGTAGTCGCTGCATCAACGACTACTCCAATTATCTAGAGTCCTAATTCTAGACCTTTATAACTCCCTCTATGAAAATTACTCAATAAAACCACAAGCGAACTTGATAAACGACTCGAAGGCTTTCTTCCAGTTTGTTAATCACAAACGTAAATCCGATGGTTATCCCACCTCCCTTTCCTTTAATTCGGAAACCTCATCGGATCCAAACGTCACTGTAAACTTCTTCGCCTCTGTGCGGGTTCTTTAAGGCGGCTGAAGAACCACCCATCGTCCTAACCAACTCTCCGTTCCCAACCTCCAAATACCAGCCCCTACCATAAGCAGCTTACCTGTTTACGAGCAGTACAAAGCTCGCTTCAACAATTTCTTACCTGAAAATAAGCCTACGGCAAGATCATCATCTTGCCATGGCATCATACGAAAACATACACCAATCCTCCTGTGTCTTCTTGTTCTAACAGTCCGTTGGTCCAGGAAGACAAGTCGGGCAACTTGCTTGCATGCACATCTGCAAGCCAAATTTCCGATAATCGATCACCTAAACCGATAACGATCATCGAGTTGCACACGACCCATGATTGCTATCCCAACAACCGTACCGTTTTGCTAACGCAAACAATCTCACCACTAGCCCTTGCCATAATGAACAAATTTTCTGTTGACAATGTCACAGAAAAATCTGTTGCCTACAACGGCATGGCTTTAGCCTTCATGTACACGCATGTATTTGTACAGCTGCATGACCGATTACATGATCCGTTGTCTTATCTAGGAACGATCACCGCATCGGTCATATCTAATGATTCGTTGTTTAAACAACGAAGAGCCACGATTCTCACGTTGGCTATTTGAAACGAAATGCTTCTGTATACTCAACGTAAACAGCTATTTTTGCCTGCATGGCAACATTCCTTTGCATTATCCAATGGCTAAAATAAACATGCACCCAAATATTGTAGACTTTGCCATAGCAGCGAAATTTTGTTGACATAACATCAACAGAAAAACTTATTTCCTACCGCTTGTGATGCCAGGGCAGCCAGCCTCCGTATTCGATCATCTATTTGATCAGTCGAATATTCGGATTCCTTTTTGTGCACATTCGCATCTCCGTTGATCCTCGCCTTCAGCGGATGGATTTTCATTCAGACCGTACGGTCACCACAGGGGAATTCTTCCAAAAAAAAAACCACAATCGATCGTTCATTGGTCATCACCAAAGAAACGATCCGATTCGGCTCCTCCCATATCGATGGAAATTCACCACCACTGCAGCTAGGGGATGTTGAGTGCCACAGCCACCCGAGGAGTCGGATTTGAGTAGCGCAAGGGATACAATTGACCGCAGTTCCCCAATTTTAAGTGGAAGTTTAGCGAACCTAGCGCCCATGCCGGTGCACGGACTAAACATTTCACCACACCTCCTTTAAGCAATCCTTCACTGATGAATCTTTTATTCCCGACACCTCTTATTTCAAATACTTACCTAATTTCACCCTTGGTCCACTTCTATCTCATCTTATTGATCCACCCTCGATGGAAAGGAAGCCAACTCAACTTAAAGACGAATTCACTCCAGGCCTAGATGGTCTTTCCGCCATTTTCCTTAAAAAATGGGCCTCCGTTCTTTCATGCCCCCTTTCATTAATTTTCAATCTCCCTTTCTCGCTAACATATGGAAAACTTTTTTCATCTTCCCTTACATAAAAAAGGGTCCCAAATGTAAGGTCTCGAACTATCGTTCTATAGCCAAATTTTCCTACATTCCCAAGCCTTTTGAAAGCTTCGTATATGAAGCGTTATCCTTCCGCTGCAAGAGTCTTATCTCACCCAAGGCATTATGGCCTCTTTCCGAATTTACTTCCCACGCACTCCAGGTTCTATGCGACGGTAACGAAGTCGACGTTATCACAATCGACTCCAGTAAGGCATTCGACAAAATTTCGGATAGATTCGTTTTTTTTTAATTATCCTTTCTGGGCTTCGAACCCACATTAACTAAGTGGATGTCTTCATATTTAAGTAATCGGCTTTACAGTGTTCGTTTTAGATTCGCTCTATCAAGACCTTTTCTCGTCACCCTTGGTGCCGCCCAGGGCAGCCGCTTAGGCCCATTCTTCTTTATACTGACCATAAACGACATTGATATGATTATCAAGCATTCCTGCATCTCTCTATACGCCGACGATATTAAATTCTTTAAAACAATCTATTCATCTTTTGATTTTTTCTTTCTCCAAACCGACCTCGACCGTTTTTCGGATTGGTGCCAGAAGAATTTCTTGGAGCTGAACATCGGCAAATGCCAATCTATTACGTTTTCACGTAAGCGGGAACTTTCCCTTCCCAGTCCCCGCTTCTTAATGAATCAACCTCTCTTTTCGGTTCACACTACTCGCGACCTGGGCACTAAATTTCCTCTCTCATTTTTTTTTTTTTTTTAAACCACATTTATTTTCCTAATTCTTTTTACATGTATAATATTAGGGGTAAATGTTAAACCCTTTTCTACAATCACAATCCTTAAATTGACTTACTGGCTCTATGCGAGCTCTCTAAATTACACATTGCAACTTGATTTTTATATATGCCTTTCGGCGTACATCTTTTTTTTTTGTTTCTTATATATATATATATATATATATATATATATATATATATATATATATATATATATATATATATATTGTGACGCATATGACAATCAGTACTGGAATCTTCGAGAAAGTCCGAAACAAAGTACTAGATTATTTTAGGAAGTACTGGAAAACTGGAATAGAACATTCTAGACTATGGAACGGACGGAAACGATACATCAAATCAGAATGAGGAAAAACGGTATAAATACGTCGCACGCAGAGCGGAAGAAATCGTTAAGTGTACGGTATAAGTAACGGTTGTATTACGGACTAATAAAGTGTTATATAAATTCAAAATCGATTTAACGGCTCTTATTTATTTTAAAATAATTAATCCAGCGAACCCTATGCTCGCTACAATTGGTGTCAGAAGTGGGATTAATTATTGTTTAAGTGAATAAGTGTGTGAAAGTGTGTTGTGACGATGTCAGATCGACATTTGGAGGATCTTCGCGTTCCTGAGTTGAAGAAGGAACTAGAGGACCGGAATCTGGATAGCAGAGGACAGAAGCAAATTCTTCGACATCGTCTACAAGCAGCAATGGAGAAAGAAGGTATTGATGTTGACACATATGTTTTTGCGATTGCGCCAGACTGTCCGGATGAAGAAGAAACAGCGAGTCAAGATGGTGCCAATGTAACGGAGAAGAGTTCGCCACAGTTGGGCATTTCGGAGATGCTCAGGATGATGATGATAAAATTGGACGCACAAGCTACAGATGTTAATGCAAAATTCGACACCGTAAATTCAAAATTGGACGCGCAAGCTGCAGATGTTAATGCAAAGTTGGATGCCCAAAATTCAAAATTCGACGCACAAGCTGCAGATCTGAATGCAAAATTGGATGCCCAAGCGCAGTGGATGAAATGTAATTTTCAACACTTTAAGGAAGAAATCCAGTCAGAAATTCGAAGCGAAGTAGAAAATCTGGATCTAAAAGTCACCGAAGAAATCATGCGAATCGAAAAGAGACTTGAGTGTGTTGAGAGAAATAAGACACCGCCTAGCAATCAACATGACTACAAAGATACAAGGATGCAACCGCCAACCTTCTCCGTATTTATACGTCAGTTTGACGCCGCGGCCAATTATAATAAGTGGTCGGATGAGCAAAAGTCAACATCACTAATCTTGTCACTCCGCGGGGCGGCTGCAGAATTGCTACAAACCATACCAGCAGAGAAGCAAACAGATTTCCAAGCGGTAAGAGACGGCCTTGAAGCTAGGTATGGAGACAACCACATGCAGCAGGTCTACCGCATGCAACTGCGGAGCAGAACGCAGAAACCTGGAGAAAATCTTCAACAGTTGCAGGCAGACATTGAGCGATTGGCAAACTTGTCTTATTCAAATATGACTAAGGAATTTCTAAACGAGGTAGCAATGGATGCATTTATAAACACACTCCAAGATCGGGACTTGCAACAGGCCGTTCGTTTGGTAGGAAAGAAGACGACTAATGAAATACTGGCGTTCGCATTGGCTTATGAATCTGCGAAACTGGCTACCAGGAGTACATATAGAGTCCGAGAAACGTCCGTCCAGGAATGTTCCTGCCAAAGAATCGGGCATGTACAACGGAGAACCCCGAGACCTGATATGAAGTGTTGGACATGCGGCGAAGTCGGCCACATCTCTGTTGATTGTAGGAAACGTCGACGAATGAATGAAACATCAAGTGAGAATTGTTGTTCATGTGCTAATCATAAGAGGAGACTATCAACGGACCAACCTGAGGCCAATAGCTCGGGAAACTTGTAAGGGCAGACTTTACGGGGCGAAAGTCGCCTGGTGGAATGTACAGCCCCAGCATCGTAACTGTATCACAACTCCAACGGGATAACCAAAGTTTGGTTATAACTACGATCGTTAATGCAAGGACAACAACAGTGACAATTGACACTGGAGCAACGAGATCCATAATTCGGCCGGATGTCGTGGGCAAAATTGCCCTTAATAAAAATAGAAGATACGCTTTGAGGACTGCTACAGGAGAATGTTCTACAGTCTACGGAGAAGTCGAGAGCATAATAGTGCTGGGCAATATTTCCATATCACACCAATTTTTGGTTGCCGATATTACGGACGAATGCATTCTTGGAATGGATTTCATGAAGGAGCATCAAGTTGTTCTAGATATCGGGCAAAGAACACTGCGAATTGGTAACTTGGAGGTTGCTATTACACTGCAGGACGAACAATTGCGAAGACTGAAATGTTATGTGCGTGAGGAGGATGAGATCCCAGCTCGTTCAGACTCGGTAATTTGGACCAGTCTCGAGAGTGATCCCGGTGACAATCGGTTTTACATCACCGAAGCTGCACAAAATCAGCGCAAGGGGAACATCCTTGTTGGGAAAGCCCTTATCGATGCGAAGAAGCACATCGTACCCGTCAGAGTACTAAATGCGTCCAAAGAGCCGATCGCAATAAGAAAGGGAGAGGTAATCGCAGAATGTGCACCCGTGTCAATGATAAGCTCAATTCCGACAAGGGAAGAGGACCATTCAATTCAACAGCCCTCTGGTGCACCGGCTGTGGTTAATAGGTTGATGTCCCGGAAAATCGGATTAACAGACAGAGAAAAGGCAAGCGTTAAATCACTCCTGAACGATTTTTCTGATATTTTTGTGACAGGACATGATAAACTCGGACGCACCGGTATAGTTAAACATCGCATTGACACGGGTGAGTCAAGACCTATAAGACAGCCACCTCGTCGACTACCGTTGGCCAAACAATCAGAAGTAGGCAAGATGATTCGAGATATGGAAGAGCAAGGAGTCATCGAGAAATCATCGAGCCCATGGGCTTCGCCGGTAGTGCTCGTCAAGAAGAAGGATGGGACAACTAGATTTTGTGTCGACTACCGCCGGTTAAACGACGTTACGAAGAAAGACAGTTACCCGCTTCCTCGAATCGACGACACACTAGATACCATTTCTGGAGCTCAGTGGTTTTCAACATTAGACCTAAAAAGCGGTTACTGGCAAGTGGAAGTGAAGGAGGAGGACAAGGAGAAGACAGCGTTTACTACCGGAAACGGACTTTATCAATTCAACGTGATGCCTTTTGGATTGTGTAATGCTCCAGCAACGTTTGAACGATTAATGGAGAGTATTCTACGGGGACTTACATGGAAGACGTGTCTTGTGTACTTGGACGATATCATCGTTGTTGGAAGGAATTTACCAGAACACATCAATAATCTGTGCTCCGTCTTCGAACGACTAAGACAGGCCAACTTAAAGCTCAATTCGAAGAAATGTGAACTCTTCCAAAGGAGAGTAAAATTTCTGGGACACATCGTTTCATCTGCAGGAGTTCAAACGGATCCTGACAAGATAGCAGCCGTCCGTGAGTGGCCTACTCCAGAAGACAAGCAGCAGTTGAGAAGCTTTATGGGATTAGCCACATATTACCGACGGTTTGTTAAAGGTTTCGCCAATGTGGCAAAACCCCTACATGAACTAACGGGTAAAGACAAGAAATTCAATTGGACAGACAAGTGTGAGGCAGCATTCAACACATTGAAGGCCGAGTTATGTAAGACACCAACATTGGCATTCCCAAGAGCGGATTGCCCATTTATATTGGATACTGATGGAAGTAACACAGGAATCGGAGCAGTGTTGTCACAGGAAGTCGATGGTAAAGAGAGAGTTGTCGCATATTATAGTCGAGTTCTATCTAAGCCAGAGAGAAATTACTGCGCAACAAGAAAGGAACTGCTGGCTGTCGTAGAAGCCGTTAAGAATTTCCATAAATACCTCTACGGACGTCCATTCCACCTTCGGACGGATCATCCCGCCCTGAAATGGTTGTTAAATTTTAAGAATCCGGAAGGACAAATAGCTCGATGGATCGAACGACTTCAAACGTACGGTTTCCAAATTTCCCACCGTCAAGGGAAGGTGCATAATAACGCTGATGCTCTATCAAGAAGACCATGTAAGCCAGATTGTAAACATTGTCATAGAGCGGAAGAGAAAGAAGAGGCGTACGACCTGCGAAATGTACAAGTAGAAGTACTAGATGGGTGGACGAGTGATGCTATACGCGAAGCTCAACTTCAGGATGAAGATATGTCACTAATCCTGTTACACAAAGAAAAGAACGAGCGGCCAACTTGGAACAATATTTCCGACAAGAGTGGAACATTTAAGGCATATTGGGCACAATGGAATTCCTTGCTGGTGGAAGATGGAATTCTAAAGCGTAAATGGGAAGCCGCGGACGGAAAATCGCATCGAATGCAGATTCTAGTCCCACCATTAAAAGTGAAAGAGGTTCTAACAGAAATGCACGACGGGGCCTCCGGTGGACATTTGGGAGTTAATAAGACACTTTCAAAATTACGATCTCGTTTTTACTGGCTTCACATGAGAGATGACGTCGAGTCTTGGTGTAGGAAGTGCACAACTTGCACTGCGACCAAAGGACCAACGGCAAAACCAAGGAGCGCTATGAAGCAGTACAACGTGGGTGCCCCTTTCGAGCGAATTGCGATTGATATCTCAGGACCATTCCCAAAAACAAACGACAACAACAAATACATGTTAGTTATCATGGATTACTTCAGCAAGTGGGTAGAAGTCCTTCCAATTCCAAACCAAGAAGCAACAACCGTCATTGAGCAGCTAATCAATAATTGGATCAGCAGATATGGAGTTCCCTGTGAGCTTCATTCCGATCAAGGCCGAAAATTCGAATCACAGATATTTCAAGGCATCTGTGCGGCACGGGGCGTAAGGAAAACCAGAACCACACCCTTACATCCGCAGTCAGACGGAATGGTCGAAAGGTTCAACCGAACAATGAAAGAGTATTTATCGAAGGTCGTTAGTGATCACCAACGAGATTGGGACAAATATGTACAAACCTTTCTCATGAGCTATAGATCGGCTAATCACGATACGACGGGCCATTCTCCAGCAAGAATTATATTTGGACGGGAGATACGATTACCAGCCGATCTGCGATTCGGAATACCTCCAGACGCCATAGACAAGACCGAAGACTACGTAGCCGAATGGAGAAATCGCCTCGATGAGATTCATCATTTGGTTCGAAAGCAAATCAAGGTATCCAGTGACAGGATGAAAACAAGGTACGACGTTCGAGCCAACGCATGCGGATTTAATGCAGGCGATAACGTATGGCTTTATAACCCTCATCGGCAAAAAGGAAGGTCTCCGAAGTTGCAGCAACATTGGGAAGGACCGTATAAGATTCTCACAAAAATTAACGACGTTGTCTATAGGATTCAGCGAAGACCGAACGCCAAGATGAAAGTGGTACATCGTGACCGACTGGCGACTTTTGTTAACCCAGGAGATCAGTTAACTTAGTTCGGGACGAACTAATCTAGGCGGAGGGTAGTGTGACGCATATGACAATCAGTACTGGAATCTTCGAGAAAGTCCGAAACAAAGTACTAGATTATTTTAGGAAGTACTGGAAAACTGGAATAGAACATTCTAGACTATGGAACGGACGGAAACGATACATCAAATCAGAATGAGGAAAAACGGTATAAATACGTCGCATGCAGAGTGGAAGAATAAGTTAAAGTTATAAGTAAGACAGTGAAGCAAGCGATAAGTCTCGAGTGAGAAGTAAGCAGTAAAGGACGCGATAAGTACGGAAGCGATAATAAAGAAATCGTTAAGTGTACGGTATAAGTAACGGTTGTATTACGGACTAATAAAGTGTTATATAAATTCAAAATCGATTTAACGGCTCTTATTTATTTTAAAATAATTAATCCAGCGAACCCTAAGCTCGCTACAATATATATATATATATATATATATATATATATATATATATATATATATATATATATATATATATATATATATATATGAAATAAGTCATACATTAGAGGGACTCCTCGTTTACATCTATATGTATATATTATTATTACATTTTTTTGTTTTAAATTATTATGACAATCATAAACTTCAAAACAAAACGAATAAAACATAAAATAAGAAATAAAAAATAAAATAAAACAGCTACACAAAAGTAATTGGAAAAGGCGGACAGGGGGAGGGGGGACAAGAGGAAGGAGAGCGTTGCTCTTGAGAGGCATACTATATCTGAGGAAGTGAAGTCCTCTCCTCGTTGAGAAGCCACCACCATTTGGGAGATGTTCGATCTTTGGCTGATTTATCTCTTTCACTGATCGCCGTGCTAAAACGCATGCGGTCTGGGGCATTGGAGATATTACTATCATGGAGAATTCGTTTGTCCCTGGCACCACGGAGAGCGTGGTAAATAATCGGGACTCCATGCATGTCTTGGATAAGGCCTTTTTGATCCAAGAAAGGAAACGCTTCTGGGGGAATAAACCCATTCTGGAGGGTATTCTCCAGATACATATCATTGGGATAGAATGCTCCCGAGATAAGTTTATTGTCACTGCACATTGCCCTTGCTGTGTGACCACCAATAATTTTAATTATGAAATTGTCTATCCTATTTAACCCTGATTTGTTATACAGGATTTTGTTGGGATAGAATTTTTTGTGTTGCGACTCTGGTGTTCTATAAAGTCCGAGGTAGGAACGCAAACACTGCCGTTCGAACACACGAAACTTCTCCATACAGTGGAGATATATTATACCATACCATAAACCAAAACTGGTCGGATGAATGCCGAGTACGAAAGTGTTTTGACTCTGGGGTCAAGAAGACTACTCCGGAATAGACTTCTTGTCATAGAATATGCGCTTTTAGCTACGGAGAGGGACGCTGCTACGTGCTTGTCAAAATATAAATACTGGTCTAGCCAGATACCAAGGTATCTAACTACAGTTTTCACTTACAGTGGAAGGTTATTGTTACCTACAATAGAAAAGTGTTTCCAGTTGTATTTCGTATCCCTCGAGGCCCTGGATAGGGGCGTTCTGAAGAGGATAGTCTCGGTCTTCTGGAAATTAATCTTTAAAATTGTCGCAAAATTGTTTTATTTTGTTGAAGTCATCTTGGAGGTGCCTATTGATGACGTCTATTTTTCCTCCTGTTTTGTACACCACTATGTCATCGGCGTACGCAATGGCGTTTTCGAGAGAACTCACTAGTTCACTAGTGTAAATATTCAATAGAATGGGAGAATTCACAGCTCCCTGCTGTAAGCCATTTTTAATTTGGAAGGTCTTGTTGGAGAGTATGTCCCCGCATTTCACCACAAAATGTTTGTCCATTATCATATCATAAATGATGTATAACAGATATTGCGGCATACCCAGGTTTATTAACTTATAGACAAGTCCTTCTAACCATACGGTGTCGAAAGCCTTTTCAAAGTCAACTAAGCAGGCGCCTGTACATTGTCGTTTTGCCTTGTTCCACTGTATATCGGAAACAAGTTTCGTCGCTGCATGAAGTGTATCATGTCGCGCTCGAAAGCCAAACTGGTTGTTGGGGATGATATCGTTTTCATCACACCAACCTATCAGTGCTTTGTTTATAATTTTTTCGAATACCTTGCTGATGTTGGGAAGCAGGCTGATCGAGCGCAGATTAGCTGGATTGCTCTTATCCTTACCCTTTTTGGGGATAGGGTGGACTACTGCAGTCTTCCAATGGGTTGGTTAGTGTGCATTGTTTAGAGCGTTGTTAAACAAAGTAGTGTATATGTTCACTGCTTCGCGAGGCAAGTGCCTTAGAACCACATTTGGAATGCTATCTATTCCAGATGATTTCTTATTTTTTATTGAGCTAAGTATGTTTCTAAGTTCATCCTTGCGCACAAACATATTTGTATTTTCATTTCTGACGGGAGAATCCGCCCTATTATTTTCGCCGAATGTGATGAAACTACGGTTTTCGGATCGCCAGTTGTGAAGTTGATTGCGCAGCGAGCAATGTCTTTGACGGGCATTGCTTTCAATTTCAGTGTTAGCATGAACTGATTCGTTAACTCTGTACACTGCTTCGAAACAGGCTCCAATTGAATTCGCTTTCTTTTGCGGATCTTCGACTACTATTACTTCATCATTGGAGTTGATGTGCTCTAAGGTGAGTCCTGCGTTCAGCATTATCTGGCAATTCTCGGGAGTCCGTGGAATTCGGAGACAGGGAATGTCATTGTGATCTTTTCTTCGACATATTTTCTTGATTTGTGAAAACATGTTCGGTCCGTTTGCTTGGGCAGCTCGAATTCTGTTGCTCCACTCCTCATTTATTACTGCTCGGTAATTATCCCGGATCAGTTTTTGAAGATTTTTAATCAAGGACTTGATTGTTTTGATTTCATTGCTATTTGGGTCACTGAACTGCCTATAGCACAATTTTAGCTTTGAGAGCAGGGTGCTCTTTTGCCTATACAAAGCATCGATAGTTGCATTTCTGTATCGGTGGGTATAGCCATCCATATGAGCTACTTTGGGGATGGAACGATTTATTGTGTTAATAACAATATCGTTCATAGTTAGGAGGTAATGATCGATTTCATCATTACGGAGGTTTCTATTAGTCGGTGGGTCTATGCCAATGTTGCGTATTTCTCTTTTTACTACGCGATCGAAACGCGACCAATGTGCTTTTCGGAAATCGAAAGAGTGTACCTGGTCGTACTGCTCAAGTAGATGGTACTCGTTTGGCACGTGTATTACGGCTCCAAGTCCGTAATGATCGTTATCGTACTCAATTGTGCGAAGACAATTTCGAGTAGTTACCTCGGTATCTGGTAACTGAATTCGATCATCTGTCATAAGTAAATCCAGGAAGGAGTTACCTCTTGGATAAGACGGTGTACTTGTAGCGTACAATTCTAGTTTATGCTCGATCGCATTTGTTTGCCACCAATCAAACAAGGCATTGCCTCTGGTGTTCGAGGTCAGATTGCCCCAGGCGCTGTGCTTGGCGTTAAAATCACCTGCCATTAAAAAGTTATTGTTTTCCGAATCTAACTTGAGACTTCGGAAAAGCGTATCGATTTCACTGATAAATTGGGTACCTTGAACAGATTCAGGAGCGTAAGCAGCGACTATATATAGATGCCTTGGACTTTTTAGCGGAATGTCTATAATGCATGCCTCTAGCACCTGGAATTTGTGTACTTCCGTGCTGTAAACGACCTTATGGTGAAGACCTTTCTTAACTAAGATAGCGACCCCACCCCCTCGAGTAGAGTGTGGTCAATCTCGTCTAATTATGTTATAATTTTTGTAGCCCATTTTGTGCCTTTGGTTTAGCTTTGTTTCGCTAGCCAAGAGCACATCTGGGCATTCGACTTGGAGCCGATTGCCTAAATTATCCCTTCTTTCGATGTGGATTAGTGAATTTACATTCACAGCTATAATTTTTAGGTTAAGTTCAGACGGAGGGTTGAAGATTTTGATGTGGAGAGTTATTTGAGAACAGGGTTGAATAGAGAGTATCTATTCGTGCTCTTTGTTCAGTGAGTGTTCTTTGAAATTCGGCAAATTGTCCTTGCATGGTTAATAACATTGTTATTATTTCTGAATGTGCCTCTGGTGCAGGCATTTTCCCATTACTATATGTATGTTCCATGGATGCTGGTTGCTTAGGAGCATCGGCCATTTGTGCATATGACACACAAGGAGCCACGAAATTGTTGTAAGAACGAGTTTTCATTTTTTTCTCTTCTTCAACTTGTTTCTTTTTGGACTCCAATTTAAATTTCATTTGTTGAAATTTAGGACATCCTCTAAAATTAGCAGTGTGACCTGTATTTTTACAGAGGACACAGTACAGTGTTTTCCTATCTGGAAGCTGTTCCTTGCCCAAGGGGCATTCACCAATGATATGGTCGGAGAGGCACTTTACGCACCTGAATTGCATGGGGCAGTTTGATGCCGCGTGCCCGAAGCGTTGACAACGCATACACTGCAATACGCGATCGATTTTTCTAATTTTTTCCCAACTTATTGTTTGGTGGTTGAGATGTTTGATGTATCGTAGAGCATCAACTTTACTGTTGGGACTCAGTGATATAATAAAGAAAGGCAATTTGCAATTGCGTTTTCTGGAGTTGGCGGTAGAGAAGGGATTCACACCTGTAAATTTTAAATTGTCGGTTTCGACATTTTTTAATTCCTCTAATACCTCCTCAGGGGAAAAACATGGATCAACGCCTTTTAGGAGCATGGAGATTATTTTCTCCGATTTCGGAGTGTACGTGTAGTACTCGCTTTTTGTCCTACCCAAAGCAGTCATTACCTTGCGATAACCTTCCATATCATCGCACATTAATTTTATTTTAGAATTATTAATTTTTTTTGTTTTGAAATTTTTGCAAGTTAACTCACCTAATTTTATAACGTTCTTTGTTTCCATGGACGTAAGTATTATAGGCGGCGCCTTTTCCTTTTTGTTGGTTACGATGTTCTGGTTTGTTTGCTGCTTCTGCATCTCGATTCTTTGCTGCCTTTTGTTTGCTTCCTGATGTTGTTCCTGATTTTTCCGTTGTGCTGTTGTATTTTCTTGGCTTTGTTGTTGCTGCACCAGGTCTTTTAATTTGAGGATTGCTTCTCTTTGTTTATTGAGTTCCTCTTTTTTTGTGTCAATATCCGCAAGGAGTTTTTCTAATTCCGCCGGATCTGTTGCAGTACTTGTGATATTGTTTTCTTCCTCAGCAGGTAATTCGATTTCACTTGGGTCAAGGTCAACCAATTCGTTGAATTGGTTGCCTGCGCCTGTGTATTCGTTTTTCTTTCCTTTTGCATTTTTTTCGCCGTCTGAATTTGGCTTGTGCCGCTTTGTTATAATACTCGGCTGTCGCTCGAGTCGGCTCCGTGTCATCGCTTTCAGGTCTGCCTGGCCCCTTTTCATGAAAGGCGACGAGCTCTTTAGCTCTTTGTTTGTTTCCATAATTTTTTATTTTTTTATTTTTTTTAAACAACCGCTCTCAGTGGCGGCCACACAGTGTAATCCACACTTGTTCACTTACACTCGCGCGACGAATTTATTTATTTATATTTGTTTTTCTTTTCTTTTGCTTTCTCCTGTTGTCAGGTATACGTCTTATCTCTTTGACGTGTTGGTAACGACTGATTTCCTCTCTCATATCGACGACATCATTCTCAAGGGTAATTCTGCTCTCGGTTTTGTCAAACGTTGGTCGGAAGAATTTTCCAACCCCTGTGACGCGATCCATCTATATTACCTTTGTCCGCCTTCTTCTGGAATATGCCAGTCAGGCCTGGTCACCTCATCACATAATTCACATTTCTAGAATTGAAAATATTCAACGAGGCTTCTTACGTTTTGCCTTCCGTGGACTGAGATGGGAAAACCCTTATAAACCTAGTTTCCTCGTCTTATCCGCTGTCTTTCCTTATATTATCGCTCTTTATCCTTCATCCATCATGTCAAATTAAAAGTTGAAAAAATGTAATTTGAAAGCTTTCACTTTTTCCTTTCCTTTCTCTCCCTCTGTTAGGCCCACTTAGTCAATTTATTTATAAGTTTTATACTACATGAATTTAAGGTTTGTACTAAACCAACAAATGATGCAATTGCCCCACTAAAATAAATTACCGTCTACTCCCTGGAACCAATTTCTGTCCCCCTAGTGAGTTTTAATTAAAGTTTTTCTTTTTTTCCCCGCTTTATTATAGTTTAGTTTTAAGTTAGTTGTTAAGTTTAACTTTTCGTTTGCATTAAGCTAAATATATGAGGGATCTGCCTTCACCAAAATTAAAATTAAAATTTAATTAAAATATATAATCCTGAGGTATTCTATAATTAATAGAGAAGAGATTCGAATAACCACTATCATCACAGGGTCTTTTGCATTTGACAATTTTTTTAAATGCATACATTAGTCAACCTGTAGCAAGTTAACGTTCCTAAATATTGTATTATGAATCTCTATATACGTTAACCCTTTTAATCCCAAACATTATATCATCTCCAACACAATGTTACAGTTAATATACATTAACCTTTGTACTATAGCCTTTGTAATATTAATCTCATTAACACCAAAGATTTATCTATCATCTCAAATATTGTAGTCTGAAATACTGTACAATTATCAAACACTGATCAACCTTTGATACACCCAAATATTGTACATCTAAAATCATCCTAACTAATAATCAAAAGCTAACCAGTATCGCCAAAAATACAAACACACACGTCTCCTCCCAGGTAAATAAAGATACTTACCAAAGGGTTGGACTCCGGACACAGTCTTATCGTCATATTCAGCGTATAAAAGCAGCCGACCAAAAGAAACACATCGTCATCATCATCGGCACTACAACCGGGAACCGGTCTTGACCTTATTTAGCAAGTCCTGAGGCTTGTTAAATTTTCCATATTGATTTGTTTTTTCCGGGCAAGGTAATTAGTCTTGCGCCAGAGGCTCCTCGACGCTCTTCTTTTTTAAATGCAAATTCTCAATCATACTACTGACTTTTCCCCAAGCTGAGGAACGCTCATCGCTGTCCACAACAGCCTCGAGTTGTCACATGTCGCTTTCCCTACCTTCTTCGAGCTGGGCTTTGTGACTGTCAAAATTACTCTTCCTCGGAAATCAATCTTTGTCATGTGCTTCTATACCTTGCTATCCCAGCCTATTGAAGTTTACGAGTTAACTCTTAATGCTATCGACCATATAATCGACCTGAGTAATCGCGAGGACGACATCATCATTTTCGGAGATTTTAATCTTCCACAACTCAATTGGGCTTTATCTGACGATCATTCACACTTCACCTCGGCCAAGAAATGTCTCTCTATTGATCGACTGGATGATTTTTGGCCCAGTCAGATCAGGAACGTTCGAAGCCTTCTGAGAAGGCAGCTAGACCTCATCTTTAGAACAGACCCTATCAATACATCTGTCTCTACCAGCCCCATTTGTCCTTACATTTATAGATTACCACCACCCCCTCTTCTCATGATCTTCTTCCGAGTCCACTCGCCACTGTCCCTCCCCTGTCCCAAACACTACCTCTACGATTTCTATAAAGCTAATTTTCGTCTCATCAACGACTACCTAAGCTGCCTTTCGTTCAACTACGATCACCTATCCATTGAAGATGCCAATACCCACTTATATAGCTACATCCTTTACTCTATTTCCCTATGTCGGGCAGCTTGTTTGTTCAGCTACAATATACCCGACCACGATCCCTTGTCTAAGGACAAGTCATCGCCGGTAATAGATGCGATACACATTTCCCATTGTGTAAATAGTAAAATCCATTAACACCATTTCCCTGATGACCGGCGGTTTATTTATACAACTGCAATGCACATCACCATTTGTGATGCCCTTTGTCCTTTCAATTTTTCAGCTTCGTTTCTCATGACCTTGTTGCATGAGTTAAACAATATGATCTCCACGATCACACACACACCACCGTGTACCAGAGATCGCCTTCCATTGGTTACTGGAAGAAAGGAAAGATTTCATTACTTTTTACCACACCATAAGCTTACCTCGAATTGAGGATTGAAAGTCGGAATTCAATCCACGCGGAGTCGTTTTCCATCCACCGACCGCGCCGGTCGGTTCTTCTCCCACCCCCCGTGGCGCACCGGGGACGCGTACACATCCAGTAGTCGCGGATTTTATTTGTTATGTATACCGGAACAAAATCAGTATTGCAAAGAGTCGAGACATTTTTCTGTGCTATTCGTGTGTGTCTATAGTTAGTGAATTTGTAATTATTGTTAATCTTAAAAATGCCGTCTCACCCAAATTAAAATTCCATGGAACATAATATTAAACCTTCAAATAACGTAAAATTTACAATTTGTGCACTATTAATAACAATCAGAAAACAATAAAATTAATAATTCAATAAATCGTGCGTTTTATTCCTGGTGACTACCATCTGTGTGTTTTCGCTTCGTTTCTTGGCGACAATTTCCTGCGGACAATTTACGGTGGAACTTTTAGTGGAGAGTGGGTTGGTAGTAGAACCCGCACCCATGCAGGCGCCACGACACGCTCTCTACTTTTCTCTAATTCACAGACAAGGTTTTTTTTCAGGCACTTTTTTTTTGTCTGTGAGACCTTTTTTCAGATCTGCTGAGCTCTTTGTATATCTCCTCACATACCCGCGTCCTATGGGACTGCTGCATTGTCCGGTATGCAGCATTTTTACGTTCAGTCGATAGCTCGCACTCATCATCAAACCAGTCGCTCCGATCTGTACGACTACTGCCTAAGTAGTACCAATGACAGTATTCTTAAGGCGTGTCTCTTCTCTTCTACGCCCTGCATTCTGTCCCCAGGACTTACTTTCCCTCCATCGAGCTCTCCGAGGGCGAGTCCTACCGCATGACCAAAGATGTTACTGGTATTCTCATTGCGTAAGGCATCCGTGTTGATTCGAACCTGATCCGCGAATGCAATACGCGGTCGGAAAACTATACCAACAAGATAGTGATCCGAGTCGACGTTGTCAGCTCGGTACGTTCGTACCGTCATCAGGCAGCCTTCAATAGTCTTTATATTTCAAGCACTCGCGACTCATCAAAGCAACTTTTTGAATTAACTCGATCGCCGAATTGAAAACACGTCCGCACTCGGTCACTGTGTATGGTTGTGTCGTCAACACGTGGTCAATTAGGTTGCTCCATCAGGTGATACCCAGGTGACTTTGTGGATATCTTTACGCGGAAACCTGGTATTCGCATTGACCAAGTTTTTTGATGCTGCTAGTTCGATGACTCGTAGTCCATTGTCATTAGTGTTCTTATGCAAACTATGGGAACTTACGTAGTGCCTGAAAACCGGCTCCCGACCTATTTTCGCATTCAAATCACCAAGAACGATTTTCACATCGTATCTTGGGCAGGCATTGAGGCCCCGTTGGACGTTCTCGTGGTATTCTTCTTTTTCGTCGTCAGGGGAGTCCTCTGTAGGTCTGTGGTGTTGGTTTCTCTGCTGCACCTGCACGGGCGCGGATTCGGAAACACCTGTGGCGGTTCTTGTGAACGCCACTACTTACCTGCTCATCTACCACGAGGTAACCCCTTTTCATAAGCGTCCTGTTACAATAAAGCGTGTACTTACCTGCTTTGGTCATACCAATAAACACCAAAAACCTGTGGAGCACAATGTCTGCTAACACGAAAAATACATCAGCAACAACAGACATTTCCTACAAGGGCATAGTTGTGCGAATCGCACCACGTACACCAAAGGCAAATCCGGTTGTATATGCAGCAATCAACACTGCCCAAAAGTACCAAAGAAATGCCTACTAATGTGTTTACCGCATACTACAGGCAATATTTCTCCCTTTTTGTGGACGTCTATACCTACATCGATCGACCACCGCGTCCGACAAGCGAATTTATCGGCACCAGTGAAACGCCCCTGAAATACAACTCGGTACAACATTACGTAGCCGACATAAATCCTTAGCGTTGTCCAAGCACACAAGAGGAAAGAATTTTTCCCATACACGTGCATGGCGATTCATATAAGAGGACGCCAGCAACGCGCGCGCCGATCAGCATGAATGTTCCACACAGTGCTGGTCGGATAAACATATCCTTTTATGGAAATGTGTGTACACGATCAGCAATAATGCTTTACACAGTCGCTGATCGTATAAACAATTCAACCCTTTTCAGGATGACTTGCCCCAGCTGCGAAGGTTGTTTATTTTTACTTTGTTTCAAAGTCAATGGTTCGCATGCTGGGCAACACACGCGATGGGCAACAAAAGGGATCATCGTGTGTGTGTTTCAACCCTTCAATGTGGGACAAATGCGAAAAGGAAAATGACCAAATACGGTCATCGAAGCGAGGATGGAGTACGTGGCATTCCATCGCTTCGATGAACCTAGTTAATCGCGTCTTGGATTCAGTGAGGGCAGGTCGTGCCCTCACGTTAATTAATTAATCGAGAGTTAGTTAGCTGCCAGCTGCGAGGAGTTGAGGAATACCATTTTACCGATAAACACCGCGGTTCCGTTGACCTTAGAAGAAAAATGTATACTGCGCTACAAACAATAAAAAGCTAGTGCTTGACGGGTAGCAGAAATCCCTTTTACCGTGCCTGTGCCGACAACTACCAAGTGTAGTGTGTCAATCATTAAATACGTTGAATACAGTGTACATTCAATCATTAAATACCGTTACATTAAATACGTTGAATACAGTGTACATTCAATCATTACATACTTGTAAGTTAAATACATTAAATACTTGCACGTTAAAATCATTGAATACTGTTACATTTAAATACATTAAATACAGTGTACATTCAATCCTTAAATACTGTTACATTTAAATACATTAAATACAGTGTACATTCAATCCTTGAATACTTTATATTAAATACATTAAATACAGTGTACATTCAATCATTAAATGCTGTGTACGTTAAAATCAGTGAATTCGGTGACATTAAATACATTAAATACAGCGTACACACAATCATTGAATACTTTGACTTTAAATACTCTAAATACTGTGTAAATTTAATTCACTAAATACTATTACATATAATACATTAAATACTGTGTAAGTTTAATTCATTAAATACTATTAGGTTTAATACATTAAATACTGTGTAAGTTTAATTCATTAAATACTATTAAGTTTAATACATTAAATACTGTGTAAGTTTAATTCATTAAATACTGTACATTTAATTCACTAAATGCTATTACATTAAATACATTAAATACCGTGTACATTTAATTCACTAAATACTATTACATATAATACATTAAATACTGTGTAAGTTTAATTCATTAAATACTATTAAGTTTAATACATTAAATACTGTGTAAGTTTAATTCATTAAATACTATTAAGTTTAATACATTAAATACTGTAAAAGTTTAATTCATTAAATACTGTACATTTAATTCACTAAATGCTGTTACATTAAATACATTAAATACCGTGTACATTTAATTCACTAAATACTATTACATATAATACATTAAATACTGTGTAAGTTTAATTCATTAAATACTATTAAGTTTAAATACATTAAATACTGTGTAAATTGAATTCACTAAATACTATCACATATAATACATTAAATACTGTGTAAGTTTAATTCATTAAATACTATTAAGTTTAATACATTAAATACTGTGTAAGTTTAATTCATTAAATACTGTACATTTAATTCACTAAATGCTATTACATTAAATACTTTAAATACTGTGTAAGTTTAATTCATTAAATACTATTAAGTTTAAATACATTAAATACTGTGTAAATTTAATTCACTAAATACTATTACATATAATACATTAAATACTGTGTTAGTTTAATTCATTAAATACTATTAAGTTTAATACATTAAATACTGTGTAAATTTAATTCACTAACTACTATTACATTAAATACATTAAATACTGTGTAAATTTAATTCACTAAATACTATTACACATAATACATTAAATACTGTGTAAGTTTAATTCATTAAATACTATTAGGTTTAAATACATTAAATACTGTGTAAATTTAATTCACTGAATACTATTACATTAAGTACATTAAATACTTGTAAGTTTAATTCATTAAATACTATTACATATAATACATTAAATACTTGTAAGTTTAATTCATTAAGTACTATTACATTAAATACATTAAATACTGTGTAAGTTTGATTCATTAAATACTGTTACATATAATACATTAAATACTGTGTAAGTGTAATTCATTAAATACTGTACATTACATTCCTACGAATAAATACTGTTTAGTTTAAGTTCGTTAAAAAAAAAAATAAAAAAATATCGAACCCGAGGTCGATTGTTTTCCGGACCTGTAAGACAGTGGTAAACCAGCTTAGCCTGACGATATCGAGATTGGGACGTCTTGGTGAACCTGTGCCGGGCCGGCACCCTACCAAGACCACACAAAAACTCATACACCCACTGAGGGAAAAGCCAATCACCAAACTCACAAGAGGAATGCGCCTCGAAAGAGAGACCACTAAACGCACAGGGGGAGCTATGTAGAAAGCGGGTCCCAAACAATAAAACAATCATGGAGTTATTTGCTGAATATTAGAGCTTTATTTTCCTTGGTAACTAGCGCACCAATCTCATGGTTACTGTCCGATTATAGATATAGGTTTCAAATGCGATTCGTTTTTATTGTTTATTTAATGCTCAGTCACAGTTAAAACATCTGATCCGGATTTTACATTGGATTCGTTCCTATGGTTTATTTAATGTTCCATCACAATTAACTCATCTGAATTAGCTTTTACATTAGATGCGTGAAAGTTATTCGCTTTAAGTGACATTACACAACGCGTAAGGTTCATTGATGTGGAATAGTCGTTGCACGAAACGAAGCGGAAAAAACGATGTAAGTATCTACATTGATGTTAACTAATTGACACTTTTCTCTGCACCTTGTTTAACGCACTCGACGCGTGGTGTGTCGGGAACTACTCCTGCCAGCATCCGTACTCCGTAAGAGATAAAATCTGACTCCTCTAGTGGCTGTTGCACTCAACATCCACTAGATGCAATAGTGATGGATTTCCATCGATATGGGAGGAGCAAGTCCCCTCTTTTCTTTGGTGTCGACCAATGAGCGATCGCTTTGAGTTTTAATGGAAGTATTTCCATTATGACCTTGCAGATCTGTATAATGCCCATTCGCTGGAAGTGGGGACAGCGATCGATCCTGCAGCTGTTCAAACAAAAGAACAACCATTAGAGGCTGCAGGCATTGTTGTTGTAAACGATTGTGACGATCGCCGGAGGAAGAAATAGGTTTCTGTGTATTATGTAAATAGAAACGCTATTTCGAGGGTCATACGCTGAGATGTGCGTTTGTTTGCTTTAACCAATGCGACATGGGAACATCGGCTGTTTACATGATCGCTCAAAATCATGCCGTTGCAGGTAATAGATTTTTCTGTGACGATAAGTAAATAGAATATTTGTTCGCCATGGAAATGGCTAGGGTGGCTATTGTTTGGGTTAATAAAACGGTACGTGGGACACGATCATTGGTGCGATTGTTTGAATAACAATCATGGTCGTGTCCGATTCGATGCTCGGCTGTTGCTTGGGCGATCAATCGTCGGAAATTCGGCTGCAGCTGTGTGAGCAAGTACGTTGCCCGACGTGTCTTTTTGGACCAACGGATTGTTGGAACAAGAACACACAGAAAGATTGGCGTGTGTTTACTAATCATGATTGCAGACGAGCTGAGCCGATCGGGTTCCTATATGGTCCATGTATAATGACCGAAATGGTTTGGCTGATATGCATGCTGTTCAGGTGAAAGATATTGAAGGGTAGCTTACGCTACTCGATTGCAGGTAAGCGAAATGGCTTTGTTAAGTGAGGGGAAGGCGGGTTGATTTAAAAGAAATGGGTGGTTCTTTGGGAATGCTTAAAGAACCCCCACAGGTCCGTGAACGTTTATGAGGCTTATATCCTTAAAGTTGCCTCGCACGCGAAGAGTGCATAACCTTTAGTTTATTGCATTAAAGCCGATAATGGCAGACTTCAGTTTTGGGCTGACTAGAAAGCCTACCCCGAGCACATGGTGTTTTGCATGACCGGCTTAATAAATGGCATACTCCTTTCTTTGAATAACACCACTCCCCGTCCATCTTATTTCTTGTAATGCTGTTATGTTAGTCTTATATTCGGACATGGCATCGGCTGGCTGCTACGCAGCTCGAGCTCTGTATAGTGAGCGGACGTTCCATGAGAAAATTCTCATATCGTTTCCGTGGTCGTTGTCTTGTATCCCGTCCATATTCGAAGCTTGTTAAATTTTCCATAATAATTGAGGACATAATGATCACATAGGAGCCCGAAAATTTTCCGATGACGAAGACGAACATTTTGATTAAAAATTAAAGTAAAGTGTTATTGATAAATAAAAGCTGTTCTAAAGGAGTAAAGATAAATTAGAGACTGTCGTAATTAATTAACAGGTGTTAAGAGACATAGTAATAAATTTGTAATAACAACTAAATAACAGCGATCCCTTTTCATTATCATAACAAAATATTGATAGACTGCTTTCTCAGGAACTAGATGAACGGGGAATATTGTCCATAAGTCGCAGCCCCGGAAGTACCCTATATTTCAAATATGAATGATAGTATATAACAAGTATTATTTAAATACAAAACATACATAGTTTAAAAACTGAATCGGGTCATACATATTTTACGTGTATATTACATTCATAAACGAATTTAATAAAAAAAGATTACCTGAATAATTATGACAGTTTCCAAAAAAAGCACTTGTGAAAAGGACTATTCGATGCTTTGTAGTAAATAGCCCCAATAGAAGAATGAAAAGTACTCGCGTCGGAAGTAAACCTCAAGAATAGAATAATGCTTTTACCTGGAAAGTCATCGATTAAGCATTATGTGGATAAGTAAGTTTGTTTTTTAAATACAAAAAAACAAACTTTTACTATAAAACGGCGAAAATGTTTTCATCGACCTTATAATTCCTTTAGATAAAAATGTATTTTAGATCATTTTTAATTGAACTATACCGTGTCGGAGATCGGATGCTTTTATCCTTGAAGCTGCTGCATAGTTAACAGTACAATGTCCTTTCCCCCAATGATCTTTGATGCACCAAAAACCAAATACACTAAAAGTTTCCCAATAAAATTATTGGACGATAAATTTATGTAAATTGAGAAAAATTCTTTTGGTTCAAATATGCTAATTCGCTCTCACAAATACTTTTATATTTTTTAAGTCTCACCTCCTGGTTGATTGGTCGCGTATCCCAAAACTTCTCGCCTTCAATCACTCCGGTGCCTCCTCTCTATCTCGATCTATTGTCTTCACATTAAAATATATATCTTTGAATTAAAAGGAAAAAAAAAAAAAGAAAACATATCTACTCGTCGTAACTCCGTTTAAGTGAATGACAGTGAAAAATGTTCAAATTATGGAAATCAACCTGCCTCCCCGATGAACACCTTCGATAAAAAAGGGAAAACAAAACAGAGAATTAAGAACGTATCTCACCTTCCGTCCAAAATCTAAAAAGAACAAGAAGAAGCAGAAGCTGTTGACCAACTCGCAGCAGGAGCGACGAAGGAGCAGAGGACGAAACAGATGCACAATCAAGAAGAATCTATAGGTGTCACGGGGACAGGACATGACAAACAAAATGATTTAAATAACTACACCTATGAAACGACTATCCAGGCGAGAGGATAAGGGATCTAGATCTCGCATCCTTCCGTGCATCCCAATTTGTGCGTTTCAAATTAGTTACTGCAAAATAGGTGGTGCAAATTGAAATTCCCATCATGGTGCGTGTGTGCGTGTATGCAGCGCTATAATTTGTTTCAGGTGACAAAATATCTGCGCGATTTAACAATTTAACAAGTCAAACGATTTAACTCGCAAACAGACACGAATTGGGTACGCTTATGTCCCCATAAGAGACGTGGCCGTGGTCGTTTAGCGTTCGTATTACCAACGTAACGTGGGGCAGTCATTCCGGTTGGAATAATCGGTGGACGGACGGACTGACCGGTTGGAGTTGTTGTTGGCCAATTGGTGTGGCGTACAGTGAGGACTGCAGCTCATGATTCAGGTACATATTTGTGTGATGTTGGGATGCTGATAAGGATCTTGTTGAACAAGGTGTATTACTTGTGTGTATCTCACAGATATTTATTGATTCTCGATTATTCGGTGACTACCTCAATTGGTGGAACAATACTACTACTACTTAGAGTCGCGAGATAGATATTAATGATGATATTTGATGTCGACTGTGGGTCTCGCAAGTAACTAGGCACGATTTGAATATGTGGGAATTTATGTTGGTACCGATGCGTGTCACTTATTTTAGATAAATTTTTGCGCTAATCGAATTCGTGAATTAATTAGAGCTAATTGGATTCACGAATAAACGTGTTGCGGTATTGTTTTGAAGGCTACAGAGCAGGAAGATGTTGCAGGGAACAGACGACATATAGTTCTGAAGGCACCTGGTGCGATTTGGCTCGTTTGCTAGATCGTGGGAATTGTATAAATACTCGTTTTCTCTAGGCGCAAGGAGACTTCATTAAAATAAATAATGGTGTGGTGACGATTGTGGAGTCAAGGAACTTGTGCTATTATGGGTTTTGCGATTATTTTTTCTTATGTCTGGTTTTGTATTGTAGCGGTTTTCCTTTGTGATAGATCGGACTGTGCGATAATATGCTGATAGATTTTGATATACAATGTGGGAACATAAGCTTTGGTTTGTATTGTTTGTATTGGAGCTGGTTGTCCGTCTAGTATTTTTGCAGAGTGTTTTATGACGTAATAAATAACATGAAGGTTGACTGTGAGTAATTCTTGGTCGAAAGTAGGAAGATAACCCACTATTGGAATGTGGCTAATATTAGTTTGGGGGAAAAGAAATCCATTTACCTTTGTGTTTATTTTAAGACTATATTTAATATTGTTCGGATTGTCAGATTTGGCATAATTGTGCACCGTTTAGTCCTAGGAGCTTCAGGAGCATTAGCAGAGACCACATATATATGCCTCTGACTTTTTAGAAGAATATCTGTAATGCAGGCTTCCAGCACCTGTAATTTGATTACATCTCTGCTGTAAACGACTTTGTGTTGTAGACCATTTTAAACTAAGACAGCGACCACACCCCCCTGAGGGGAATTCGGACGATCTCGTCTAATTACTTTATAATTTGGGTCCGCAATTTGTGTCTTTGGTTTAGCTTAGTTTCGCTAGCCAAAAACACATCTGGGCGTTCATCTTCCAGCAGATTGCTCAGATTGTCCCTTCTCTCCATGCGGATTAGTGATCTGTTGCCATCATCGAAAGAACCATTATATAACCGATTTACATCGGAAATAACCGTTATCAGTGCAGCCACCTTTACTTCTATTGTTTAGGGGCTCTGCAGTGTATAAATTATTATCAAATCTTTGTTGACAGTAATTATAATCATAATAAACTAGACTTCCAGCTACGTGGCCAAGGTCGTGCAGGGATTGAAGGTAATTTCGTAACGCCCTAATTCTTGTTAGCGAAAAAGTCGACTAAGCAATTTTCACAATATTCTTATTATATAAGTTAATTATCATTAAAGAATGCTCCTTGATAGTGTAGTGGTTAGTATACCCGCCTATCACGCGGGAGACCGGGGTTCGATTCTCCGTCGGGGAGCCTCTGGCGCAAGACTAATGACCTTGCCCGGAAAAAACAAATCATTATGGAAAATTTAACAAGCCTCAGGACTTGCTAAATAAGGCCAAGACCGGCTCCCGGTTGTAGTGCCGATGATGATGATATGTTGACCCAAATATTATCTACTGGGATAGGGGTCAGGTATTTTTAGGAATGTTAATTTATTTTAAATATTTGTCTATTGCATGTTGGGAATATTCTATTGTACTGTTAATGTGATGTTTTGGTATTGGGAAAGGATATGCATCAGCCAGGATTTGATGATGATTATCATTAAAGAAGTTTTGCAATGATAAGAAAATGGTAATTTTGTGGTGTTAGATCCGGAGTATATGACGCATACATCAATACTTCCCAAACATACTCTCGGGTTTCTGGCTAATCTTTGTTATATTTAATTATGTAACAATTGTTTATAATTATTTAGGGTCACAAAACTTACCCCTTGCTGTTCGTTTTAGTTGAGTCGTGGGCGATTTCGGCTTCTGTTGCAGGCCACTTTTAAAGCTTTTCCAAACCCTTGGTATATGTTAGTTGAAATAAAAACAATTAAACGATATTAATTATATAACATTTTTAATGGGTCAGTAGTCTGGCGTTGTCTTTATGAAATACAGGATCTCTTGTGGTGCTTAGTTAGCCGTTTGCTCAGGTAGCGTGTCTCCTTGTCCTTAAAAGGATGAGGAGTCTCTTAAGACCGCTCCTGAGAAGGCCCGTTGCGGTCGCCACCGTGCCTCCCCAACACCTGAAGGAAGACTAGCGAACGATCGTAGTGTGTAACGCCGCTTTATCCAGCTTCCAATGTTAAAGAAGGGTAGTGCATCATCATCATCATCATCATCATCATCGGCACTACAACCTGGAACCGGTCTTAGCCTTATTTAGCAAGTCCTGAGGCTTGTTAAATTTTCCATAATGATTTGTTTTTTCCGGGCAAGGTCATTAGTCTTGCGCCAAAGGTTAGTGCATCAACTTCATGCAAAAGAGCGTTTTCCTTAGGTACCGTGTCAAGTGGTTTCCTTCCAGCAATGACATTTATGGTATCTTCGGATACCGTCCGGAAGACGCAGCATGTACTTCATGATCTCATATCCCCCTCATGTACAACTTACACTATGCGCGCCTTGCCCCTATATAATTTGCGTACATTACAATAGAGATGTTGACGCGGTGTGATTATCAACTTCCTTATGTGGGGCCGGCCCACGTTAGGTAGCAGCCTCGCTCACACATTGCATAATTTTTCAAGTTTTCCGCAGGTAATCCTTGAACGTCAATCTGTTGTCGATGGTAACACCAAGATATTTTATAGGGGGAGTAGATCTGATGGTGCGTCCTTCTATTCAACATTCTTGCGAGTGCTTATTAAAATTTCTTCTGCCTTATGTGCGCCTAGTTTCAGGCCGGCCATATCTAGCTGGAATTTAATGCTCTGAATTGTATGTTAACAAATATTCTCCAGGTCATCTATATGCTTAGCTACGGCCACAATCGTCAAATTATCTGCATACCCAATGCCTGTCAATAAATTGATACTGAATCCACCATCATACATGACATTCCATTACAGTGGACCTAGTATAAACCCCTGAGGTAACCTTGCTATTATTTTATATTCTTGTGGTCCTTCATCGATGTTGTGGCGTTTCTAACAGATATACACACAATATACAAGCAAATAGTGAAGAACACCGAAAGAAAATCGAATAAGACAATGCATCAGCCGTATGCCAACCAATAACATAGCAACACCACATCAGTTGAATATACTTGAGTTTAGAAATTGAATTCGTACACGCGGCGGTGGGCTGATGTGTTGAGCATTTTTAGTGATTCCAACCGTCATAGCGTCAGTTCGAATCACACGTTCTTCACTATCATCGTAGCAAACGCTATAATGTCATAGACCAGTGTTCTATCCGATAGATAGCTTGCTAATATACGCACCAAGTAGGGTGAGACTTGTAGATCCCCCAAAGTTTCTAATATCAGATTCCAGCTCGCTGACTTTAATACATTTTTGACGTCTCGTGCCACCCTGATGCAGAATTGTTTTTTGGTTTCGCTGGCTATCGCATTGCGGGCAACGGCACATATAACAGATAGGGTTTCAGTGGTCGGATTTACCTATCCTGAAATCATACTGCTGTTTAGAGAGTCTCGGCGTGCCCTAGATGCATTGTGCTAGACGAGTGGCTTTCACTCGCTCAAACAGTTTACGATACCTGTTGTGTGCAGCATGAATTACGAGCCATAGGATGACGCCGCTTCTTGCTCCTTGGCTCCTTTTGATATAGGAACAAGCTACTACTTTTTTCCATCGTTGAGGAAAATGTCCTATTAGAGGTAGGTGGTAAAGAAGCTGCTGAAAACTCCAGCTCTTTGGTTAAAGCAATCTTCACTCTAGCGTTGGGATTTCCATCCAGTCGTGAAGTCTTATTGTTTTTATTTACTTTTGGAGAAGCACCTTTTTAATAGGCACTGAAGATATTGCCCTTTCACTGATAGTTTATTCGCCATGTGTTCTCGTGTCTTCACACAGTGGGAAGAGATCAGCAACGATTCTGGAGATGTCACGTTTGCTCTTTACATTTGACTATTATTGTTTTGTAGTTTTTTCATGGCGATCCTGCACGTGGTGCCACATGGGTTATTATTTAATTTATCCCTTAGTGCACAGATCGGGTTATATTTACTTTTGTTTGTAGACGAATTCCGCATGTTGCTGTGTGTAGGCGTTACGGTTGCTTGCTCCTTTTGCAAGCGCCGTAACGCAGTTTCTGGACATCATCAATACACTGATTTGGTAGCTTATACTGGTTGTCTTTGTCGTAGCATAGTGACCTCGCATGCATTAATTAACCACTTCATGCCGTTTCCAGCCTGCCTGTTCGCATTGTATCGAGTTATTTAGCTGGCAAGGGTCATGTAGATTTCGCACCGGACTCTCTTGATTATGAAGGTGTCTTCAACACCATCATTAAGTAGCCCTACACCGAAGATGGCGAGGGTTTCAACCTATGCCTGAGCACTACTGTTGGTCCTAGTGTTTCTATTTGAATTTTTCAATTCGCCACCATAGCGGAACGTAACAATGAGAAAAATTAATTCCCATGACTTTAGTATAGGAAAATCCTTCCTGCCGCTGGTCAATTCTGTCTTCTATGGGGGAATTTCCTGTTGTCTAGATGGGCGCTGTTCAGCTGCTATTTTCTTCCTATGTATTGATGCCGCTCTCAGGTATCCTGTGCTGTTCATTTATGAGAACAACGTTGGCGCCTTAACCGCTCGGGAAAGAAGATCTTGTGTCGCTTCACAATGGCTTAAGTTAATTTGTATATACTTAAACCTGCCCCCGCTTGGTAGAAACCTTGATGTGATGCTGGGGCTTAAACTACGATGAATCACTCAGGCTGTGCTGACAGAAGCATATGCTTCCAGTAGGGCCACCCATGTCAGACAGGCGAGCGAGGAGTAACACACAAAGATCTACCGCCCCTAATCCAGGGTGTTACGCGTCACCGTGCCGATTGGATGGTTTGCAGCCAGAGGTATACCGGCTGTATTATAACGGCGCCTCTCTGAAACCGGGTCGAATCAGAGCAGTAAGCAGACCTTACCATATCAAAGAGGGGCTCTGATATGGCGGACCATTTGAAGCCCCAGAGTGATCCAATGAAATGAATTATCAATACATAAAAAACAATATCACAAAAAACCCGGTAGGCGTAGGTGTGATGAGCCGACACTACCATAAGGGAACAAATCATCAAGAAAACACCGACTCGGCAAAAAGAAGACGTAGGGAAAAACGTAAAAAGTGGGATATACGCTTCGGCACGTGGAATGTTCGAACGTTATATAAACCAGGCGCGATACAGACGGTCGTAGAAAACACGAAACAATATAAAATGGACATCGTCGCGCTTCAGGAAGTCCGACTCCCACATCAACTAATCGAAACCAACGGACTTACACTGGTGTGTGGAGGTACCGATACACATAACCTCGGCATCGGCTTCATCATAATCAAGAAGATTACGCCCCATGTAAAAGATGTGAAATTTATTAATGAACGAATGTCGTTGCTAAAAATACAGGTACAATTATGTATTTATAAACGTACATGCCCTAACAGAATATACGGACGAAGAAACGAAGGACACGTTCTACGAGACCCTAGAGGATGTATTTGATGGGATCTCATCATTCGATGTTAAAATCCTCCTCGGGGACCTCAATGCGAAAATTGGAAAGGAAGATATCTTCCAACCAACTATAGGTAAAGAAAGTCTACACGATGTTTCAAATCATAATGGAATTCGAGTTATCACGTTCGCAGCGTCAAAAGATCTGGTAGTGAAAAACACGATGTTCAAGCACAAGCAAATTCATAAAGCCACATGAATATCACCTGGCGGTGTTACGCGTAACATATATAAAGATCACTTCCTCATAGACAAAAGACACCACTCGAATATCCTTGAGGTTAGATCATATAGAGAAACAGATTGCGACTCCGATCATCTTGTATTGTTGTGATGGGCAAAATCAGGAGTCGGCTCGCAGCAAACCCAAATAAGCAGTCACGGGAGACGAGCAATAAGTTCGACGCTGATAAACTAAAAGTCCTACGCAAAAGGGCTGAATATCAAGACGAACTAACGAATAGATTTAGCATGCTAGAGAATGGGAGCAGTGAGGAAGAGAAAGCCAATAGTGTAGACACTAAATGGACATCGATCAGAGACACAATCAAACAAACTGCCCAAAAGGTATTAGGATTTAAGAAAACAACTGACTCCAAACCTTGGTTTGACGATGAGTGCAGGGCGAAGATGGAAGAACGTAAACACCTCAGAGTGATCCACTTAGAAAGATATGATGAAGTCAACGCAGAAAGATACGCGACAATTCGGAGAGAGGCAATGAGGCTCTTCAAACGCAAAAAACGTGAATGGGAGAAGACTCGGATCGAAAAAATCCTAGAAAATTCTAGGGCAAAGAACATCAGAGGTATGTATGTCGGCATAAATTCAATTAGAAATGGCTACCGAGTGAGAGTCAAAATAATTCGAGACGAAAACGGCTGTCTGGTCAGAGAAACAAACAATATCGTGACAAGATGGAAGCAGTACTTTGAAAACCTTCTCAATGTACGCTCTCATCAACCACAGATAAATGCACCAAGCGTACATACAGCCGAGCCTCAGATCCCAGAGCCGTCTCTCAACGAAGTTGTAGACGCAATAAAGCGATTGAAAAACAACTAGGCTCCCGGAGTCGACTGCATACCGGCAGAGCTTGTGAAGCATGGAGGGGAGGCAACAGCTCGAAAGATCCACCAGCTCATCCAAACAATATGGGATAGGGAAGTCACTCCGGAAGAATGGAAAACCTCAATAGTCATCCCCATTTTCAAAAAAGGCGATAGATCTGACTGCGAAAACTACAGAGGAATATCATTGCTCCCAACCGCATACAAAATATTAACAAATGTTATTCTGGCGAGAATCACCCGTACACAGAAGAGATACTGGGAGACTACCAATGTGGATTACGTAGGAACCGGTCAACAAGCGACCAAATGTTCACAATAAGACAACTGCTGGAAAAGAAGTGGGAATACGGAGAGACGGTTCACCAACTGTTCGTTGACTTCAAAAAAGCCTACGACTCAGTCGCAAGGCAGAGACTCTACCATATTGTAGTTGAGCTGGGAGTCCCAAAAAAATATGCCGCCCTCGCTCAAATTTGCATGAACGAAAACAAAGAGCGAGTCAGAATAGAAAACCACCTCTCAGAACCATTTGAAATCCGGGACGGACTAAAGCAGGGAGATGGTCTATCACCGTGTCTTTTTAACCTTGTGCTCGAGTATGTCATCAGAAAGGTAAAGGCGACAACATGGCCGGATCATGCCTGAACGGGGTCACACAAGTGCTTGCATATGCGGATGACATCGCCGTTCTGGGCGATAATCTAGAAACTGTGAAATCATCATGCAAGCGGCAGAAGAGGCGGGCCTAGAAATAAATGAAGATAAAACAAAATACATGAATACGGCGAGAGCAGATGGACCCCAGAGAACACATATAAACGTCAGAGGTAAGATATTTGAAAAAGTTAAAGAATTTAAATATCTGGGAACGATACTGACGGCCAGTAACGAAATGTCGAAGGAAATTAACAAGAGACTGCATTCCGGCAACGCTAGTTGGCACGCAGTCAGTAAACTGCTGAAATCCAGACTGCTATCACGTAACATAAAGCTCCGTGTCTATAGAACCATAATCATGCCAATTGTTCTATATGGATGCGAAACATGGGCTCTCACAAAACGGGAAGAAAACAAATTCCGCGTATTCGAGAATAAAGTTTTGAGGGACATCTTTGGTGGTAAATATGACGAGGAGGCAGGACAATGAAGGAAACTCCATAACCACGAATTGGAAGAGCTATATCGCAAATCTAAAATAGTGAGAGAAATTAAGTCGCGAAGATTAAGATGGGCCGGACACGTGGCGCGAATGGGCAACGATAGGACCGCGCGTAGAATTCTTGACGGTAGACCAACGGGAAAGAGACCGGCCGGACGTCCGCGACGGAGATGGGAGGACAATGTTAGGTTTGACCTTGAGGAGATCGGATCGAATGGTCAAGCGTGGAAGGAGAGTGCCCAGGACAGGGAACGATGGCGAAGCCGAGTCGGCGAGGTCATGAACTTCCGGGTTCCTACAGGCCCATAAATAATAATAAAAATACTTAAACCTGCCCCGTTTTTTTTTTTAAATTGCCCGTCGCGTTTTAAATACTCGACATTTGTAACTTCCTGTTGGGCTTGCGTTACCACTTTCACCCCCTGCTTCCCAGAACATCCATTTGGGTAATGTTTGGCATGTTGCATACTTAACTATTATTAATGTCCACTCCACCTTTTCCACTAATTAAATACGCAAATTCGCGTCCTTATTCCTTAACCACACACATCATCATTATCATCGGCACTACAAGCGGAATCCGGCCTTGGTTTTAGTTAGCAAGTCTCCCCACTGGTCCCGATTTCGAGCCGATGTCATCCAGTTTGGCACTCCTAGGCCCTGGGCGTCCTGGCCTACGCCTTGCTTCCACCGCAGACAAGGTTTGCCGTGCTGTCGCTTTCCATACATTCTGACACAAAGGACTTTCTGGGCAGGCTCCTCTTCGCTCATTCGAGCTAGGTGTCCCATCCACCGGACTCTACCGAGCTTGATTTTTCTTACAACGTTAGCTCAAAGGTAGAACGTGTACAATTCATGGTTGTAGCGTCTCCGAAATCGTGCTCCCTCACATATGGGGCCAACAATTCTCCTTAAGATCTTCCTCTCGAACTCGGCTAAGAGTTCAGAGTGCCTTTTATTGGGCGCTCAAGTCTCGGATCCATAATGATGGTAAGACCATGATCTTGAACGGTATTAGCTTCGATGTTCTGAATTCATTTCGGGATTTAAAGAGCCTTCATAGACCATAGTAGGCTTTGTTGGATTTGATCAGCCGTCCGCGTATTTCTTCTTCCATATTGTTATCGGCTGCTACTATTGACCCAAGGTAGTTAAACTATTGCACTACTTCAAATCGCTTGCATATCATACAGAAAACAACATTTTCCTCGTTACAACAACATATCACACATCATAATCTCATTTTCATTTTACATTCAAAACATATCCAAAATATTTTTCCCTAACAAAATACAATTCTATCCCAAAAGCGGTTTCAAAGCAAAGCTTTCTGTTGTATATAACATGTACAGTAGTATTCAATTTTGAATGGTCATAATTTAAAGGGAAAATATATTCCAAAAGAAGTACAAAATTCTCTAAACGGGAGCCATGAATAATAAACACACCCATATTTATATACAATGACCCTTTCCAGCAAATTTGCCGTTACTTTACCATTATATACTTATGCACCTGACAATTCAATGAAAGGGGATTCAGGCCGGCGAGAGCCGAAACGACATTCAATGATTCGGTAAATGGTAAAGTGGGGTATATTTGTGTCCTGATATAAAAGGACATGAATGAGCGACTCTCGTTCTCTTGGTGCATGGAAAGATATCCCAAACTTTCAACGTCGCTGCAGGCGTACCACAGGGCTTCATTCTAGGCCTCGTCCTATTTAAGATCTACACGTCAGATATTCCTCGTCCTGTGGACGGGAGAGTAAACCAGATATTCTATGAGGATGAAGTCTTAGTGTACGCGGCATCCAAAAGCCCTAAATTAGCAACAAATTGACTCAACCGTTACTTGGACGAACTGTATTAGTATTACAGTCGATTGAAAATTCGACATAACCCATCGAAAGGAGTAGCCACAATTCTGAGTAGTAAACACTACCAACCTACTTTTCGATATTCACAGAGTATTCGAATACAAATAGGAGATTTTGGGGTCACTTATACCCCAAAAATGAAGTTCATTAAACATATGACCCACATTCTTCAAAGGGCTCTCGGTCGGTCTAAGCAACGGCACAACATTTTAAAGTGAAGCAACAACGTTGACACCAAAGTAAAACTTCCTCCCTATGAGCAGCTAATCCGATCTGGAATATCGTCCGCTTTTCCTATATGGTCCCGTATATCTTCGGCCCAAATAGAAAGACTTCGAGTTTTCGAAAGAAACTCCTCAGAAGATGCATCAAACACTCTAGAAGCCCTGACGGTTGCCATTGCGCCACTCTCACCTATACGAGGGTTGCCTCTTATGTTTCGGGATTTGGCAACCCTAGTGTTGCAATCCGGCAATTGACAGCTCTGTCGTAAAGTTGGACATTTTTGAGGTTATACGCACTCAGAACGTTTTGACATACGAGCGCTATTTGTGTTGTTTACAGTAACTTAAAAGATTCATCTCGGCCCAAAAATGGAATTAAATCGTCAACATTTTCGTGCGATTATTTTTTACAACTTTCGGCGTGGATTAACTCAGCAACAGTGCATGGATGAACTTAATTCAATTTTTGGCGATGAAGCTCCATCAAGGACCAGTGTTTATCGATGGTATGGTGAATTCAATCGTGGTCGTAGTTCACTCCAAGATGAATTTCGTGAAGGTCGTCCAAAATCAGTTGTTGTTCCGAAAACCATTGATGCTGTGCGCGAACTGATATTGGAAGATCGCCATGTGACCTATCGTGAGATTGAGACAACCTTAGGCGTTAGTGGTACCAGCATACATTCAATATGGCATAAACATTTGACTGTCAAAAAAATTTGTTCGCGTTGGATCCCACACAACTTGTCAATCGCCCAAAAAAAGGCTCGTGTCAATTGGTCGAAAGAAATGCTCAAAAAATACGGTCGCGGTGCTTCGAAACACGTCTATGACATCGTGACAGGTGATGAATCGTGGATTTACGGGTATGAGCCCGAAAGTAAACAGCAGTCGACTGTCTGGGTGTTTCAAGATGAGCCAAGTCTAACAAAAGTTGTTCGCGCACGAAGCACTTCCAAGCAAATGGTCGCCTGTTTTTTCGGAAAAACTGGACATGTCGCAACCGTACCACTAGAACAACGCAGAACAGTCAATTCTGAGTGGTACACAACCATTTGTTTGCCAGTTGTCTTCCAAGAAATCAGGAAAACCAACCGCCGAAGACGGATCACTCTTCACCACGACAATGCGAGCTCTCACACTTCGGCTGCGACAACTGCATTTTTGAGCACCCAAAACATCGATTTGATGGGTCATCCGCCGTATAGTCCTGACTTGGCACCGAATGACTTCTTTTTATTCCCGTACGTAAAAAACAAACTGAGAGGTCAACGTTTTTCGACACCTGAAGAAGCGGTTGCTGCATTCAGAATGCATGTGTTGGAGATACCTCAATCAGAGTGGCAAAAGTGCTTCGACAATTGGTTCAAACGCATGCAAAAGCGTATAGAATCTGATGATCAATATTTGTTTTTGTTCTCTAATCCCGAAATATAAAAGGCAACCCTCGTATGAAGGTGCCCCCATTACCAATATCCACGAGTACTTGGTACAATCACCGTACAAATACCCGAAACCATTCACAACAGTGAGAACCCACTTGTATGGGAGTCTTGCGTTCCTAGCCTTCTCTCCGTCGATCTCCTCGAATCCGACCGAATACGGATAAAATCAATATAAAGGAATGTATAATAAAATAACATAATTATTATCAAACAAAATTAATAAAGAGCCTCTTTCATATTAGTTAAATGACATCATATTTTACGTTTATCGAATTTTTATTAATTTTAAAAGTTGTCATTGTTGGGGTGACACCATCGGCACTGAGTGTTAACGATGCTACCCAGAATGATAATCCTTGCCATCTTTACTCTACCTTTTCAATACATTTCTCTGAAGTGCTTTTATAGTATAAAATAATTAAAATTAAGAAATATATAATAAAAAGGTGCTGAGTTAAGAAAATCTCGTTTTAAATGTGCTCATATGTCAAAATAAAAAAAAAACATTCGTTTAATTGTGAAAAATTAAAAACAAGTTCATTTTTATTTGAACGTGTTTCGCTTTATTTGCTGTTTAATCAAAACAGTTCATTTATAATCCTAGATTTATTAGCTGTCCGATCGATAATACCTTTCCCTCAAGCACTTTCCTCCGTAGACTTGATTGCTCCATAAATTCGAAAACAAATCTTTACATCGCTTATCTCGAACCTGTACAAACGACTCGTGTCACCAGATGTTGAATGCGGATCTACGAACCTCGTAATTGAGTGAAAATCCTAACTGACACATTTTATAGATGTCGTGATTATATACGACATTTGCCACACAGTGTCTCCAGATTTAAGGTTTTATGGGCCAGACGCTCCATTGATCGGGTTGTAAATCTGCCCCTTTACTATTTCAAGTAGATTTTTCCGCTATCGAACCACCACCGACAGGATTAGAATGCCATTTATTGGTAACGACATCTTAATGCTGCCGTTCTATGGGTGGACGTGGTGGCCAGCATAATTCATAACAACCTGAAACAACGATGTAAGCGTGTGTGGTGGCGATCGATAAATTAAAAGCATAATTTGCCTGTTGCTTTGATGTATTCTAGTTCTACTAATTCACGTTTCTTTATTTGGCGTTTCACGAATTTTTCCTCCAAAATGTTCTTCGATCTAACTCCGAGCAGTACGTTTAATTAGTTCCTGTAAGACTGCAGGTGGAGATGTTTAAAAAACATTATTCATAAAATCAAATCCCATCGGAGGTATTTACGCATCTGTATGCACGTATATTGTGAATTGGAGTAATGTTTCTAATACATATCTAAAAGGACAACTGATTTTTTTTTTACACAAACGCGTGCACAAAAGGGGATTTTGGAGTACACTTAAATGTCAGAGCACAGCGAAAGCGGAAGGAGAAGAAGTGGGCAAGGATAAGAGGTGTTGATGTACATTGGTCTTAAATGGCTGTACATTACGACGAGGAAATACATGATCAGGTAGAGCATCCCACATTCGTGTGGCTCGGCTAAAGAATGACTCTTTATGTTTATTTGTGCGCCTGAACTTTACTTTCAACGTGAACAGATGCGCATTCACAGATTAACGGTTATCGCGGGAAAATGTCTGAAGAGGCGGAACAGATTCAACAAGTTCAGTTGTTCGGGAATGTTCTTATGAGTATGAAAACTTCAAGTGCTATTATCAGCAAACTAGTGAATTGAATTAAGTTAAGGAGGTAGGCGCAGTCGACCGAGCCGGAGAGGACCCGATGAATGAATGTTATGTCAGCCAGGACCCTGCGCTCCTCAAGGGTTCTGAGGTTAATGTAAGGGGGAAGGGTTAATTGGTTTTCCAATTCTAGCCAGCGGAGAGCAAACCGGTGGAAGCGACGTTGAATATTTTAGATTTTGCAGATATGGGTTTTGTGATCAGGAGTCCATACCTGGCTAGCATATTCAAGCTATGGGCGGACGAGGGCAAGGCAAAAGGATCGAGTAACGTAAGGGTCGGAGAATTCCTTAGACCATCGTTTTACGAGGCCAGAATTGACTTTCCGGATCGTCTCATAAATGTGAGGAAGAAAGTTAAGCTCCCTGTCGCAAAGGATTCCAAGATCTCGAATACATTGGACAATGGTCAGAGGTTGGTTATGAAGGGAATAGGGACGAGAAGACGAGTGAATGCTCTAACGGGAAAAGTTTATAGATTGGCATTTGGCGATGTTAAGTACAAGGCAATTTTTTTCACACCTAGTCGTGAAGTTGTCAAGGTCTGATTGTAGCACTGCAGAATAATTAATATTATGATTTATTGGCCTGTAGGAACCCGGAAGTTCATGACCTCACCGACTCGACTCCGCCATCGTTCTCTGTCCTGTGCACTCTCCTACCACGCGTGACCATCTGATCCGATCTCCGTCGCAGCCGTCCTGTCGGTCTCGTTCTCGTTAGTTTGCCGTCAAGAATTCTACGCACGGTCCTATCGTTGCCAATTCTTGCAACATGTCCGCCCCATCTTAATCTTCGTGACCTGATTACTCTCACTATTGTAGGTTTGCGGTATGGCTCTTTCAATTCGTGGTTGTGGAGTTTTCTCCATTGTCCTGCCTCCTCGTCATATTTACCTCCTAAGATACCCCTTAAAACTTTAATCTCGAATACGCGGAATTTGTTTTCTTCCCGTTGTGTGAGAGCCCATGTTTCGCATCCGTACAGAAAAATCGACATGATGATGGTTCTATAGACACGGAGCTGAATATTACGTGACAGCAGTTTGGATTCCAGCAGTTTACTGAATGCGTGCCAAATAGCGTTGCCGGAGTGTAGTCTTTTGTTAATTTCGTTCGACATTTTGTTACTGGCCGTCAGTATTGTTCCCAGATATTTAAATTCATTAACTTTTTCAAATATCTTACCTCTGACGTTTATATGTGTTACCTGAGTTCCACCTGCTCTCGCCGTAATCATGTATTTTGTTTTGTCTTCAATTATTTCTAGGCCCACCTCTTCTGCCATTTGCAGAGTTGCTGGTTGGTAATGACGTTCGAAGAGTTTTGGACGAGAGTGTTCGTATGAGTATGCGAAACTCAACGAGCTATCATCAGCAAACGAGTGATTTGGGAATGAGTAATTGACAAGTGATCATTTATAAAGATCAGGAAGAGAGTGGGCGAGAGTACCGAACTCTGGGGAATACCTGCATTAATTTGATGGGAGACAGATTTGACATCATCAAGAACCGCTTGGATTGAACGGCCAGAAAGATAGTCTCTTATCCATTGGATCGGGGAATTGTCCACTCCATATGAATGTAATTTTGATACAATGGCTGGATGCCAAACTCTGCCGAAGGCTTTCGAGATATCCATTGCAACAACCTTGCTTTCTCCGAAGTAGCGAATAGAATGGCTCCACTTTTGGGTAAGGTACGCCATCAAATCTTCTGTGGACCGGTTGCTACGAAAGCCATATTGCGGTCATTGGGGAGTCATTTGATTCCAGATATTTCGAAAATTGAACGTTAATCAGGGATTCCATTACCTTCGAGAGTATAGAAGAAGACAGGTGCGATTTGCCGCCCTTTTTGGGAATTGGCTGATTGTTCGCTGACTTCTATCTAATTGGGAAACGCCCAGTAGAATAAGACAAATGGAAAGATTTTCGCAGTGGTTTAGCGAGTGAAGAGGATCTTCTCTTCAAGAGGATTGGGGGAATGCCATCTGGATCAGCGGATATGTTTGCGTTTAGCTCCTTGAGTGCGCGGGCAACAGTATGAGTTCGGAAGAGAATCTGGCTCATGCTGTGCTGCTTATGCTCAAGTTTAGGGGGAACTGATATGGTATCAGGCAGCCTTGAGTTGGCTGCAAAATGTGCAGCAAGTAGATTCGCCTTCTCTATCGCAGTGGCAACTGGTCTGTCATCGACTATAAGCGAAGGAACGGATGAACAGATCGAATTTTGGATGTTCTTCCCAAAAGCCCAGAAGTTTCTACTACCTGTGGGAGAGTGTTAGTGTTTTCTCTGCTCCCGGAATCCAACCACTTTTTTTTTAGGTTTGATACTCTTTACTCTGTGTGGATTAAATTAAATTAAAGGCTAGACAAAAAATGCTTAAATTCTAGCTTAATTATCTTATATAATAACTTACTGGTCCTTCGCAGACGCTCTAAGCTAAACATTACTTAACATTTGTATAATTTGCCTTTCGGCGACAGAACTTTGTGGCAGTACTGATAATTATTTGAAAGACAAAGAAAAATTTGAAAAACTTTGTCAATTTTTTTTTGTTTTTTTTTTCTTAAAATTTAACTTACTTAACTTACCTAATATATATATATATATATATATATATATATATATATATATATATATATATATATATATATATTTTTTTTTTTTTTTTTTTTATGTAAAAGCACAACCTAACTTAACTTAAATCTTATACTACCCTAATTCTAGAAAAGCTAAGTCTATGTAAGCTAGCTGATGATACTATGATTCTATACCGACTTTGGTATCCAGGTCTTTATATGCCATTCAACCACCAGAACTGTTGACGCTGTCTAATACTATCGTCCCGGTCTCTGTGGGAGATAGCCCTACTGAAGCGCAGGAGCTCTTCTTCGGTGCGCGTTATTTCCCGGTCGTAGCACAATCGCCCGTCTACAGATGATCTACTTACATGATAGATCAGCGGAATTCCGGATCTATCCTGTATAAGCCCTTTCATATCCAAGTCAAGGAACGCCTCTGGTGGAACAAAACCGTTGCGACGCACGCTCTCATAGTACAAAGTGTTTGGATAATAGGCCCCGAAAATTAGGTCATTGGACGAGCTTATTGCTCTCGCAATATGTCCTCTGATTAATTTAATCATAAAATTATCCACACTATTTATGCAGGCTTCATTATATAAAGTCTCATTTGAGTAATACTTTTTATAGTCCGATTCCGGTGTCCGATATAATCTAAGACAACTTCTGAGACACTTTCTTTCGAACACCCGAATCTTTTCCATCAAATTTGGACCTATGTTAAACCATACTGGGCAACCATATATGAGCATTGGCCTGATTAGCGTCATGTAGCATATGACTTTTACCCTGCTGTCAAGTTGGCTACTGTGAAATAGCCTCCTTGTCATAGCAAACGTTTTCCTTGCTTTGAGCAAAGCAGCCTCTACATGTCTGTTGAAATACAGATATTGGTCTAGTCAGATGCCCAGGTATTTAACTAAACTCTTGGTTTCCAGTTTATCTCCATGCGGTCCCACGATAACTAGCTTTCGCCAGTTTTTCCTTGTGTCGTTCGTGGCTTTATATAATGGGGTTCTAAATAGGATGGCTTCACATTTCTGGAAGTTGATCTTAAGTTTGCAGTTGTCGCAATAGCGCTGCACGTTGTTGAAATCTCGCTGTATTAAACTATTTATGATCTCAACTTTCGGAGCTGTTCTGTAAATTATGAGATCGTCTGCGTACGCAATAGCCTGCGGAAGTGCTTCTAATAAGTCGCTAATGTAAATGTTAAAAAGAATCGGAGAGAGTACCGCGCCCTGTTGCAAGCCATTCTTGATATTATACGTTTTATTAGAGGTCACATTACCACTTTTGACCACGAACCTCCTGTCCTTTAACATATCGTAAAGTACATATAGTAAAGGCTTATGTATGCCATGTCTGACCAGTTTGTAATACAACCCTTCGATCCAGACGGTATCAAAGGCTTTCTCCAAGTCGATCAGACAGGCCCCTGTGCATTGGTTCCTACATTTATTCCATTGTATATCGGAGACCAGTTTAGCTGCGGCATGTGTGGTTTCATGATCCGCCCTAAAGCCAAACTGGTTATTTGGAATAATGCTGTTGTCGTCTACCCATTTTACCAGAGCTTTGTTAATGATTTTTTCAAATGCTTTACTGATGCTTGGGAGTAAACTTATCGAACGCATGTTCATTGGGTTTGTGCAGTCTTTGCCCTTTTTTGCGATGGGCTGAATGATAGCCGTTTTCCAACGCGCGGGATAATATGCATTATTCAACGCGTTGTTAAACAGGACCGTGTATATATCTATTGCCATTGGGGGCAGGTTCTTGAGTACGATGTTAGGTACTCCATCTATTCCCACTGACTTTTTGCTTCTTAATGAGTCGAAGATACTCTGGATTCCTTCATTACTCTGTGTGGAATAAAGCTTCGCATGCGTAGCAGAATCGTGTCTGTCAATATGTTCGCTATAGAGTCAGCATCGTTATTGAGGAAAAATAACGACCAATTCAACTTTCCAAAAAAGTCGTTCAGACGTTCCCAGTTCTTTTGGGAGTTCTTTCGTTAGCGTTGCTGGAGGTTAGAGGAAATTTAGCTGACACGACAAAGTGGTCTTAAGTGCTCAAGGCCAAAGAAACTTCAATTGTGTAATCTGTTCGGGTGGGGGGTGAGAAACAAGCGAAATGACCATTATATCTGGTACCCGTGTTAGCTCATTCACGAGTTGAGTTAAATTATTTGACTCAGCAAAGAGGTGAACATACTGAACTTCAGGTGTTCACTGAGAGTTATGCACATTTAAATCACCCACAATAACGATTTCAGTGTGAGGATATAGGGTCAAGATCCTTTCGATGGAATCAGATAGAGCATAAGATTCGTTAAGAGATGCGTTCCTATCCAAGTTTGGGCTTCTATAAAGAAAGCAGTAATCTATGATATGCCTACGCACGTGAAATTTTAGCCACGAGAAATTAAATCCTGGATTGGAGCAGAGCCCATATTGTGTCAGAAGCTGATAAGCAATATCACTTTGTATATGTATGCGGCTAGACCACGATGTGGAAAGAACAGAATCACTAAGTTATAACCAGGTCGACTCAAATCGGAAATATCTGTATTGGTTATTACCTGAGTCTCGCTAAGTGCAAGGATTGCTGGTTTCTGGTTAGACATGTGGGCAGACACAGAGGAATAATTGCATCTTAGGCCGCGAATAAAATAATCTTCCGTTGTCCTTTTCTCTTGCTAAAAATTACTTACCGTAGATATTACAGAATGTCTTTATGCGCAGTCCGCGTTTATGGAAAAACAGATTTACCGGAATGTATGTGACGTCTATTTATTGCTTAGCTACTACTGATCTGACCTGTTTTGCTATGAGATTAAACAAAAAACAAGTCTTGCGGTATCCGGCCATCAGGAGGACCTTTCCCCAATCCTATAACATTGCTTATCAGGTGCCAAAAGATATATTAAATATGTCTTTTCCAATCTAAAAGTCAGACTCTAATGAGCAGACCTAGAAAAGTTCGTTGCCCTCTAACTTTCCACTTCTGACTTCTTGTAACGACTCTCCCCTTAATGTTTACTCGAAGATAGAGAAACTGCACAAAAAAAAAAATCCCGGTTTAAAGCAATGTTGAAACCGATCTTATAGGTGATTTGTCAACAAGCTTAGAAATGTTTGTTTTTTTGTTTTAGTTCCATATATATAAATATATACATACAAATATATATATATATAACCAAGGGTGGGCTGAAAAGTTTTCGAGCTCAACGTGTAGATAGCACCACTCGTCAATAATAGTTAGTGAATGTAGTTGTGCACCTTTCGACAGTTATTTACCAAAATTTCAGTCTTTTTTATTTGACAGTCGTTTGAGTGAGTCGATGTGAGTGTTTTTGTGAAAATGGATAAAATTAAATATCGAGATGTCATTAAATGTCTGTTTTTGAAAGGCAATACGCCTACACAAATGAAAGATGAATAGGACTCTGTATATGGAGCCTCTGCACCATCATTTATCACCGTGAAATTTTGGGCGGCTGAATTTAAACGTGGCCGTGAGAGCTCGGCAGACGATGAACGTTCAGTACGTCCAAAAACTGCAACAACCGATGATAACATCGCTAAAGTCCAACAAATGATGCTAGACGATCGCCGAATTAAAGTGAGAGAGATAATAAGTGTTTGTCACATATTAAATATATAAGCTGTCCGCGCGTTGGGTGCCGCGTTTGCTCACGTTAGACCAGAAACTTCTTCGAATGAACATTTCAAACGCTCTGTTGGCAGGAAAAGTGATATAGCCAGAATCGTTGCTGTCCTCTTCCCGCAGTGCGATGAGGTATTGAGAGTGCAAGAGCAGTGGAGTATCACTGAAAGAGAGATACCTCCCGTGACCACCGAAGAGGAACTCTTGGCTGCAGGGGTTATAAAAAAAAACAAGACCCCGGGACTGGATGGTAACCCTAACTGGAAGAATCCCACCTTCGTTGCCATTCTCTTAGGCTTGAGAGTTCTAATTGTGTCCGCATTCTCCAACGAGTCTCTTGGGAGACCATATGCAATGCAGCGTTTTCTTTAGGTGCAATGTCAAGTGGTGTCCTCCCGGCCAAAACATTTATGGCATCTTCGGATACCGTTCGAAATGCACAGCATACTCTTAGTGATGCTAGTCTATTCGTTGAGTTCACTCCTCTCATGTATGACTTATATTGTGCGGCTCCTGCCCATATGTGAGCTGCATACATTATAGTGGAGGTGTTGACACTGGTTATGAGTTTCCTTATGTGAGGCCGGGGTCCTTCAACATTGCGTAGCAGTCTCGCCAAAACTTTGCATACTCTTGCAGTTTTTTCACTCGTTTTCCTCAGATGCTCCTTGAAGCTCAACCTGTTGTCGAGTATAACACCAAGATATTTAATATAGGGACTGGATCTGATTATTTGTCGTTCTATTTCCAAATTTAGGTGTTCAACTTTCTTGCGGTTGCTGCCTCCGTCTTATGTTCAGCTAGTTTCAGTCCGGCCATATCTAGCCAGCATTTAATGCTCTGGATTGCTTGGGAGCAAATATTCTCCAGGTCATCTAGATGTTTAGCGAGGGCTACTATTGCCAAATCATCTGCGTACATTGACTCTGAGCACACCATCATACATGATATTCCATAACAGTGGACCTAATACAGATCCCTGAGGTACATCCGCTGTTATTTTATATTCCTGTGGTCCCTCATCTGTGTCATAGAGCAGTCTTCTATCCGAGAGATAGTTTGTTAATATACGCACCAAGTAGGGGGAGACTTACAGATCGCCCAACGCTTCTAGAAGTCACGGCAACCTACACCAAAGGAAGATGGACCCACACCATGATACCTGATATAGAAACATGGGTGAAAAGAAAACATGGCGAGCTGAATTACTACTTGACTCAGCTAATATCAGGAGATGGATGCTTCCGGCAATACTTGCACAAGTATAAGCATGTGAATCACCCATACTGCTTGTATTGCTAAGGCAAAATAGAAAATGCGGAACACGTACTCACAGAGTGCGTGAGATTCGAGACTGCACGAACGACTTTGGAGAGACACACGAGACGGACAGTTACTCCGGCTGGGGTAATCGAATACATGCTTAGTTCAAAACAGGCAAGATCCGTAACCAGTGGTATTCTCTGTGAAATGATACAGCAGTTGCGACGTGACGAGCGGAGTAACAGGTAAACTCCGTCCCGCCCCGCGATGGAATATCTACAAGAAAGTTCCGCGGGGATCAACGGGAATATGAGCCTGGCGGAGGTGGTTTTAGTCGGTAATAACCCGCCATGCCCCTGGATCGGTCTAGAGGTATATTTTGAAGATTTCCACCTTCCTACCGAAACCAAAAAAAAAAAAAAAAACGCTCTGTTGACGCAGTTAAGGCGCAATAAATCCGAGTTTTGGCACCTATTAATTACTGTCGATGAAACTTAGATACACCATTATACGCCCGAGACAAAAAATGCAGTTAAAACAGTGGACTGAAAAGGGGGAATCGGCTCCAAAAAAGCAAACATTTGTTTTTTGCGGCTGGGAAAGTGATGGCGACGTTTTTTGGGATATTCATGGAGTTATCTTAATCGATTATATTCAAAAGGAAAAACCATTACAGGAGCATACTACGCATCATTACTTGACCAACTGAAGGCTGAAATTGCGGAAAAACGGCCACATTTGCAGGAAAAGAAAATCCTGTTTCACTAAGACAACGCGCCGTTTCACACCTCAGCGGCTGCCATGGCGAAAATCCACGAATTACGGTTTGAACTGCTTGACGCCTTACTCACCACGGAAAGCTCCCCACAATAGAAGCTACGGGGACACACTCTCTACGCCACCCGCACCAGCAGCTACTAATAATAAAACAAAAACACAAATATCGTTTAGGGCTAGGATTCGTTGTTTTCAAATATTGGTGGACGATGTTTACATTCGAAGCCGATGCATCTGATATATAAAATAAAAGCATCTGATATATAAAAATACCATTTGAACGTTGACAGTGTTTCATGGGTGGACCCGATCATGCAAAGACGAGTTGTTTACTGTGCTTTTTTTTACTAAAATATTTGCATAATCTTCTCCTTGAGATTGTATTGTGGGGAAGAAGCGTTGTGCACCGGCGTACTGCGCTGATTCTCTTCTTCCTCCATAATCACTATAAGGAAGTTCCGCCAAAAATTCTCACTATGACACGAAACAAAAAAACACACAGGTAGTAGTCGCCAGAAATAAAAACGCACAGGATATTGTTGGTTGTTAATAATTTTTATTTATAAATCCTAGAGGTGTAAAGAACGTTCACATGATTTTTGTTTATGAATTCTAGGGATGTAGAGAATGTTCACATGAGTTTAATTTCTAAATTCCGGAGATGTCGAGAATGTTCACATGATTTAGATCTTCGAAATACATTTAAAGGCACATCTGAACCACTAACGGGGGCGGAAAGCTGGGGAGGAAAGATGATTCCTAGAGAAGCCACCTTACCGGCGCCGGTACGGTGGATGGCGGCGACCCGACCGCTTTGAAGATTGAAACACGACTCGATGTGCGCGCACTCAAGGATGGAAGAAGACGCAACGATATTCATTTGTTGTCAAAAGAAATTCGGCCAGTGAAACTGGCTCTCTTAATTAAGGGGTGCATTTTCTTATTCCAAGAGAGACGTAAAGTCTCTCTTTGGGGCAACCAAACAGATCTCATAGAGAAGATCGTCACGGTACACATGTACGTGTGTGCATTGGTTCTTTTATGGATCAAAGCCATGGGAACGAATCTAAAACAAAGAAAGGGAAAATGTGCATCCATGGGATGTCAGTTCGGCTAAGCAAACAAGCCGAATCTCATTGGATGCTAATTGGGTTTGTGTTTGCTTATGTGAGAAGGTCAATGGTAAACGGATCCAGGAATATGTAAGACAAAGGGACCGTTGATGATCGTTGTCTACAATATGCTTAGCAGCTGTATTGACAGCCGCAATGCATCACGAACATTGTGCTAATTGGTTTTAGCTTGTTTACCGGGAAACGGGGTGTATGGCATCGCTGGTGCTGGTAGGTATTCAATTCGTATTTGCATTTGCCTGTGCTGTAGTGTTTAATTGATGCCTTAAGACGCAAGATGCGTACATTTGTTTTTGCCTCTGTTATGATGGTTACATTGTATGTAAACCAAATCATTTTGTTCTCAGGAATTCGTCTAGGGGGAAATGCACTTGGTGAGATTGGGATTCCTGATAAGTTAGGAAAGAATTCTTACAGGGAATTTGTATGCAAAGAGATGCATGAAAGGTAAGAATTCTCTTCTAGGGGCTTTTAGAATATAAATTGCTCTATTTAATGCGTAAAGCATTTAAGGTGCTAATGTGATTGCATTAGCGAACTTAAGAAAGTTGGGTAGCAGTTATGACCGACCTGTGAGTAATACATGGGCTGCAAAGTTCCAGGATTTTTAATGAAAACAAGTGTCTTTTGGTTGAAGTTATATCTCTTCCTCAAAATAGTTGTCTCCGAGGGCGATACACTTGGTATAGCGATTTGCCAACATTTCGATGCCCCTTTTGTGGTACACAATGTCCAAGTCTTCGAAATATGTCTCGGTCTCGGCGATGAATTCTTCATTCGACTTGACCCCCCCCCCCCCCCCCGGAGTCTTCGCTTGAGATTTGGGGACACAGAACTGTTACTGGGGTCAAGTCTGGAGAATACGGTTGGTGAACAGTTAATTCAAATCGTAATTAGTCCAATTTGGTCATCGATTTCAAGGACGTGTGTGACTGTGCGTTATCGTGAGGGTACAGAACTATTTTCGTCGCCATATGTGGCCGTTTTTTATTTATTTCGTCGTTCAGTGTGACCAGTAAGGCTGCATATTACTCTCCTGTGACTGTTCTTCCCTTCTGCAGGTAATGGATGAAGATTATGCCATGCGCATTCCAACAAACGGAGGCCGTAACCTTCCCGGTCTTTTGGCCGCTTTGGTCGGTTTTTTGGGGTTTTCCGGCCAGTCTGACGACTGCTTGTTGGAGTTAGGCGCATGGCAAGGACCCATTGCCCAAAAACCAGAGGCCATTAACTTTCCAGCCACTCTGCAGACTGCATATTGGACTCAAGTATATGGTAATGGACCTACGTTTTGTGGCGTCTCTAACAGATACACACACAATACACAAGCAAATAGTGAAGAACACCGAACGAAAATCGAATAAGAGAATACATCAGAGCCGTATACCATAACGATAACAAAACAATTCACATCAGTGGAATATACTTTAGTTTAAAAATCGAATTCTAAGCACGGCCAGTAGCCTGATGTGTTACGCATTGGTTAAATTTTTGCTGATTGTAACTGTCATAGCGTCAGTTCGAATCACACGTTCTTCACTATCAATCCCAAACGCTATAGTTTCATCCATCGTAACAAAACGCCGAAAAAAATTCGCTCGATTACACTGCAATAACCCCAAACCGGCCGTTGAATCGTCAGCGCGCTGCTCTTTTTGATCGATGCTCAGCAAACGCTGCACCCATCGCGCCGATAGCTGTTTCATCTCCAAAAGTGCAAAGTGTAGCGCACCCATTGCTTTGAGGTGTCCACGGCCTCAGCTAACTCGCGTCACTTCACTTTATGATCACTCAAAACGATTCGTCGCACTTGCTTACGATTTCCGCATTCGTAGCCTCTTTTGGACTTCCAGAGCGAGATGCGTCTTTAGTGCTTGTACGACTCATTTTAAATTTAGTAAATCACCGATAAACTGTTGTTCTCGAAGAAGCAGACGTGGGATAACATTGATCATCGTGCATCGATTGTTCAGATTTTTTCCTCATCAAAAAACAATGTTTGATCAAGTTGCGATATTCTTGTTTTTCCATTTTTTTTTACAAAGGCGAAGGTAGCATCATTCAAACGACTGTAGCTTGTAAACGAATTGACAAAATCTCAATCAACTTCATACATAAACTAGTGAAAAACGAGCCTCACGAAATGGGCCATGTTCGTATTCTAGTCGCGCTACCTATTGATAAATTGCAGGACTTTTTAGCCCATGTGGCGTAATCTGAAACCCTATTCACGCGCCAAATTAGCGAGTGATGTTACTAATACTACTTATTGGTCTATCATCATCATCATCGGCAACTACAACCGGGGTGTTGGCCTTATTTAGCAAGTCCTGAGGCTTGTTAAAATTTCCATAATGATTTTGTTTTTTTTTTCCGGTCAAGGTCATTAGTCTTGCGCCAGAGGCTCCCCGACAGGGAATCGAACCCCAGTCTCCCGCGTGACATGACGAAGAGAAGACCTAACGTTGGTCAAACTATCAGGGTAGTGGAGCACGAATTTGAAGTAGTGCAATCCTTTAACTACCTTGGGTCAATAGTGTCAGCCGATAACAATATGGAAGAAGAAATACGCGAACGGTTGACTAAATCCAACAAAGCCTACTATGGTCTATCAAGGCTCTTTAAATCCCGAAATTTATCCAGAACATCCAAGCTACTACTGTACAAGACCATGGTCTTACCAATACTCATGTATGGATCCGAGACCTGGGTGCTTAATAAAAGGCACTCTGAACTCTTGGCCGCGTTCGAGAGAAAGGTCTTAAGGAGAATTGTTGGCCCCGTATGTGAGGGACGACGATTCCGGAGACGCTACAACCATGAGTTGTACGCAATCTACTTTGAAGCTCATATTGTAAGAAAAATCAAGCTCGGTAGACTCCGGTGGGCGGCACACCTAGCTCGAATGAGCGAAGAGGAGCCTGCCCGGAGAGACCTTTGTGGCAGGATGTATGGAAGGAGACAGCGCGGCAGACCTTGTCTGCGATGGAGGGATGGCGTAGACCAGGACGCCCAGAGCCTGGGCGTGGTAAACTGGATGACATCGGCTCGAAATCGGGACCGGTGGAGAGATTTGTTAAATAAGGCCAAGACCGGATCCCGGTTGTAGTGCCGATGATGATGATGATGATGATCACAAGTTGATACTAACCATACATATTGGGTGTCGCGTCACAATTAATAGGTAACGTATTTCTTCCGGTTAAAAATAACTACTCTATTTCTTCAAATTTTTTTAACTTATCCCACTAGTTCCAAGTGTCTGAAACGCCTCACAGGACGACGTATCTTGTGCACTGTTATATTATTTACTATACATTTGGACTGGGAAAACTTTAGAACATGTTCCTAAAGACTGCCGTTGTTGACGGATATCTAGCATGAGCGCCACCTTGATATATGCAACAGAAAGAGAGAAGAATTTGCCGTAAACATACCACAGATATATTTGCTCTTATATTGGGTTTTCCAATATGGACTTGACAACTTTGAATTTAATTTGTGAACGCACCCTTATGCGGTGGCCATATGAACGAAGTCGAGTTCCATTCATAAATGCTTTGATTGTACTTCAAGTCGATAAAATATCTCAAATGATTTGCGTTTTATTTAAAAAAAAAGTTGTCAAATCCCTATTGGAAAACCCGATAGTTTAGAACTCATCCTTCAAAAATACTTGATGGCAGCCTGTCGTAATTGTGACAGTGGAACCAGGTAAGCCGAATACTTGACAAATACGCGAGATATTGTCGATCAATAGTTCCTTCGCCGTCTAATTAAAAACAATCCCACTTTGTTGAATTAATTTCGTACAAGAACCGTATTGCCGACTTCTGCGAACACTTAAATTTAATTAAAAAATAAATTTACAGAATATCCATCGGGGAACATAACAAAACTAATTTTTGAACACCCGATAAATCCCTGTATCCTATCTAAATCACAAGGAATGTATAAATCAACATTTATTGCCAAGTGTATATGCTATTGAAGACTGCATAGACATACATTTTAGCTCGTAACGAGTCCTTTCTCATTAGACACCATCTGGACTGAACACCACCACATTAGAAGTTTCATCAAAAATACATTAGCTGTCGGATAAACACAACTGAAGTCTGTCAGCATAATTAAAAGGATGCACACACTTTTTGTCTTCCATTCATTTACTTGCCTTAATGGATTGTTTTGTAGGATGTCAATGCCTCGACCCGGGAACGATGCGAAGGACCCTTGATCCTTTTCCCTCTTAATGTTTATTTTGTCGAAAGTTAAGCAAATATTTATCCATAGCAGCTGAGATTTTCTCAGTTCGATTAAATAGTCTCGCCCGACTATCGCTGCACCACTTCCGGTGGATGGAAACCCGACGAACAGCAGCATTTTGCTGCTGTGACATTTTGACTTTCTGTTGTTTTCTGTGTCCTTAGCACCATTAACTGGCTTCTTTCGGTTCATCAGGGGAATTTAGAATTCTGTGAATTTAAAACGCCGAAGAATGACCTATTAGAAACGTATAAAAAATATGTCCCGGGTGCACATTTGTTTCTATTTGAACGATTACCGCTTACGTACATGTCCTTGGTTACTAAAGGAAGAAAGGAGGTAAATGTCGACGTTCTTGGTCAGTTGGAATTGATGGAGAACGACAATAACTATTGAAGTTTACTTCCTCGGTTCGAATTTCATCGACATATTGGGTGAGTTTTCCCTTCCTTGTGATGCGCACGTCAAGTGATGGATTGAGGGAAAGCAAAAGCGAAAACTTGGGGAAAGGTTGGTTTGGTTTCAATGTGTATAGATCTACCTTATCCTGAATGAATATTTCTGCACAAACACCGACATTTTAAGTGGCAGTTAACTTTGGTTGAGGATGATGTTTTAATATAATAAGAATAGTTTGAGACCCGTAGCTTCCAACTTTTACCTTATCATATGATACAATTTGGATCTAGAAATCTTTTTCTTATAACTCATTTATGTCTTTCTGACACATACAGGGAATAGTTTCTAATTGAGGGTTCTCGATATCGCGTTCTGTCAGTTAGTTAAATTATAGGAATTTCAGCGTTCTTCCCATGCTTGTGTAGTTCGACTGAAGAACGATTCCTTGTGTTTATTGGTCTGTGTAAAATGAACCATTGAACTGAAGCTTTGAATACAGCTTCGCTTGAATGGTAATTTTGGATACAAATACATACGCTTTGTAGATTATAGCTAAATTCGAAAGGGTAAAGTATTTCTTATATCTCTTGCAAAATTCTAAGCACTTTGTTGCACATTTCATAACTTCTACTAGGTGTTAAAAGTTAAATTGGTTCAGGCAGGAGATCAACGACGAAAATAACAATAGAATGAACGACAATACGGAGCTCTGAGGAACACTATTCAAAAATGGATTCAATGCCCAGAAAGGGAGTTACTCATTTATTCGTCAACTTTATAAGAGTGTACTTTCGACAAAATCCCCTTCGAACGGTTTGAGAATATCCCGAACGACAACTTTATTTTCATCGGAGTAATTCAAATAATGACTCCAATTTTCGCTCAAGGATGTCTCTGTCAAAGCTTGTTAATCCGTCGTGACAAAAATCGTACTGACGATCGAGTATTTCAAGATATTTTGTGAGTTAATAATTTCTTAATGACTACATAGATGGGTGACTTATTTTTGGAGTTGATTACATATTCGCTACCATCTACTTGGGAATTGCTCACGACAGCTAGAAAGGCGTTTGTCGCGGCTTAGCCAGTGAAGAAAAATACCTCTTCAGTACTGTAGGGAGTATGCCATCTATACCATTACGTGCGAATAGACACTGACATGAAGTAGGACTTAACTAGTTGTATACGAAGTTGGAAGAGATTTCGCAGCGGTTTAACTAGCAAACAATGACATATTTTCAAAAGTGTAGAGAGAATACTGTCAGGAACAGCAGATTTGTAAATGTTTAGCTCTTTGTGTGTTTCAGCAACGGTATAAGTTCGAAGGCGAATCTGGCTCATGGTGTTGTGTATTCGTACTCACAGTTCGTAAATTGTCATACAAGCGAGAGTCGTTTTTTAGATAAATGTTGTGTTTTGGAGTCCTATCTTTTGGATTTCCTCAAATGAAAGAAGTTTTACTCCCCGACAATATTTTTCACTACAAGTGAGTCTAGTACGTGTGTAACATATGTCTATAATTCGGCTAAAAAGTTTTGGTAAAATTCGATTTTATTATTCAACATAGTTGCCTTCGAGGGATATACATTGATTATAACGGTCTTTTCAAGCTTTGGGTTTGGCTTTGGCACTATTGCGTCTTTCCACGTTTTGGATTCGGTTCAGCGTGTTGTATTATTTTCTTCAACAATTAATATTTTAACTATTTATATTTATCACACAAAACTTACCTCGGTGTGTCTTGATTGTTCTGCTGCTTCTGCTTTTCTTACTTCATTGAAACACCACACGAGCGTCTGCTTTGCTGAATCTTTTATTTATGGTTTTTCTTTCTTTACACTTTTAGTTTAATATTTAAAATCTTTCAATACTTTTCTTCAAATTGTTAAATATTTCGTTTTACTTTTTAATTTGTAATTCTTACACACTATTTCCTTTTTTATTTGTAACGAAATCTCTGTACCGCACGCGCACACGACCCGATTAAATATTATTCAAATTTTATTTTCTTCCTTTTTCCTAATTATACTACTTTAACTACGCTTTCTCGAATTCATCCAATCAAAATTTTAATTTTTAATTTGTACGGAGCGAGCGACCACACTGCTCAACGCACATCGAACCAAGTTTAAATCACAACAAAATATTCAAATTAGGGAGGAGCGCACAACCACTCGCTACCACTACTCTATTAAGAAGAAGGAATATCTCGTGTCTTTTGGGCACATATCCTTTTTCGTTCCGCTTCCACGAGTTATTTCTAGGAAACGGCGGAATTGGCTAATAGGGGGCGACTATTGCTAATAAAAAGAAGATGACTATTGCAATGTGAATGGGGTTTTAAATGGGGGTTTACTTTTATTTAAATTATATTCTATTGTAAAGGGGATATTCTATTGTAAAGTGAATATTCTATTGTAAAGGAAATAGGAAATTAGTAATTTGGAGGGAAGGGAAGGATATGGGAAGGATATGTGCGTGAAGACACGAGATGTTAATAATTCAAAGGGGGAGTGATAATTAATTGAACTTTAATTATATAACAAGCGCGTGCAGCGCAACCAACAAGGAATTGAAAATGCGAAGGCTTATCATAATTAAATTAAAAGAAAAAAAACGAGGAATGTTAAAAAACATGAAAAACAAGAAAAGCCAGCAAAATTCCAAGATGAAAAGAAAAGCTGCAAATACAAAAAAGAAAAAAAACTATATAATTTAAACCCTTAAGAAAACACAAAACAAAAAAGAAGCCAAAACAACTGAAAATGTAAAATAAAAAAATAAAGACCGTGAATACACAAGGAAAATTTAACAAGCCGCGAGACTTGCTAAATAAGATCTAGACCGGATCCCGGTTGTAGTGCCGATGATGATGATGATGATGAATACACAAGGAACCAAAATTCTATCGCCACTCCGGACACACAACACGTGAATGTCAGTAAGTCCAGCTCTTTTGGCTGTTTCAAATAGTTTAACTCAACTCATCAATGAGACGCCACGGGTGATGATGTATAGATGGTTATACAGCCAACACACTAGACTGGGTCCTCACCTCCCACCCTAATAAATACACCATCCAAGTTTCTTCATCCTTGGGCACTTCAAACCACTATGTCGTGTCAGGTAAATTTGCTATAACCAAGAGCAACTTAACAAAAACTCCAAAAAGAATAAGATGTTTCAAGGGCAAAGCCAACTGGGAAGGTCTGAAATTTTTTTTGGAAAGTTAACTTGGTCATTCATTTTCTTAATAACGATGTTGAGGCTATAACCGATATATTAATAGACATGATTGTACTTGATATACGGACCTTTATTTCACACAGGGAAAAGAGTATCAAAACCAAGAGAGATATGTGGTTCGATTCCGCATAGGGTCTTGTGGATAAAGAGTTACGGTTCCACTTGTGTAAATCAGACAGTACTGAGGAAAACCGTAGAAGACTCGAAAAAGCCAAAAATGATTGCAATGCGCATATTCAATGCGCAAAGCTCTTGTATGTCCAGTGAGTGACGCAGAAAATACTTCACTATCCCCCAGGCAGTAGAAACTTTTGGGTATTTGTGAAAAACATCCAAAACTCAGTCTTTTTAGCCATTCCTTCACGTATAGTCCATGACAAATCAGTCGCCGGCGCAATAGAGAAAGCGAGTTTTTGCTATACATTTTGGAGCCAACTCAATTCTGCTTGATATCTTATCAGTTCCGCCTCAACTTGAGCATAAGCAGCACACCATGGGCCAGATTCACTTCCGAACGCGTATTGTTGCTCGAGTTAACGCCCAAACCTTATCATACTCACATTCATACGTTATCTATAATAATGTGTACTATTCTAAGCGAACATAGATTACGTCTGTAAATTCGTTTTAATTCAAAGGACGTGAATAAGTGATTTACTTGGTTTATTTCAGACTTTATGAATATCAGTGGAGCAAACCCTTTCCAAATTGTCAAGATCTCTATTATTAGCAGCGCTTCCTGCGACTGCTTAAGTTGTATTTTCCTCACGGGGCGGGGTGGTGGGAAAAAAATCGTACAAGACCGGCCTTGCGAACACCAGCAACACCTTTGCTCATGTGTTAAGACTCGCCTTCGAAGAGCTCGATGGAGGGAGAGTAAGTCCTGCGGGCAGAATGTCGGGCGTAGAAGAGAAATAAGGATATTGTCATTAGTACTACAAACTCCATCTTAGGCAGTAGTCGTAGAGATCGGAGCGACTGGTTTGGGGCAATGCAGCAGTCTCATGCGACGTGGGTACGCGAGCAGAAATACAAAGAGCTCAGAAGATCTGAAAAAAGGCTTCACAGACAAAAAAAAAAGTGCCTGGGAAAATATGTAATCTGTGAAATAAAGAAAGGTAGAGAGCGAGGTCCGCACCTGGCGCGGAAGTTCCACCAAATAATCCACAGTATGTCGCAATACACACCACGCTGTACTTACTTCAAGGATAAAGAGGGTAATCTGATCACCGATCCTGAAGGCATTCTGGAGCGATGGGAAGTGCACTTCAATGAATTGTTAAATAGTCACCTCAAAGAAGAATTGGAGGCTCCACCAATGCAAAATCAAAACCAAATGCTGCCGTCACCAAGCGTTGAGGAAACATTAAAAGCCATAAGACAGCTCAAATCAAATAAGGCCCCCAGAGCTGATGGCATACCAGCTGAGCTGATCAAACAAGGAGGGACAGCGTTACATCACACAATTCATTAGATCGTGGTGGACGTATGGGAGCAAGAGGAGATGCCGGAAGATTGGCGTCGTGGAATAATTAGTCCCATACATAAGAAGGGAGATATCACAGTGTACAGCAACAGAGGTATAACATTGCTGAGTACCGCCTATAAGATACTCTCCTCTATGCTACAAGATCGGATAGCCCAATATTCTAAAGTCAATATTGGTCAATATCAGTGTGGCTTCATTCCAGGCAAATCAGCGATTGATCAGATATTCACCCTTAGGCAGGCGATGGAAAAATGTCTGGAATTTAAGATTACATTATATCATCTATAAATAGACTTTAAGGCTGGCTACGACAGTATAGCCAGGATAGAACTATATAATGCCATGAGAGAGTTCGGCATTCCAAACAAATTTATACGATTTTGTACGTTGACCATGACCAACGTAACTAGCCAAGTAAAAATAGAGGGATTACTGTCCAACCCAATAAACATCTTTAATGGACTCTGACAAGAGGACGGCGTGGCTTGCTTCCTTTTCAACTTGGCGTTGGAGAAAGCAATCCGTGACTCTAGCGTTACAACTAGAGGGACTATTGTCACCAACTCCAGCCAATTACTTGCCTACGCAGATGACAACGACATCATCGGTAGATCCGATTCGTCTGTACAGGACTCCTTCACCCAGATCGAGCAGGTGGCACAAAAACTGGGACTGCACATTAATGAGGGAAAAACTATGTACATGGTAGCAACTTCTGCGAAGAGAACACCTAACGTTGGTGAAACTATCAGGGTAGCAGAGCACGAATTTGAAGTAGTGCAATCCTTTAACTACCTTGGGTCAATAGTATTAGCCGATAACAATATTGAAGAAGAAATATGCGAACGGGTGATCAAATCCAACAAACCCTACTATGGCATATCAAGGCTCTTTAAATCCCGAAATTTATCTAGAACATCCAAGCTACTACTGTACAAGGCCATGGCCCTACCAGTACTCATGTCTGGAACCAAGACCTGGGTTCTCAATAAAAGGCACTCTGAAGTATTACCCGCGTTCGAGAGGAGAGTCTTAAAGAGAATTGTTGGCCCAGTATGTGAGGGAGGACGATTCCGGAGACCCCACAAAAATGAGTTGTACCCGATCTACCTTGAAGCTAACGTTGTAAAAAAATCAAGCACGGTAGACTCCGGTGGGCGGGACACCTAGCTCGAATGAGTGAAGAGGAGCCTGCCCGGAAAGTCCTTCGTGGCAGGATTGTGGAGAGAAGAAGTATTGTGCTAGGCAGTGGACCTCCGTTCACTTCTTCCGCATTGAAGTCAGTACAAGTTCATTGATTATTACGCCGCGAAACGACGCCACGTTTGTTGTCCACATTAACGATCGGTACCACCAGAAGTAAATAATTGAAACTCACTTTTCTTTTATTATTAAATTATTTATATTATATGTAATTATTTTTGGTTGGAGAGTTGGAAGGGTTTTACACATTTCTCTCTTACAACACGTTTAGTTGACTTAAAGTTACATTGTTAGTTCACGATTAAAACGAACTCGTTACCCACAAAGCGCTTTATTCATAACACCAAACTAAGCCAACTCGTTATGAGATATACGTCTGAACTTAGGAAAAAGAAACTCGATCGACTCGCGATATATCTACGCCTCTACGCGACCAGCATGGTCGATGGATGGAATTAGACTCTGGGACTGATGCGTTCCAGCCACAGGGAGCAGCAAAAAAAACCGACCAGCGGGCCTGGATGTTAAAATACGACTCAGCGTTGCTCTGCTCAATTCAGAGCCACTTCACAACTGGGGTGTGTTTCCTCGAGAGAGAAAGTGTTTCTCTCGTGGTGAAAACAAGGACAGAGGATCTTACTGGTGAGGTCCTGTGGTGGTGTGCGTGAAGTCGATCGTTGATATCAGATTGTTTACATGACGCTTGCAGGTCAAAAGCGAAACGAAACCTAGACAAGGGATACAGACAAAGAAAGAAGCGACCAAATGCATCGTCCCGTAATGAGGGTCTGCTGAGTAAATAGCAGCCACTCATTAGATGCTAAAAGGGACTACGATACTTTATACAATGAAGATCGTATATCGTATCTCTGCCGGCTGGGAGAATCGGATTCTTTTGTTTGCAAATGTTTATGCTATTGAATCCAATCCGACGGCTAAGCGCGACGTCGGTGTTTGTTTGAAGATTCAAACAAAGAAATATTTCCGCGAGAAGTACTTGCAGCTGAATCAATAGTTGCAAGTCTTCAGAAAGTAATTTAGATGGATACACAATGACGGTTGTGTGTACCATCTGTGTCAATTATGCATGGCATCTATGGTGACGCCAGGATCGAACTATAGTGTGAATATCTACACTAATTGGAAATTCGGCTTTTGTTCGCTAATAGTGAGATGCATTGATACATGTATGAATGCCCTTGTAGGATAAATTCTTTGCAGGCATTTCCAGGTAATGCGTTGAAAGCATTAATTATACTTTTGAAGGAAATGTTTTTGCTGCGCGGAGATTGCGGTGCATATGTGGGAAAGTTGGAATTTGCCTGACAACCGAAGGTACTGTAGCGGTTCTACGAACCATACAACTCCCTACTGGTTGAGGTACCCTTTCCGCCAAGGAACTTTACTTACCTTTTTCAGCGCACGTGCCCAAAGACACGTTGCCCAATAGTCAGTAACCATACCTGAAACAAAAGGTTATATGACATTGCAACGACGTTGAACCCGATATCAGAAGGCAAGGAACTAAACCTTCAAAAGCTCCCAATATCGAGTTCAGCGCACCCATACATTGTGTTCTACCCCAATAGACAGGAAAGCATCGCATCTAAGTTGTGGGGCTTCTCTACACCACATGGAGAACCAATCCACAATGCCAACCAACCTTGACCGCTAACAGCGCGTCATCTTACCTTAACCCGTAACCCAACTCCCCATGCAAAATCCACAATAGCATACATCACAAACCCTGCAACAAAACACATTCCAAACCTTCAACAGAATATAATTCAACATATATTCTAATCATCCTCGCATTCATTTTCCCAAGAATGCTTCGGTCAATCCTTTACTGAATTCACATTACCTTTTTGCGAAGCAATCACAATTTTCCCGAAATTGATACGCCATAATAAAACGAATATTCAAATCTACAACAAACATTAACCATCTCCCTCAATTACATCACCCCACATACATTTCCCCAAAATTGCTTCGGTCAATTCTCTACTTAATTCATATTCCCTCTTTGCGACCACGCAATCCTAATTTCCCCGAAATCCATATGCTGTAACCAAACGCATATTCAAATCCACAACGCAACATGAACCATCGCCACCAACTATACTAAGCCGCATACATTTCCCCGAAATTACTTCGGTTAATATCTTATCTAAACGAAATTCCTTGCTTGCACCCAAGCAATTTCAATTTCCCGGTATACACAACCAACGAATCCAACTTAGCTTATACGGCGAGGATTCGCTGGAACTAAATTCTTATGCAGGCATAGCAACTCTTCCACAAAATTCCTAATAAATGGCAGCGAGTTTACTTTAGCTATAACCCCACTGCCACGACGCGATGAAATTTTGCTTTCATTAGTCCGTCTTTACCCAACCGCCGCCGAGATGCACACATACCTTCAAGTTGCACTCCAACCACCGCTGCGCGCACACGCAGAGTCGAGATACAACCGCCACCGGGATCACACGCAGGAATCACAACCGCCAAAGCGCAACCACCAGGTGCCGAATGTTGCAAAGTGTGCCGAGACATCATTTTCAAAAGTCCCCGTTCGTGGTTAATCGAAACCAATCCGCGAAACTTCGTTTTGGAAGTCAAACTAAAGTTAAACGCTCTTGGAGACGTGGTTAAGTGAAGTGCAACACTAAAATCATCCTATACAGAAAGGGGGAATTAACCGACAAATAAACATATAAGAGGGAATCAAAAGAAATTCGTTTGTGACGTAATTTTAGTATGTATAGACAATCTTTATTTATCCAAAAGTGACAATAAAGCCAAAGAGTTTGCAACGGATCAATTACAGTGTTTCTCATTTTTTCCTCTCGTGCAACGGCCCGCTGCGGGACTCAGTTTCATTTGTTCGGTGAACTATTGCAATTGCGAACGACGGCAGGCGGTGCAATCTTAGTGAATCCGGTGCCGTGCGACGGCACACCACACTATGTACCCCACAAAGTAAATGCGTCATGCAGGAAAGCGTCGCATGAAAACCAATCACCCATCCTAAGCATCAACGCGATGTTTCCCAAGAAATACCATTGTCGGTACATAAACCAAACAACGGATGCCTATCCTGGGGGCTAATGAAAATTAACACCTAAACCCCTGGCATGACTCTAATGCTAAGGCACACTTGCGCAAACAAAACGAATCGTTGCGCCGCTGATTAGCAGTCGAGCAACCATAAACTCTTAACACTATCCCAGATAGATGTTTATGAGTAGAAAGGCAAACAACGCATTACATCCCATAGTTCCGTGTACCCATCCGAATTGCACGCGATCCTTTGTCCGCATGCCAGATGTGTAGTACAAATAAACCAAAGAATGATCGGAGAATAAGCGGCGGCATCCAATCAACAGACAAAATGGACAAGATTCCGACCACCAGCAACTAATGGTGATGATGATGATAATGATCATGAGGAAAGATTTCTCCTTTTACAGAGACTATGTAGTTTTAGGTAGTTTAGTGAGGGCAGAAGCCTCATTTATTTTGCTTAATGCAAGCTCAAAATTAAACTTAAAATTAATTAATATAAAAAGAACCTCAAAGACTATCTTAAATCTAGAGTGAGAAGGAGAATAAAAAAGAAAAAAGAAAAACCAGTAGGTGAAAAAGACCCGCGAAGGGGGGGGGGGGGGGGGGGGGGGGGGTTTCTTTTGAGACGTCGTTTGAGGGCAGGAATGTAGAGGTTGAAATCAAAGGAGGTGGGGAAAGAGTTGGCATGTCGTAGCATACGCGAGATGGGCTCATTAACCCCGTAAGAAGTGTGATGAGCGGACACGTAAAACAGACGAGGGTTCCGCACATTACGAGGGTTTGTATAAATTGATAAAGTGGAGAGCAAGCTTGGGCAATTGATTGAGCCTGACAGAAGGCGATGTATAAAGATGATGTCGGCATGGATTCTGCGCTCCTCAAGTGTGTGCAGTTTGATTAGAAGGAGCCGGCCTATGTAAGGTGGTAGAATGAGTGGGTTTTCCCAGTGCAATCTACGGAGGGCAAAGAGCAAGAAACGACGTTGAACGCCCTCGATCCTACGAATGTGAGACTGTTGATACGGGGACCAGATCTGACTAGCATATTCGAGTAGTGGCCGGACGAAAGTTGTGTAGAGTGATCGGGTGACGTAGGGGTTTAGGAATTCCTTCGACCAGCGTTTTACAAAGCCAAGAGCGGCGTTGGCCTTTAGGATTGTGTCATCGATATGTGCGGCATATCTAAGTTCCTTGTCGCATAGGACGCCCAGGTCGCGAATCGATTCAACCGATGTTATCGGTTGGTCTAGCAAGAGATAGGAACGTGGCTGGGTGGGGGAGCGTTTCCGAGAGAAGGTGATTGTGTGATATTTGGCGATATTCTGTTCTAGGCAGTTATTTTGGCACCATATCGAAAAGCTGTCAAGATCCGATTGGAGAAGTGAGGAGTCAAGGGGAGAGCGGATTGTCTTGAAAATGTTGGTATCATCCGCCTAAAGGGAGATGAGGGAGTGATTGATGCACGAGCTTATGTCGTTTATGGTTAGGATAAATAGTAGGGAGCCGAGATGACTGCCCTGGGGGACACCTGAGGTTGGAGAGAAAGGATCGGAGAGGGTAGATCTAAATCGCACACGGCAGATTCGAGAGTTAAGATAGGATGAGATCCACTTAATCAACAGGGGTTCAAAACCAAGGGAAGATAATTTAAAGAGAATGAGGTTATGGGAAATTTTGTCGAAGGCCTTGCTAAAGTCGGTAGTGACTACATCAACCTCATCGCCGTTTTCTAGAGCAAGGAGTGTGTGGGATGTAAATTTGACAAGGTTGGTAGTAGTGGACCTACCGGAGAGGAAGCCGTGCTGGTTAGGAGAGATGATGGGAGTGCAGCGAAAACATAACGTTTCGTATAGAAGGCCTTAGAACAGTTTAGGAATGTGCGAAAGCTTAGCAATGGGACGATAATTGGATATATCGATTTTTGGCCCCTTTTTATGTATGGGGGTTATGTAGGAGGATTTTCAAATGTCGGGAAATATACCTTGTGTAAGGGATAGATTGAAGATTGACGCGAGCGAAATTGTCTTTCAGTTGTTCAAGTTTTTCTTTAACTTGGTGTTGTTGAATGTGTAGAGGGATGAGTAGGCCAAGGGAGAATTCAGACGTGCCAGTAAAGTAGGAGGGGTTAGGCTCGAACGAGTCGTCCGTGAAGGAAAGGTTGAAGAAGGACGTGAAAAGATTGGCTATGGTTTGGGAGTCAGATAAAGTAGTTGAGTCGTAGAAAAGAGAGTTGGGATAGGCATCTGATTTCCGTTTATAGTTGATAAAGTGGTAGAAAGATTTGGGGTCATTGATCAGATTGAGTTGGGCTTTGGCAAGGTAATTGTGGTAAAGGGAGCTATAAACCTCAGTGAATTGGTAAAAGTAACCGAGATAGTTGGAATAGTCCACAGGAGAACGCGTATTTAAGAAAGTATTCCACAACTTATTCCTCTTGTTACGAAGAGTGCGGAGTCTGTGGTTTTACCAAGGGGGCGATGAGAATGATAACCTGTTTCGGAAATATGGGACAAATAGGGATATGGCGTTGTAGATTACTGTGTAGGGCGAGGCTGTAGCGACCTCTACACTAATATCAGAGCAAAGATTTCTCCTTTTACAGAGACTATGGGTAATGCTGCTACCAGATACTTTGGGAAATTCTGTTAGCAGACAGGATGGGAAATTATGTGCAGAGATGATGCGCTGGGAAGATTTCCCTTGCCGATGGGGAATTGGAATGGAGTCTAGAGAATACAGTTGAACCGAAAGGTCGTCTTCGAGCATCCAAGATAGTCGAACAGAGAGGAACCCAATAAGGAGGTCGGTCCGCGCTGCGATATCACGAAAATAAGAAACGTCGAATGTGTGGTTCAAGTTAGTTTCAAAACGGTGTAATCTAAGTTGTGTGTCCAAAAGTGTGTCCTAGACGTAAGTGGAGACCGGACTCTAAAACAAAAATAAAGACAATTCTTTTCGTGTTTCAATTTTGTGCTGTGTGCGCTCTGTTGGTGTATTCGTTTCTCTGCGGTAAACAGTGTTCGGCGGAACACTTGGACAATATTTAAACACCGCCAAAGTACCGAATAGGTTTTGGTTTTATGCACCTGTATAATGGAAAGAATTCTTGTAGCGAATTTGTATGCGAAGAGATGCATCAAAAGGTAGGAATTCTTTTACAGGGACCTCTAGATTATAAATTTAATCTATTTGATGCGTGAAGCATTTAAGGTGCGATTGCATTAGCGAAACTTATAAGGTTGGGTTGTAGGGATGGGGGTTCTTTAGATAAGTAGTCAGTGGGGTTGGCGGAACCGCCACAGGATATATGGAAGTCGACAGCGTGGAGGGATGGAGTGGACCAGGACGCCCAGAGCCTGGGTGTGCCAAACTCGACGACACCGGCTATAAATCGGGACCGGTGCAGAGATTGCTGAATAAGGCCAAGATTGGAACTCGGTTGTAGTGCCGATGATGATGATGATAATATCTATTTCATCAATTTAATGCAGGTGTAACCCAGGGTACTGTACTCTCACCCACTCTCTTCCTCGTCTTTATAAATGATCTATTGTTTATTACCAAATCACTCGTTGGTGATGATAGCATGTTGGGTTACTCATACTCATACGAACCCGACCAAACTCTTTGAATTTAATTACCAATCAACAGGTTATGCTTAATACATTGAATTCCGACCGAACAAGATATATCAATGTGTATTATCTAAACGAGTAGAATTAAATGCCTTAAAAACTCAGTGCTGCCTCTTGTATATATTTTGGTAATCGGCATTTTAAAAGAAATTGAAAATTGCCCCAAATTACTTACAAGTTTTAATTGGCATAATTATAACTTATTTAAATAAATATTATTACTATGGATAAAATAATATTGGTCCTACATTTTGCCTTAGCGGAGCTCTTACCATATAAACATATTATTCTGTTTGCAGTTAATGGGTGAATAAGTTTCATATTCAGCTCATACTGCCATCGCTTGTTAGTTGTGGATTAAAAGAACTACCTTGTGACGATAAAAGATCAGATTAATAGCAGTTTCCTTTTGGAACTTGCAGTATCAAGTCAATTACACGGATTATGTCAAATAAATTAATGCAGATGCTCTCTGGGTTCTCCCACTTTCACGAATGTTTCGTTATCGTCATTCTAATGTAGATCTGAAACAAAAAAAAAAAAAACAAAACACGTGAAATCAGAAAAGGCTACTAAAACCTAAAACCGTCTAACAAATCAAAATTTTCGAGCGTTTGATCGAAATAAACGACGAAAACGTATCCTCATTTTAGGGAAACAAAAAATGAGCATTCGTTACACATTCATTGTCGATGTCGCAGGTAATTCAATCTTTTATTGAAATGAATAAAAAGAAAACGAAGTATAAAAATATCATCTTGGGGCAGATCAATACGCATCCATTGGGATAAATTAGTACACCTCTGTTTCACGGTATCCCACGAATACTTCCGGGAACGCTGTTGTTTGCCTAGGACCGAAGTAGGAAAAAAAAAACGTATGCCTAGTCGCAAACCACATGAGGAGAAAAAAAGATACAATCCCAAGAGAATTCGTATCCACATTTGTTTTATTTTATTTTCCCACAACAACAACGAGGGAAGATCTTCTAGGGAGATGGTGATTCCTTGAGCCAGAAGTTAATGTGCGCAATCACCCCGCGTTCGGTATTGAACAATCTTTCAAGTTCGGAGGCCCTTCTCATTAGCGGAAGCATTCTAATGAATTGCTATCGAGTGCAGATACTAATTGAGTGTTGAAGCTAATTTGAAAGTGTGAAAGAGACCGATTTGGAGATGATAAATTAGGTTATTCGATTTGAGGAGCTCCTGATAATGCCGCCGCTTACAGATTGGGTTACTTTACACCGAAGATGGTGGGAAAATAATTTAAGTAGGATCTTTGTTTTCTTATAAGTTGACAAGGCGAAGGACCGGACCGATTCGAATTTATGTGTTTTTATAATTTCTTTTTAACTTAAAAATTTTGCATTTACTGATATGAAAACCCATTTGATGCCATTATATTATAGTATAACGGGAGAGAGGTTTTGTATTCGCTGTGTATATATGTATAACAGGCAGTCAAGGATGAAATTTGTATTTTGTTATAAAAATTTTATCCTTGACGACACACTATTTTACTCTTCCCTTTTTTTTTGTGTTAGAAAGTTGCATATGCCTCATGTTTAATCCATTCACTTCTAGTGAATAGATTAAATGCGGAACATAACGTAACTTTATTTAGTGTCTTGCTCGGGATGTCGAGATTTTATTTTGAAGAAAACATGCATTTTCACAGAATTTGTATCCCGTGTTTTTTTTTTTCGTCTTGATAATAAAAAGTGATATTAAGTGTGTTTTTGAAAAATAAAAAATTATTATAATTTGTAATAATTCCTAACTTTATCAAAAATATGTTAAACTTACTCCGTAACCAATTGGAATATAACAATAAGCTCGTAACGAAAACTACTAGTACTCTCGTTAGGCGTTAATATCTTTCCATACCCTCTACTTTTTCTTTCGCTTGTTCTGTGTGTTCTGTTTTCACAAAAGTTTCATAAACAAAGGCGTGCATTTGTGTAGCTTTGCCTTAACTTCTATAAAAACAAAGAAAATTCTGTTTGGGAGCATTTATGAGTAAATTTAATTGCCACAAATTAGTTACTGTTGTGTCGGTTAGTTTTATGCAGAAACAGTCTTGGGATTATTCTTAAATGTTTAATAGCTTCTTTTATTGAGTAAATGTTGCCATGTAGCCTGCCTCAGCTTTCATGAGCTGTTAGGTCGACACTCTTACAAATAAGCTAAGATGTGATTTCATTTTGTATCATTTATCTATTTATATAATTAATCTAGTTAATTTATCTACTGAGCCACTTTCTATACAAAGTACTGTTAAACCTGAAGCCAGTTAAAAACTTGAATCAGATTGCCCACAATCTATTCATAATCCGGACTCCGGATGCCTCTGTATGGTTAAAATCGCCTAGCGTAGAACAACGCTTGGGTAAACCACAACAACAGACAGACGTAGCGTATTCGAGTACGCAAGACCGAGATACGTTGAATAAGAAGACAACAAAACAAACGCAAAACACAAATCGAGCGACAGTTGACGACATTCTGTCACCATATCTCATCGACATACCTTCATCAAAGCTGAAACTGTGATTCGAGATACACCTCAGCAGATGCTGTTCACCGTGGCGAAGGGGGACATTCTTTCAATTGGAGTAGTTTGAGTTTGCCTTTTCTGTTTTTTTTTCTTGCCCTGAAGATGACACCGCCGCATCAATGATACACGCCGATCCAAAGTCGCTTGAGCTGCATAACTAACACCTTCGAATGGGTTGGCGTTCGAATGAAAGAAAATTTTCATTTTAGAATTCCAGGTTGACACGGTTGCTGAATCTGAATCTGCGGTTTGTAGATTAAAAGTAGAAATCTAAGATCTGTGAGATGGTGATTTCCCAACGCAGACGCTTTTTCTGTCCCCTATGAGACAATGATTACCGAGAGGTGGTATCTGTTGGGTAGATCGCACTGCGATATAGTGTAGTTGTAGATCGACAGGTAAGAGAATGGGAGTCGCTTATATTGTAGTATAGAGACGCCAAGATCAACAAGAAATCCGATCGCTATGAAAAGATCAACGGAAAGTTCTGCAGATAGCTTAGAGAATTATTGGAACGAAAAACGATGATCGGCGGTAAACGATTGCTGATGGTGGTTTCAGGGCTATGAGGGAGTAGGAATTAGGGTGTTTTAATTAAAGGGGCACAAGGTCAGAAGCCATTGTGAGAGAAAATCCGGTGAGTATAGAGACTCAGATAAGTTCAGCTAATGTGGGAAATATCGAGTATCATAGAGTGACAAAGTAATTTCCACTGAATGGCGTTCAAATTTGAGGTATCATATGGGACTCTATATGATATGTGCGTCAGCACATTCTATTTCTCAAAGGTTCGCCACATACAACTATGTACCGATAAGGAAGACTGAGAGCTTTGAGGCAAGACTGATGACTCTTTCCCTTTCCATGAAACTTATAAAAACGTAGTACGACATTTGGAATGATTTAAATTTTTCTTTTATAGATCTTGCAGAGATAATTGATTGAAAGCAAGCTGCACTATTTTCTACAATACTCAAGAACAATCGAGACATTTTACAAGAGCTCCAAGGTATGGGGTAATTAGCCCTGTGAGTAGGGCGTTAGTATATACTCACAGCTAGGCCGGCTTGTCGTAAGAGACGACTAAAGACCGAGTGGTAGCCGAGGTCCCAACGCCATGTTCGCTCGGTGAAATACCACCCCATCAAGCTTTAGGCTCCGTGAAATGGCCGGGAGAAATCCCTGGCCATCTTTCGGAGCTTGGTTGATGGACCGGTTCGAGAAAAGGTTGGTTAGGTGGTAGTCGGTCCCAAGGTGAGATACCACCCCGTCACGCTGTACATTCCGCGATATCGCCAAGAGAAATCTTCGACGGTGTTTCGGATGTGTGGCCGATGGCCCGGACTGACACGGGGATAAGTCATGATGGTGTCTTCTGATATAAAGAATTCCGGAGGTAAACTAGTCTCCCATTCGGATCTCCGGGGGGACTATGTCAGGGGGAGCATCATGCAGATATCATGATAAATAATGGAACTTTAAGAGGTTCATTATCGCATAACCGGGCTCGCCTTCGAGGCTCTGCCCACGCTCGACTGGTGACGGCATTGTGTAACATCAGAGGCATCGGTTTCACCAATACGAATGTAAACGCCGTCCACCAATATTTGCAAACAACGAAACCGGATATCCTTGCCCTAACTGAGACCCAGGTCGATTCGTCAACTGATTCGACATATCTTCGTTGCTCAGGATACGACTTACACTCGAGGTTCCGTTTTAAGGGTATAGTCTGCGCCTTCGCGCGGTCCAATCTGGCTTGCCAGAGGGTGGAGGCGTTGGAACCCAATAATATGGACATCATATGGTTGAGGGTCGTGCTGAGGGATTCCGTTAGATTTCTTTGTTGTCTTTACCGCTCCCCGAATGACGATCGACCGGCGACATTTTTCGAACATCTTTCACATACCGTCGACTGGATATAGATCAACCACCCAGCTTCTGAAATTGTTGTCCTCGTCGATTTTAATGTGCACAATTCCGACTGGTTGTTACATTCTAACAGCACCGGCGAGGCTGGGAGGCTGGCGGAGATGTTTGCTGCAAGCCACAACTTGACTCAACTCGTGGAGGAGCCAACGCTAGTGCCGAATGCCCGATGCGATTATGCGAACACCCTGCATGAGTTTTTGACATCCGAACCGAGTATTTATACCGTAGAGGTTTCTGCGCCACTGGGAAACTCAGATCACTGCTTGGTATCTGTCGCGCAAGCACTCGCATACCAAGCGAATAACCGGCCTAGGCAGCTTCGCCATGTATGGAAGTATGGGGCTGCTAACTGGGACGATATGCGAGATTTCGTCGCATCCTTTCCATGGTCGGAGGTGTGCTTCGGAAACTCCGATGTTAACGCTTGCGCGGAGTCGGTATCAGAGATTATTCTCCTGGGGATGGAGATGTATATTCCACATTCCATCAAACGAAGTTCGTTTGATAAACCTTGGTTTGACAAAAAATGCGAGCTGATTGCAGCAGCAGAAAATAGAACTTTTAAGCAATGGCGCTCCAATCCCACCGATGTTAACAGAACGAATTTTGTTAGAATCAGAAATGCGTGCAACTAGGCGATTGATACCGCGAAGAAGACTCACAACGACAGGGTGATCGATAAGCTCCTTCGGTGCCCAACTGGTTCGCGCTCCTTCTGGTCAATGGCAAATGCTGTCAGCAGTAACTTTGCTTCCTCCTCTTTCCCTCCGTTGGTGACAGACAGCGGGACGTTAGTCACGAATCCAAAGGATAAAGCTAATGTGTTCGCGAATTTATTTTCCGCGAATTCAAACCTCGATCCCGGTCTTTTGGAGCCGCCTGTGGTCTCGTCGATACAGTCTTCCATGCGGGCTGTGAGATTTCGTCCGCGCACTATTCAACGCATTCTACGTGAACTGGATTGTAGGAAGGCAACCAGGCCGGACGGAATGCCGGCAATAGTCCTTAGGAACTGTACTCCAGAACTATCGCCGGTTCTTGGCAGACTCTTCCGCTTATCTTATGCACGGAGTACCTTTCCTGCCTGCTGGAAAATCGCTCGAGTTCAGCCAATCCCAAAGACGGGAAAAAAGTGTCTCCCGCAAAATTACCGCCCGATAGCATTACTGTCTATTTTATCTAAGGTAATGGAAAAAGTCATCAATACAGACTTAGTTAAGTATTTGGAGTGCAACGGACTTCTGAATGATCGTCAAAACGGATTCCGTGGCAGGCGGTCCACGGGAGACCTTTTGACACTTATAACCGATATATGGACATCTGCGATTGAACAGCATGGTGAGTCAAGGGCGGTCGCATTAGATATCTCCAAGGCTTTTGACCGCGTCTGGCACGGGGCATTGCTGAGCAAACTTCGTTCATATGGACTTTCCCAACAGCTTCGCGACTGGACGAGGAGCTTCCTCGAGAATCGATCGATCCGGGTTGTTGTAGACGGCGAGTGATCGGATCTGTATCCCGTTTCGGGGGTGCCCCAGGGTTCTATTTTGGCTCCAGCCTTGTTTTTGCTTCACATAAATGATTTGTTGGAGACAACGGATAAAAAGTGTTCAGTTTTGCGGATGATAGTACGCTTGTTTCCTCCTTTTCGAGTGTTCGGCCGATTGGTGCATCTGCGTCGCATCAGCTCGGATGTAGACAGATTGACTCTCTGAATCAGGATCTAGATATGGTGCTGCAGTGGGGAAGGGCCAATCTTGTCGACTTTAATGCAGCGAAGACACAATATAAAACATTCACAAAGAAAAAGTGGATCATCGGTTCCACAGCTGATGATGAATGGCCGACCCCTCGAGGCTGGGGAAAGTTTGAAATTGCTCGGCGTCACGGTCTGTGGGAATGTATCATGGCATAAACACGTGTCGAGTATTGCCAGGTCAGTCTCAGGAAAACTGTGCTATCTTTTTAAAGCCAAGAAATATTATACTCCGGCCCGACTTCTTCTCCTATATAAATCCCGAATTAGCCACGCGCTCGAATATTGCTCTCACGTTTGGAGCTCGGCTCCTAAACATACCTTCGACCTACTTGAGAGCATGCAGAGACGAGCGATCCACCTGATCGGGGACTCGGCGCTGACGTCGGGCCTACAGTCGCTATTACATCGAAGGCGCCTGGCCGACCTCTGTCTGTTTTACAGATATTATCTCGGGTACTGTTCTTCGGAGATTCTTGGTGTTGTTCCACGCAATTCGGCTTATATGCGCTCCACAAGACAATCCGACGGATCGCACCCGTTTGCGGTTCATCTCCCGACGGCGCGAACATCCCTGTATCAGAACTCGTTCCGTTACAGAGCGGGGAAGCTGTGGAACTCCCTTCCCACGTGGGTGTTCCCGGAGCGTTACAACCTGCAGCTGTTCGAAAAGAACTGCAACAGTTATTTTATGGCATCTCGGGGCGCCCGTTCGGTGCTAAAGGTAGCCTCTCCCGAGAGAAGTGTAATAAAACAAAAAAAGAAATGCTCTGTAATTCCAGGTATAGGGCACTAATATTTTAGAACTTCCAATTAAAAAATAAAAAACAATGTCATGCGCGACAAGGTTCACAGGGTAGCCTCACTGTTGGCTATACACGAAATATACATTATTAAAAAATATGCCGTTCTACACACAACTTTGCTCGTAGCAATAAACTAAAAAACAGGGCTTTTCAAAACTTAAGCTTAATCGAACCATTAGTAGATAACCTCTCCCACTGTAAAGGTCTGAATCTTATCTTTCCAGATAAGAATTGCAGGAGTCTTAGGCTAAAACCACACCGGACCAGTCAAACCGCTTTATTGTGTTCGACAAAACACAGGTACGTTATTTTTTATGAGAGAGCACACGCCAAAGCAAACGAAGCAGAGCATATGTGTTTTCTTCGAAGTGCTTTGCGAGTGGTTTTCGAAAATACATGCCATTGTATACGGGCAACACACACCCAATAAAACAAAGCGTTTTCGAACCGTGATCGTTCCTCATAATTGCCTTAACTCTTGTGGCGTAAAACACACTACTTGCAACGAAACAAAAAAGCGAAATCGAACATATAAACATGACTGGTAAAAACATGGACAGTTGGTTAGTTGTTTTTTGCAGACAAAATTTCGTTTTTCTTCAATTCAGATATTTACGGGATGAACATACCGAACCATGGGCTTGTTTTTCTTATCTCAACGCACGCCGAATGAAGCCAGAAAACGATTTTTTTTGTGGTTCCATTCTGCTTCGCTTGGCGGGTGTTGGAATAAAAACCGCTCTCTTGCCATATAAAACAAAAGCGCTCTGACTGGTCTGGTGTGTTTTCAGCCTTATTATTGCGGATTCGCAAATTTTTTTTTTATTTTTTTTATTTTTTTATTTTTTTATTATTAGACTTCTCTCGGGAGAGGCGAACCTATAGCGTCGAGTGGGCGCCCCGAGATGCCATCAAATAACTGTTGCAGTTCTTTTTGAACAGTTGCAGGTTGTAACGCTCCGGGAACACTCGCTTGGGAAGGGAGTTCCTCAGCTTCCCCGCTCTGTAACGGAACGAGTTCTGATACAGGGAATTTCGCGCTGTCGGGAGATGAACCACAAACTGGTGCGATCCGTCGGATTGTCTTGTGGAGCGCATATAAACCGAATTGCGTGGAACAATGCCAAGAATCTCCGAAGAACAGCACCCGTGATAATATCTGTAAAACAGACAGAGGTCGGCCACGCGCCTTCGATGTGATAGCGACTGTAGTCCCGACGTCAGCGCCGAGTCCCCGATCAGGCGGATCGCTCGTCTTTGTACGCTCTCAAGTAGGTCGAGAGTATGTTTAGGAGCCGAGCTCCAAACATGAGAGCAATATTCGAGCGCGGGTCTAATTTGAGATTTATATAGGAGAAGAAGTTGGGCCGGAGTAAAATATTTCTTGGCTCTAAAACGATAACTCAGTTTTCCTGAGGCTGATCTGGCGATACCCGATACGTGTTTATGCCATGATACATTCCCACAGACCGTGACGCCGAGCAATCTCAAACTTTCCCCTGCCTCGAGGGCCCGGCCATTCATCATCAGCTGTGGAACCGATGATCCGGTTTTCTTTGTGAATGTTGTATACTGGGTCTTCGTTGCGTTGAAGTCGACAAGATTGGCCCCACCCCACTGCAGGACTTTATCTAGATCCTGGTTCAGAGAGTCAATCTGTCTACATCTCAGCTGGTGCGACGTTGATGCACCAATCGGCCGATCACTCGAAAAGGAGGAAACAAGCGTACTATCATCCGCAAAACTGAACACTTTGTTATCCGTTGCCTCCAACAGATCATTTATGTGAAGCAAGAACAAGGTTGGAGCCAAAATAGAACCCTGGGGCAGCCCCGAATTAACAGGATACAGATTCGAACACTCGCCGTCCACAACAACCCTGATCGATCGATTCTCGAGGAAGCTCCTCGTCCAGTCGCAAAGCTGTTGGGAAAGTCCATATGAACGAAGTTTGCTCAGCAATGCCCCGTGCCAGACGCGGTCAAAAAAGCCTTGGAGATATCTAATGCGACCGCCCTTGACTCACCATGCCGTTCAATCGCAGATGTCCATGTATCGGTTATAAGTGTCAAAAGGTCTCCTGTGGACCGCCTGCCACGGAATCCGTATTGACGGTCATTCAGAAGACCGTTGCACTCCAAATACTTAACCAACTCTGTATTGATGACTTTTTCCATTACCTTAGATAAAATAGACAGTAATGCTATCGGACGGTAATTTTGTGGGAGACACTTTTTTCCCGTCTTTGGGATTGGCTGAACTCGAGCGATTTTCCAGCAGGCAGGAAAGGTCCTCCGTGCATGAGATAAGCGGAAGAGTCTGCCAAGAACCGGCGATAGTTCTGGAGCACAGTTCTTAAGGACTATTGCCGGAATTCCGTCCGGGCCGGTTGCCTTCCTACAATCCAGTTCACGTAGAATGCGTTGAATAGTGCGCGGACGAAATCTCACATCCCGCATGGAAGACCGTACCGGCGAGATCACGGGTGGCTGCAAAAGGCCGGGATCGAGGTTTGAATTCGCGGAAAATAAATTCGCGAACACATTAGCTTTATCCTTTGAATTCGTGACTAACGTCCCACTGTCTGTCACCAACGGAGGGAAAGAGGAGGAAGCAAAGTTACTGCTGACAGCCTTTGCCATTGACCAGAAGGAGCGCGAACCAGTTGGGCACCGAAGGAGCTTATTGATCACCCTGTCGTTGTGAGCCTTCTTCGCGGTATCAATCGCCTAGTTGCACACGTTTCTGATTCTAACAAAATTCGTTCTGTTAACATCGGTGGGATTGGAGCGCCATTGCTTAAAAGCTCTATTTTTTGCCGCTGTGATCAGGTCGCATTTTTTGTCAAACCAAGGTTTATCAGACGAACTTCGTTTGATGGAATGTGGAATGTACATCTCCATCCCCGGGAGAATAATCTCTGATACCGACTCCGCGCAAGCGTTAACATCGGAGTTTCCGAAGCACACCTCCGACCATGGAAAGGATGCGACGAAATCTCGCATATCGTTCCAGTTAACAGCCCCGTACTTCCATACATGGCGAAGCTGCCTAGGCCGGTTATTCGCTTGGTATGCAAGTGCTTGCGCGACAGATACCAAGCAGTGATCTGAGTTTCCCAGTGGCGCAGAAACCTCTACGGTATAAATACTCGGTTCGGATGTCAAAAACAGATCCAGGGTGTTCGCATAATCGCCCCGGGCATCCGGTATTCGCGTTGGCTCCCCCACGAGTTGAGTCAAGTTGTGGCTTGCAGCAAACATCTCCGCCAGCCATTATATCAGTTAGGAATTGCTTCGGGCATTTCAAGTAAATTCGCGATTTGCTGCCTGTCAGCTGATAACGGGTGGTCAGTGACAGCCGAAAAGTAAATAAAGATCGGCCCACTGCTAATCTTATCAACAGCCATCGAAGATAAGGAAAAGAACAAAGAAAAATTAAATGGAATATCTTCAGAAGATCCAAATATTTTCTCGAAAAGTCAAGAGGAAAATCCGGAATTCCAAGAGATCCTTCTTGATGATATTCCTGATAAAAATCTCACACTGAAATTGCTGCTGATATACAATAAAATAAGTTCCGGAATACGAAGCGATTTGCACCATTTGGTCCACTGTTGTGTCTATCGGAGATTGGAATAATTAGGGAGGAAAAAAACGTATATTGAGCGCTTCGACCATGGAGAGAGTTAGCTGTGGTGAAATACTTACATCCTACATGTGAAATCTAGTGAAACATATTACATCAACATCAAAACCCCAGGAGTTTAATTTGTGATATAGTTTCGACTACATGTATTCCAGAATTTAGACATCTTTGGAGGATAAAGACCTACCACCTACTATTTCGGCAAAGGGTGCACGGAAAACTTTCTCGAAGGAATAAGGTTGCTGTTTGTCCTATCGCCATTTTGGCGGATTTGGGTATGTCGTCGAAAGTCAATGTGTTCCGACGAACACTGTCCATGAATAAAACCACCTCGAACACGGAGAACACCGTCACCAAACAGAAAGGACGACGGAGCGACTGTTGCCGCAAATGAAACACGAAAACCTTTTCTGTTTCAATTTATTTTATTCACAATCTTTGTTTCGTCCTTTTCCGTTTCTCAAGTTATTACAACATTGGGCGAAGACTGCCCACCAAAAATGAAACACTTTACTTGACATTATTTTAATGTCGTTTTCTTTTTGTTCTATTTTATTGCGTCAATATCACTTTACAATATTTTAACTCTTATATCCTGGGAGGTGTTCTAGGCGACGTAACTACACGATTGCGAGCGACTTGTCGAACTCAGTGAAGGTTTACATGTGCTTAATTTTGGTTATCACTATCTACGGTTCCAAAAACTGTTTTACTTAATAGCACACTTATTAATTTACGGGACGCCGTTACTTTCGTTTTTTTGTTCTTCCGACACACGATACTTTTCGTTGTTTGCGATACGCGAATACTTCCTCCTCGGGTTCTCTAACTGGTCTGGTGCTCGAAGTATACTGAAAAATTCTCCTCCCCATTTCGAATTTTTTTCATCCCCCATCTGAAACAGAAAATTTCCCATCCAGTCTGCAAAGAAAATTTTGCCATCATAGATCATTCTCCTTTCTGTCTTCCTTATCGGAATCTTGTTCCTTTGTTTGAACGATCGATCGTACCGCCGCTTAATTTTCGATCTTTTCTTGGGATTTGTTTGTGTTCCCCATCTGGCCTAAGACAACGCGGGTTCTTGTGCGCTTCAGATGGGCAACAAAGGAACCGTGGGATTGGTATAGTTTTTGTTTGCATTTCCAACTCATAAACATCTAGTGTGCGATCTACGTTAGGATATTTATGATTGCATGACTGTTGGTCGGCGGCGAATCGCTATTCTTTGTTTGCACGAGTGTGCCTTTTAGGTTTTGGGTCATGCTAGGAATTTAGGTGCTAATTGCTATTAGCTACAAGCGGAGATATTCGTTGTTTGGTTTGTTTACCGAAGTACGCGTTTAATGGATATATTGCATTGATGCCCTGAATTGGATGCGTTGGACTGGATGCGTTGAATTGGCGCGTCGAATTGGATTCGTTGAATTCAACATTAGAGACTTTTGAACGTTTAGTTCGATTGATTTTTGCTATTGAATTCAACGTTGGTGTCTGAAATGTTACCTTTTGTTTCAGGTGGGAGTGGGGACTTTTGGGACACGTGTCTTTGGGCACGTGTAATGGATAAAGGCGAGTATGTTCCTTGGCGGAAAGGACATCTCAACCTATAGTGGGTTGTGTGGTTTGTAGAACCGCCACACCATCGCTCGCTATCGACAGTTTGGATATCTCTATTAACGTTGGCATATATCCCCAAATCAGACCTGCATCATAATATACTTTAAACTCTTTACACTTAGTGTGATCAACCTCGATGCAATTTCAGATTACTTTCTCATACTAATTAATGTCGACCACAGTCCCGAACTTATCTTGTTTCTTACTTTCTTAAAATTTTTCTTTTCAATAAAGGCGAAGTGATAGCACTGAGTGGGGCTCCTCGATAGTATAGTGGTTAGTATACCCGCCTGTCACGCGGGAGACCGGGGTTCGATTCCCCGTCGAGGAGCCTCTGGCGCAAGACTAATGACCTTGCCCGAAAAAAAAACAAATCATTATGGAAAATTTAACAAGCCTCAGGACTTGCTAAATAAGGCCAAGACCAACTCCCGGTTGTAGTGCCGATGATGATGATGATAGCACTGAGTTAGTGACCGGGGGTGCTGTTTTGTCTCAACCACGCCCGTGAATCCAACTCCAAAATAACTCCACAAAGGACACGACTTACCACCTGCTACAGCTGCTCTGCCGGCTTTATCAGGCAAGGTCCGAAAAATGTCCCATGATTTTTTCCTGTAATTTCAAGCAGCTTATAGTGCGATGTGGTTGTGGTCCACGAAGTAATTGGGCATTGGGACCGATCACACCCCTTAGTAAAGCTTCTGATTTTTTAATGTCACAATGAAAAGTTTAGAACTCAGCAGTACCATCAATATCAGCGCATCTGGACCCTATGGTGAAGGAAAATCTTAAGGGGGTATAGTAGCTTGTCTCTCAGGGAAGGTGACATCATCATCAGCATCATCATCGGCACTACAACCGGGATCCGATCGTGGCTTTATTTAGCAAGTCTACCGCGCTGTCGTCCTCCATACATCCGTAATTCCAGAGTCGCGGATTGTTTTTTTCAACGTCAGGTTAAAGAGGAGGCAGGGCAGACCGCCCCCTTGTTGGAGATTTTTATTGGTTGGGACAGCAATCCCGCTATTTTTACTTGACTGGCCATGGTCAACCTACTAAGTCGTATCAATTTGTTTGGAATATCGAACTCCCCCCCACATTCGCTATGCTGTCGTAGGCGGCCTTAAAGTCTATGAATAGATGATATAATGGAATCTTGAGTTCCATACATTTTTCCATCACCTGCCTAAGGCTGTATATCTGATCAATCGCTGATTTGCCTGGCATGAAGCCACACTGATATTGACCAATGATGACTTTAGCGTATGGGGCTATCCGATCTTGTAGGATAGAGAAGAGTATCTTAGAGGCGGTACTCAGCAATGTTATATCCCTATAGTTGCTGCACTGTGTGATATCTTCCTCCCTATGTATGGGGCAAATTATTTCACGACCCTAATCTTTCGGCATCTCCTCTTGCTTCCATACGTGCACCACGATCTCATGAATTGGGGGATGTAACGCTGTCCTTCCTTGTTTGATCAGCTCAGTTGGTATGCCATCAGATCCGGGGACTTTATTTGATTCGAGCTGTCTTACGGGTTTAAATGTTTCCTCAATGCGTGGTGACGGCAGCATTTCGTCTTGATCTTGCATTGGTGGAGCTTCCAATTCTTCTGTAACCTGACTATTTAACAATTCATTGAAGTGCATTGAGGGACAACGTTAATTCACGCAATTCATGAGATCGTGGTGCACGTATGGGAGCAAGAGCAGATGCCGGAAGATTGACGCCGCGGAATAATGTGTCCCATACATAAGAAGGGAGACATCACAGTGTGCAGCAACTATAGGAGTATAACATTGCTGAGTACCGCCTATAAGATACTCTCCTCATCCCACAAGACCGGATAGAACCATACGCTAAAGTCATCATTGTTCAATATTAGTGTAGCGTTATGACAAGCAAATCAGCGATTTATCAGAAATTCACCCTTAGGCAGGCGATGGAAAAATGTCAGGAATTTAAGATTCCATTATATCATCTATTCATAGACTTTAAGACCGCCTACGACAGCGTTGCCAGGTTAGAACTATATAATGCCATGAGAAAGTTCGTCATTCCAAACAAATTGATATGACTTTGTACGTTGACCATGACCAACGTATCTAGTCAAGTAAAAATAGGGGGATTACTGTCCAAACCTATAAACATATTTAATGAACTTTGACAAGGGGACGGTCTGGCCTGCTTCCTTTTCAACCTGGCGTTGGAGAAAGCAATCCGTGACTCAAGCGTTACAACTAGAGGGACTATTGTCACCAACTCCAGCCAATTACTTGCCTACGCAGATGACAACGACATCATCGGTAGATCTGATTCGTCTGTACAGGACTCCTTCACCCAGATCGAGTAGGTGGCACAAAAACTGGGACTGCACGTTAATAAGGGAAAAACTAAAAACATGGTGGCAACTTCTGCGAAGAGAAGACCTCACGTTGCTCAAACTATCAGGGTAGCGGAGTACGAATTTGAAGTAGTGCAATCCTTTAACTACCTTGGGTCAATAGTATTAGCCGATAACAATATTGAAGAAGAAATATGCGAACGGGTGATCAAATCCAACAAACCCTACTATGGTATATCATCATCATCATCATCATCATTGGCACCAACAACCGGGAACCGGTCTTGGCCTTATTTAGCAAGTCCCGAGGCTTGTTAAATTTTCCATAATGATTTGTTTTTTCCGGGCAAGGTCATTAGTATTGCGCCAACTATGGTATATCAAGGCTCTTTAAATCCCGTAATTTATCCAGAACATCCTGTACACGGCCATGGCCTTACCAATACTCATGTATGGATCCGAAACCTGGGTGCTCAATAAAAGGCACTCTGAACTATTAGCCGCGTTCGAGAGCAAGGTCTTAAGGAGAACTGTTGGGCCCTTTGTGAGGGAGGACGATTCCGGAGAGGCTATAACCATGAGTTGTACGCGAGCTACCTTGAAGGTAATGTTGTAAGAAAAATCAAGCTCGGTAGACTCCGGTGAGTGAGACACCTGGCTGAAATGAGCGAAGAGGAGCCTACCCAGAAAGTCTTTTGTGGCAGGATGTATGGAAGGAGACAGCGCGGCAGACCTTGTCTGCAATGGAGACCAGGACGCCCAGAGCCTGGAAATGCCAAATTGAATGACATGGGCTCGAAATTGGGACCGGTGGAGAGACTTGCTAAATATGACCGAGACCGTATCCTGCTTGTAGTGCCGATGATGATGATGATATTACAGTAGAAAGATATTATGTTTTGTCATATATCATGTCTATGAATTCTCCTTTATAATTGATACACAATAAAAATCTGTCTATCTACAATCATAAATGGAAGAGCAGAAAATATTAGAAAGAATCAAAATATTTAACAGGTGTGTTTAAAATAATTCATCCTAGAAGCTGTTAATCTTCACCATCCATTTACTTATTAGTCCTCGAGTTCTATTTTCATTTTGGCATTTCCATGTTTCACAGCCAACTAACTTCAACCAAAACTTGACTCCCACCGAAGCTACATTCTTGTCCATATACATTCTCCTGGCTTTCAGATGCTTGCACCTATTAGTTTAGTCCCTCTTTCACCTTTACATTAATTCCAGCTGAAGTGTTCTGACAAAGGTCTATTAATCAATATTTTTAACCACGAATAACGGTACAATGATACATTTCCTATTAAAACTAAACAAACAAAAAAATCAAAGAGCAAAATTACCAACTGAACCGAATGAAAGTGAACAACCAAAGGATGTAACAACTAAAAGGTTTCCTTACGCATCACCATAAAGTTCACAGTCAAGAGACGCTTACTGAAGCGACTGCTGAGAATACAGTTCCATGTCTTGAGTGACCAAGGAGTCGTCGGGTGATAATGATGTCGAATCAGTCAGTGATTTTCGTGGCTAATTTAGCAATTTGTTGGTATTGTTGGCTTTGCTTCGTTAGGTTGCTGCTCTTTTTTTTCTTCTGGCGACGATATTGTCTGGAGGTCGAAGGATTGGCGCGACGTTTGCTTTTTTCAAAAGTGTCCCTGCATGGAACAAACGGGTTCACATGATAAAAAAACATGATATTGCTAAAAAAAAGGAAAATAAGAATTGATAAATTTTCAGTCGATGGATCCCATAGATTTTGAACGGTGTTGACATTTGAGAAGAGGTCATTCAGGTGGAAAGAGTGACATTAAGAAATTCTGGGTAAAACTCCGAGAGTAGGCAAGTGCTCCATATCCCCACCAGACATTTTTTGTTTTTTTGCATACGAACACCGTTTTGACTTTTCTCGAGAAAAAAGATCCACAAGGTTAAATTTATGTACGTATGTACAAATTATGTAATTTTCATCAATCACTGATTGTACTAAAGAAGCGCTCCATAGACCCTTTGACCAGAAATAGATCTTGATTTAAAAAAATCACAATATAATACGTGTATATACTATATAAAATTCAAACAATAAAAAATATAAGCTTGTAATTTGTTTTGTATTTAAGAATATTTAAGGATATTTATATTACTTGTTTGTCTTTTTAATTTGAACTTATTAATTACTATTTTAATGACTGACTAGCGAAGTGAGAGAAAACTCTATGATATGCTTGCGACCGCACGTATGTAAGTTCGATTGACGGCTGTTTCATTTTCTGGTGGTTGGATAACTAATTTACTACTTTTGTCGGTGCCACAAATACATGGTTCATGGTACAATTAAGTACTTATAAACGTACATGCCCCAACAGAATCTACGGACGAAGAAACGAAGGACACGTTTTAGAAGACCCTAGAGAAAGTATTTGATGGGTTCTCAACGCAAAAATTGGAAGCACGACATCTTTCAACCAACTCTAGGTAAAGAAAGCCTACATGACGTTTCAAATGATAATGGAATTCGAATTATCACGTTCGCAGCGTCAAAAGATATTGTAGTGAAAAGCACGATGTTCAAGCAGAAGCAAATTCATAAAGCCACATGGATATCACCCGACGGCGTAACACGGAACCAAATAGATCACTTCCTCATAGACAAAAGACATCAAACAAACATCCTTGAAGTAACATCATATAGAAGAGCAGATTGCAGATCTTCTAGCGATGGGCAAAACTAGGAGTCGGCTCACAGCAATCCCACACGGGCAGTCACGGAAGATGGGTAAAAAGTACTGGGAGACTATCAGTGCGCATTCTGTAGGAACCGCTCAACGAGCGACCACATTTTCTTTGGAAAAGAAGTGGGAATACGGAGAGGCGGTTCACCAACTGTTCATTGACTTCAAAAAAGCCTACGATTCAGTCGTACGCCAAAGACCTTTTACCATATTGTGGTTGAGCTGGGAATCCCGAAAAAATATGCCGTCCTCATTCAAATCTTCATGGGCGAAAATAAAGGGCGAGTAAGAATAGAAAACCACCCCTCAGAACCATTTAAAATTCGCGACGGACTAAAACAGAGGGATGGCATCTCACCATGTGATTTTAACCTTCTGCTCGAGTATGTCATCAGATACGTACAAGATGGCAAGATGGCCGGATCATCTCTGAACGGCGTCACACAAGTGCTCGCATATGCGGATGACATCGCCGTTTTGGGCGATAATCTAGAAACTGTAAAAAACAACAGTCAAATCATCATGCAAGCGGTAGGAGAGGTGGGCCTAGAAATCGATTAACATGAAACAACATATATCATTACACCGCGGGCAGAACCTCAGGCAACACACATAAAAGTCAGAGGCAAGATATTAAAGAAGGTTAAAGAGTTTAAATATCTGGGAACAATACTGACGGCCAGTAACGAAATATCGAGGGAAATTAACAAAAGACTGTATTTCGCTAACGCTAGTTTGGCAGGCAGTCAATAATCTGCTGAAATCCAAACTGCTATCACGTAATACAAAAAGCTCCGTGTTTATAGAACCATAATCATGCCGATTGCTCTATACGAATGCGAAACATGGCCCCCACATAACGGAAAGAAAACATATTCCGCGTATCCGAGAATAAAGTTTTAAGGAGTATTGTGGGGCGGTATTGTGGTGGTGTCGGCAAGGACACGACTTCATCAATGTCCCCACCTACTTGTTCCACCGAGAGTGAAAGCACTGCGTTCATCCGTCAGCTTTAGGGGAGTAGAAGAATTAAACACTGGTATGTCACTTGAATTAATGTGGCTTTATTTATCGCAGTTTTTCTTAAAGTACTTAGTCACTAAGGGGATGTTACATCACACTCGTACAACGGTCGGAATAGTCTAGTTCGGGAAAATACCCTTGTCGACCGGAATTAACGTTCGAACAACTTGGTTGGTAAGAAAAAGGAAGAAAACCCTTGCTGGTCCGAATTGATGTCCAAATAATTCGATTGGTGCAACGGGGGGCGCTGGTTCGCTACTTGCGCTCCGCGGTGATTGAAGTCTGTCCTCTATTGTTTGCGAATTTCCTCTTGGCACTTAATCACTAAGCGGACGTTACATCGCGCTCGTAGGACAAGCCGGAGAAGTCTGATTCGGTAAAAATATCCTCGCTGACCGGGATTAACGTTCGAATAATTTAATCGACGTGGGAGGAAGCTAAACTGATTTACTGCGCGTACTTCGCGACGATTGAAATTTGTTCTGTTAATGCGCGCGCTACCGAGGACAAGGCTCCGCGCAATTGACGACACACACTCTCCAGCGGCTGAAACTCGACTACGCTCAGGGGTGTGTGCACTCGCGTGCTCATGCTACAAGGGATGAAAGACGACTTTGTAGTGACTCGGACGGGTAGCGACTATATGGGTGAACCGATTCTGGCATGTGTGTACGCAGCGGTGGTTGGATATCGACTTCTAATATTTGCCAATGACGCGACCGAACTGCGTTTTGATCAGGTTTTGCAAGATGACCCGGCGGACAATAACGGGCGGGAAAAACGCTACCTTCAGAAAGAACGCGAATTCTCGAGTGTGGAGTTCTCACGGGAGACGTATTGACGCGCGGGGCTGACACGTAACTTCGGGAAATTTGTTTTGTAATATCATAGGATATGCCTGACGACCTCGACTTGGTTCCCGGAGCGATTGAATTTGGGCTCCCATCGCCTAGGCTGTTAAAACTTGACTTGTATGTCCGACTGCGGTGGCGGTAAAACCTCGACTGACTAATGAAAGTAAAAATTCATCGCGTCGTGGCAGTGGAGTTATAGCTAAAGTAAACTCGCTGCCACTTACTAAGAATTTTGTGAAAGAGGTGCTAGGGGGAACACGAGCAAGTATGGGCATGCATTTTCGGGTGAAATTGGAATTGCTTGGGTGCAAGCAAGGAATGTCATTTAGATAAGATATTAACCAAAGTAATTTCGGGGAAATGTATGCGACTTGGTATAGTTGGTGGCGATGGTTAATGTTCCGTTATGGATTTGAATATGCGCTTCATCACAGCATATGAATTTCGGGAAATTAGGATTGCTTGGTCGCAAGGAGGGAATATGGTCCGGATGAAGAATTGACCGAAGCAATTTTGGGAAAACTTATATGTGGGGTGATGTAAGAGATGATTTAGAATATATTCTATCGAATTGTATTCTGTTGGGAGTTTTGGGAAATGCCTTTCATTGCAGATTGGGAGATGAATTGTTGTAAGTTTGGGATGCATGCGCTTGCAGATTGGGATTGTTTTTGCATGTTTATAGGTTAGGGTAGGGTGACGCGCTGTTAGCGGATTGGTTGGCATTGCGGGTTGGTATAGAGAACCCCCACAGTATCTTTCGCGGGAAATATGATGAAAAGGCAGGACAATGGAGGAAACTCCACAACCACGAATTTGAAGAGCTATACCACAAACCTACAAGAGTGAGAGTAATCAGGTCGTGAAGATTAAGGTGGGGCGAACATGTTGCAAGAATGGGCAACGATAGGACCGTGCGTAGAATTCTTGAGGGTAGACCAAGGAGAAAGAAACCGACAGGTCGGACGCGACGGAAATGGGAGGACAATGTTAGGTTCGACCTTAAGGAGATCAGATCAGATGATCAATCGTGGGAGGAGAGTGCACAGGAGAGGGACCGATAGCGCAGCTGAGTCAGTGAGTTCATGAATTTCCAGGTCCCTATGGACCAATAAATAATAATAGTAAATAACATTTGACTACGCGCTAACTTTCTCTGTTCATAATTCTTGTTCAATCATTAATATTGACTTTTGACTTGTTTAACTTTACCTACTAATTGCTTTATTTAATTATTAGTCATGTATTTCCTTTTAATCTCCCTGTGACATATTTTCCACATATGTTTTTTGTTTCATTACACGCCAACGTCCAAGCACAATGCGATCGGAAGAAGGACGAGATTAGGGAAAGCAAGCATCGATGAGTCTTTGTTCTTGTGTGGGGGTTCTCTACACTCCACGGAGAACCAAGCCACAATTCCAACCTGATTTTTTACCGCTAATAGCGCGTCGCCTTAACCGAACTCCCCATTCAAACCCGTAATAGAACCCGCGTGCAACCAGGCGATTGATACCGCGAAGAAGACTCACAACGACAAGGTGATCAATAAGCTCCTTCGGTGCCCAACTGGTTCGCGCTCCTTCTGGTCAATGGCAAAGGCTGTCAGCAGTAACTTTGCTTCCTCCTCTTTCTCTCCGTTGGTGACAGACAGCGGGACGTTAGTCACGAATCCAAGGGATAAAGCTAATGTGTTCGCGAATTTATTTTCCGCGAATTCCAACCTCGACCCCGGCCTTTTGGAGCCACCTGTGATCTCGCCTGTACAGTCTTCCATGCGGGATGTGGGATTTCGTCCGCGCACTATTCAACGCATTCTACGTGAACTGGATTGTAGGAAGGCAACCGGCCCGGACGGAATACCAGCAACAGTCCTTAAGAACTTTGCTCCAGAACTATCGCCGGTTCTTGGCAGACTCTTCCGCTTATCTTATGCACGGAGGACCTTTCCTGCCTGCTGGAAAATCGCTCGAGTTCAGCCAATCCCAAAGACGAGAAAAAAGTGTCTCCCACAAAATTACCGTCCGATAGCATTACTGTCTATTTTATCTAAGGTAATGGAAAAAGTCATCAATACAGAGTTAGTTAAGTATTTGGAGTGCAGCGGTCTTCTGAATGATCGTCAATACGGATTCCGTGGCAGGCGGTCCACAGGAGACCTTTTGACACTTGTAACCGATATATGGAGATCTGCGATTGAATGGCATGGTGAGTCAAGGGCGGTCGCATTGGATATCTCCAAGGCTTTTGAGCGCGTCTGGCACGGGGCATTGCTGAGCAAACTTCGTTCATATGGACTTTCCCAACAGCTTTGCGACTGGACGAGGAGCTTCCTCGAGAATCGATCGATCAGGGTTGTTGTGGACGGCGAGTGTTCGGATCTGTATCCTGTTAATTCGGGGGTGCCTCAAGGTTCTATTTTGGCTCCAACCTTGTTCTTGCTTCACATAAATGATTTGTTGGAGACAACGGATAACAAAGTGTTCAGTTTTGCGGATGATAGTACGCTTGTTTCCTCCTTTTCGAGTGATCGGCCGATTAGTGCATCAACGTCGCACCAGCTGAGATGTAGACAGATTGACTCTTTGAACCAGGATCTAGATAAAGTCCTGCAGTGGGGAAAGGCCAATCTTGTCGACTTCAACGCAACGAAGACCCAGTATACAACATTCACAAAGAAAACTGCATCATCGGTTCCACAGCTGATGATGAGTGGCCGGGCCCTCGAGGCTGGGGAAAGTTTGAAATCGCTTGGCGTCACGGTCTGTGGGAATGTATCATGGCATAAACACGTATCGGGTATCGCCAGATCAGCCTCAGGAAAACTGAGTTATCTTTTTAGAGTCAAGAAATACTTTATTCCAGCCCAACTTCTTCTCCTATATAAAACTCAAATTAGCCACGCGCTCGAATATTGCTCTCATGTTTGGAGCTCGGCTCCTAAACATACCCTCGACCTACTTGAGAGCGTACAAAGACGAGCGATCCGCCTGATCGGGGACTCGGCGCTGACCTCGGGACTACAGTCGCTATCACGTCGAAGGCGCGTGGCCGACCTCTGTCTGTTTTACAGATATTATCACGGGTGCTGTTCTTCGGAGATTCTTGGCATTGTTCCACGCAATTCGGTCTATATGCGCTCCACAAGACAATCCGACGGATCGCACCCGTTTGTGGTTCATCTCCCGACGGCGCGAACATCCCTGTATCAGAACTCGTTTCGTTACAGAGCGGGGAAGCTGTCGAACTCCCTTCCCACGCGAGTGTTCCCGGAGCGTTACAACCTGCAGCTGTTCAAAAAGAACTGCAACAGTTATTTGATGGCATCTCGGGGTGCCCACTCGACGCTATAGGTTCGCCTCTCCCGAGAGAAGTCTAATAAAAAAAAAAAAAAAAAAAACCATTTCCAAAACCTGCCACAGAATTCATTTCCAAATCTGTAGTAGAATGCATTTTCAAAACGTACAACAGAATACATTCCAAATCCTGCAATAGAATACATTTTAAATCAAATCCCTCATCTATAGTCAAACCACATTTAGTTTTCCCCGAAAACCATTCCGGCTCACTTCTAATTTAAACCATTGTTCTTGCTTGCAACCAAGCAGCATTTAGTTTTCCCCGAAAACCATTCCGGCTCACTTCCTACTTAAACCATTTTTCTCGCTTGCAACCAAGTCGCATTTAGTTTCCCCGAAAACCATTTTGGTTTCCATCCTACCTAAACCATTTGAAATAATATCAATTCTTCTTCACCAGCACGATGCGTTGTCTTTCCACGGAACAACCATCGCAACGGTCAAGATCCATGTTCTATTGTCTAACCGACAACCCATGACCATACTTGGCTATGCCTTCGAAACCGATTTCGCCGTATACACAGCAGCAGAAGAATCTAATTCAGCCCGTACGGCAGAAATTCCTTGAAACAACATTTTCTATGTAGGCATAGCAACCCTTCTTCATGTTCCTAGTAAGTGGCAGTGAGTTTACTTAGCGATGCATCCACTACCCCAACACCCTGAATGGATGCTTGCCTTCGTTAAACCAGTCGCTAATCATCCACCAAACGGTGCACAAGTGACCGGGTCGCCTTACAACCGCCGCTGCGTGCACACACGCCCAAGGGTCGAGTAATAAACATCCCGGAGGACAGACGTTCTCCCCTACCGTCGGAGTGCACCTGTTGTTGGAGTCGATCGTATCATTGCCAATGCGCACTAAGTGCACCGGTAACGACGAGTCTCATACTTATAATCAAAATTCGGGTCGGTTGAGTGTTTCATAGTGACGTCTTTTAACACCAAGTTCGGGCATTAATTTCGATATAAATTTCCAATATCAGTAAGTTCTATAGATCAGTGCTGAAGAATGAGTTCCTTCTGTTAACCTTGGAGTCAAGGATAAGTTCCAATAACAATAAGTTATCAATAGTGTTGTGTTTCAACACCGAGTTCTGACATTAATTTCGATGTAAACTTTCAATAACAATAAGTTCTGCAACTCTGTGTCAAGCAATAAGTCCCCTCCGTTAACCTTGGAGTCAATATAAGTTTCAATAACAATAAGTCTTTACTTAAATATCGAAGTGTAAAATAAGATTACATTAACTCTGTAAATAAGTCATGTTCAATCGTACTCGATCCAGTAAGGTAAAATATTTTAAGAAACGTCAATAACAAGTGACCCACGTGTATGTGCTGGACCCATAATTAAGTAAAAAAATAAACGAACGTTAATCAGCAAAACAACTCTGGTGTTTTCCTCATTTATTCATACTTCTTTGGCGAACAATTCCTCCTTGAACAATCTTTGGGGATCAAGTGAAGCCGTGTCGTGCCAGCCACGCCTACTTGAAAACCGCACACTTGAATGTTTAGAGTTTACCATTAAAAGGAAGTGCATTATCTATCTCTTGTCTATAGCGCGACACTAAGTCGTTATTCCCTTGAACTTAGAAAATTTAGTCGGAGTCTGCATATATATATCAACGATACCCACCAATCAGAGCGTGTGCATTAGGTTAAAATGAACTACAGACTTACAAATAAGCAAAAGGAATCGTTCTTCAGCCGAACCACATAAACGTGTAACTTTAACAAACTCTGCTAATCATGCACTTCCTTTTAATAGTAAACTCTAAACATTCAAGTGTGGGGTTTTCAAGTAGGCGTGGCTGGCACGTTTGTTTGCCTTAGCTAATGGTACATGGGTTGTTTAAGAGAACTATACCGTCGGACCTGATCATTGGCATGATTGTTTAAACAACAATTATGATCATGCCTAGCTCGATGATCGTTATCGGCTTAGGCGATCGACCATCGGAAATTGGACTTGCAGATGTGCAAGCAAGGAACTTGCCTGGCGTGTCTCCTGTTTTTTGGACCAACGGATTGTTGGGACAAGAACACAGAGAGGGATTGGCGTGTGTTTGGTGGGCATGTGGCCGCCCATAGTAACTGAGTAAAATTCCACGGTGGTTCTTTTTAAATCCTCTTTAATTTTGTCGTGGTCTGCCACCGCAAAGGTTTGAATGGCAGCCTGTTAATTGCCAGTCTTTTAATTACAAAATTGTTTCCTACAGATAACTTACACAGACTTACTAATTCGTTACACTCAATATCTATGGTGTTGGTTGGTGGCATTTTTATTTTTCTGTTGTTGTTGTTGATATGGGCTGTTGTGCTGCTTGCTGTTCCTTTGGGCGATTTTGTGTTGGTTCAAGGTCCGATAGTAGTATTTGGTAAATAGAAATAGCTCATAGTAATAAATCCCTTCCCAGTCCCAAGAAATACACAGCAAATTCTTACTGGCTCTAAGTCCTGAATTGGCCATCATTAGAGCTGCTTTGGCGTATTTGGAGCATCGTTTTCGCACAGTATTGGTACATGTGACTAATTTCTTATCCCGGCCACCATGTGTTGAGCCAAGATTTTGCAAATGGAAATTTTATCCATCATGTTTTTTACGTCAATTCTTGTGGCACCCAAACCTCGAACATGTTTTGAATTTTGCTGTATGCAGACGGTTTAAAATTATTTTATGATCGATCTTGAGGTCTTAGTCGATGTTACGATTATTAACATGTAGGCCCACTGTGGCGGTTCCGCCAAACCCCACGGTACACTTACCTAAAAAACCTCCCATAACACCCATTCAATCTCTTAACTTCGCTAATGCATTGCATTAGCACCTGTAAATGCTGCACGCATCAAGCTTACCAGATTTATTTATTTCAAAGTACCTGTAACAGAATTCTTACCTTTCATGCATTTCTTCGCATATAATTTCCTGTAAGATTTCTACCTTTTCAGGAATCCCAAATCCTATTCGGTACTTTTGGTGCCCAGGCAATTTCAATTTCCCACACTTGCACCACAATCTCCACCCCGCATACCTGAAATATTTCCTTTTGCAAGGACATTAATGCATACAACGCGTTAGATAAGGTTCCTGGAAATAATTCTTTAAAGTGCATATGGCATCATGAATCCCAAGCCAGTCGGCATCGTTTGTCTGTGTTAAAATCTTATGTCGGACAGTTTGTTTTTACGGATGCCATAAACCATATTTTTATGCTTGTAAACATGCATATGATTCCACTCATTGTTTGTTTTCCCACTAACAAACAATCTTCAATTTCTTTCCTTGCCGCAACTAACTTACCGGCATATACAAATGTAAGCAAGGTTTTCGTTTTGGCCACCGACCTAAGATACGATATACAATTCTCATTGTATAAAGTATTGTAATACATTAGCACCTCCTTCGAATGACTATTCGTATATTTACACAAGGGCACCACTCATCTAAGACTTTTATGATGCCCTCGTTCCATATTTGATTTTAGCACATCTCTTCGATGCCTTAGGTCGCTTCTCCCTTTTTTCTTTTTTTTTCTCGTTTCAAGTTTAGTTTATCCTTAGCTAAACGATAAACACGGTGATGTGTACAAACACACACATACACCACCGCGTCCCAGAGATTGCCTTCCATTGGTCACTGGTCAAAGGAAATTTCATTTCCTTTTCACCACACCACAAAAAATTCACCCCAAACGATCTAATATTGTTGGGTCGTTTATCATCCACTGAACGCCATGGTCACGCGTCACTCCCGCTCTCCGTTACTGCGGAGACGCGTATATATATTTCGGAGTCCTGTTCGTGTTGCACCCCAAGTCCTTACAATCAGTGTTCGAATGGGTCCTTGTATTTCAAACAGTGCCACCATAAAATGTTGGTATCCAATAAGTAAATGAAACGGAACAAAAATCCATGGATTCAAACTAGTTATCACAATAATAGTGTTTTTTCCCTTTAAAATAAAAATAAAACTAGACAAAGATACAGTGTGTTATCTATTTTTACTTGTCCTGTGTTGGTGTTTTATATTTTCACTTGGTGTGATGGCATGTTCTGTGACAATGGATCGTTGTCGGCTTTCCTTTTGTGTCGGCGGAACAATGGATGAACCTTTGCGCGTGGACAATTTATGATGGAGGAGGAAGTGAACGGAGTATCCGTGTATTGGCACAATACTTCCTCCCCACACCACTAGGGCTAATTTGTATGATTTCAACGAAAATATTCGACGACCTGCCTCTATGGGATGTGGACCTTTGAAGTCGAACATATCGAATGGATGAAACTAAAATCGTGCATTGCAAAATTCACAATATTGGGATCGTTATATGCTGACTTTTTGTCTTTGCCAACTTTTAATCTTACATCTATAATTGACAAAAGAATCGAGCTATCAAAAAAACGGCCAAAAAATTGTTCACTGGCTTCAAGTGGATAGAACACGTCAAGTTAAAAATCGCAGAGCTAAATATTCGTTATAGACAAATGCGGTTGACCAATGAAACGAAACACTTCAACGTCAACATACAATAACTATTAGTTTATATAACAGTGTAGCTCAAAATCGTATTAAAAGTTCACTACACTTTTAGAACAACGTATTGAGGAGGATAGTTAATATCCCCTGGCACATCGAGACCATCCCTATGGCGGGTGATGCTAGCATTCCTATAGTAATCGACGTCACAGGATAGATAATCTTAAAACAAAAATTAATTTGAAACAAGAATTAAGGAATCAAGGAATTTGAAAATCTTCACGCAACTTTTGGAAACAAATGATGACACAAATATAACAAAACAACGAAAACAAAAAGAAACCCAAATGTACTGAAATTAGAGCATTAAATCTACATCTAGACTCACCAGTCCGATAAATATTCTTAGAAATGATTTGGTTCTTATAATTGTTAAATACCCTTATCAGAAAACCGTCGACGATTGGTCAGAAAAGCACATATTTCGAAAGTAATATTCTCTACTGAAAAATGCATTCGTTTGGTGTCACTATAACTTGCATACGTTTCCAACAATGAGTCTATCTTTTCCCTCTGAATTTTATCTGAAAAACTGTATTAATCCAATCCCTTGATCTGCCTGTTTTGATGTGTTCACTGAAAGTTTGTTATCCGCATATCTGCCAGAGGTTTTCGCTCTCCAACCAATTGATGGGAGTCTGTCATCGCCTTCAATTGTGACTTCATAGATGATTGCATCTAATGTGGGTCCCAGACACAAGCCTTCTAGATGCCATCAGAGAATTCAAATTATTTTATATCATCTCTCCCATCTACTCCTCCGTTCTTCGTCTGAAACCCCTTTAAGTAGCTTACCCACCTAGGTGGTCCGTAAACATCTTAGCTTAATAAGAAGAAAATCCGACATCTTCGGTCAGCTACGTCAATCGATTCACTACCCTGATGGTCATAGCCGCAGTAAAATCCCCACAGCGCAGATGCATCCAAACGGCTTTGACGTCTTCCCCTTTCATATGCACAATCATATTCCGCATGTGCCGTCTCTTCTTTCATAAGTCATCAGCTGTTCGTGCAGAATGTACAGCAGTTTAAAATCCCCAATTAAACTAAAGTTTATGCCGGACTTTGTGTTGGGTTCATGTTATTTCCAGTCATTGCTCCAGACAGTATCTCCTCGGGTTTTATGAATGAAAGCATCAGCACCAGGGAGCCCACTGGATCTAAATATGGTCCAAACGATTCGTTTTCAGTGTAGTGCCACCGCTTAAGCCGTGGATACGATGTTAGTTGAAATGCCTCCATGGACGTACCTGGGAATCGAATGGGCGAGTGTGTAATGAAGCGGACATTGTCCATAGAGGTGTATGCTCGGATCCGTTGTTGTCTTCCACAGTTTGCTTATTGCGCAGATGTTATAACCCGTCCTTAAAGAGTGGGGAAAGCGAAAGAGAGATATGAAACCTATTTAATACCTTTCTATGTTTGTGTACATGGTGTACCCATACAGAAGAAGGATAACGTATAAGAGGATGTTTGGTAGTGAACTTCAAAATGGCTGTTCAAATATTTGTAGCGAACCATGTTGGGGTTTTGAATGGCGACTATAATTCAGGAAGGCTTCACCGACAAAAGTATTGTATGGGTCCAGAGGATATCGATGTTTAGCTCTGTGTTGACCAGTAGACAATAATATTTAGTTCATTATTATAGTGATAAGAAATTTAAAATGACAAAAGGTATATTCGATGTAGTTGTGGTAATAGTCGAATTATTTAATACTCGGATTTCAGAGGGCTTCAAAACGATTCACTAAGATTACGATTCAGTTAAAGGTTAATCGTTTAGTTTTGAAATTATTTTCTCGTAGACACTTTTAATTTGGTGGCAACGTTTGACTAACAATTAAATTGGGCGTTGTCTAAAGTTCCTTGTAGACAAACCTATAAAGGGGCATCAATTGAAGTATAAGAAATTAGTTGGCTATTACAAAAAAAGTTCCATTACTTCATTATTTCAGTTTATATGCAGGTGGTGTAGGTGAAGGTTTTGAAAATTGAATCTCTGTATATAGAGACTGTGTTTCAAGCAAAAGACAAAAAAAGCGACTGACTGAATTTTGGAAATTTTATGACATTTGTTTTGTTAGTTTATAAATTGAAGTGCCATTTGTGTTTGAAGAAAATTGGTGAAAGTTACTTTTTAAAATACACAATTTTGAACTTGCATCAAATTTTGTCTAAATATTGAAAATTCTTTTTTTGTTGCATTGGAAATGTTGAAGAAGTGTTACGCTGATAAACCTTTATAGAGATCACGAGTTTTTAATAGGTACAAATCATTTGGTGAAAGGTGTGAAGCAGTCAAAGATAAACGTCGTTCAGGAAGGCCATCGAGATGCTTGCACTTTTCAATCACTGATTGATTCAGACATGCTTTGTAGACATTGTCGGTACAAAAAGAGTACTACAAATAATTCTAGATAGTGATTTGGACATGTTCCAATTGATCTCGTCTTATTTTAAAAGTATTGAATTGTTTAAAGTACAGAGTCGTGTTAAAGTGGTTAGAGAGATGCTTTTTATGCATAAGAACATTCTAAAATGCATAACCCCTGACGATTAGATTAATTTTTATGTTTATGACTTAGACAGGTCAACAATCTTTTGAATATACCTCTTTATCCATTTTAAAAAACCCCGGCAATATTTTTCTTGAAACACAAAAGAGTTTAATTTCTAACCTAATAAAGCTAAGGTCATGAAATTTCTGACAGTAATTGATCAACAATAACTTCAATATTTCACACCGGAATATTACCCTATATAAAACCGAAACAATGCTAGGTGTACAACTTGACCAGTTTTAGCTTTAGCTTTCTTTAAGATCCTCCCCAATATTAAATACTATTTAAAACTCTGCAACTGTTCAAAAATAACTTCACAAGTTATTGCATTTAATAGGTGTGCAAATAGACTCTCACCTTTTTCTCAAATTCAACTTTATTGGAAAATATACGTATACAAGGATCGATTGATATTGCCTGGTGGGAAACTCCTAACTGTCTTGCAAGCTCTTCTTGAGTTTGACATGGATTTTCATCTAGTAAAACTTGAAGTTCTTAGTGGTAAAAATTGTTTACTGCACGTGGACGTGGAGTGTCCTCAAGACTAAAGCTTCCTTCACGAAATCTTGCAAACCACTTTTGCACTGTTGAATGAGAATGTTCATCCGAAGAAGAATCAATCAATTCCATAGGTTGAGCAGCATTTTTTTTTTGCTCATTTGAAAATAGAATAGCATCATCATCATCGGCACTACAACCGGGAACCGGTCTTGGCCTTATTTAGCAAGTCCTGAGGCTTGTTACATTTTCCATAATGATTTCTTTTTTCCGGGAAAGGTCATTAGTCTTGCGCCAGAGGCTCCCGGACGGGGAATCGAACCCCGGTCTCCCGCGTGAGAGGTGGATATACTAACCACTATACTATCGAAGAGCCAACAGAATAGCATGCAATGGCGTAAATGTTGGTTATCGACACCCATGTCTTATACAACTGATGCACATGGAATGACAGCTTGTAACTGACTAAAACTGAGTCATAAAAACAGCAATGAATAAGCTACATATATCCAGAAAGGATGCGCTCAAATATGTTTTTAATGAAATAAACGTCAGAGCTGAGGCAAGATATTTGAAAAAGTTAAAGAATTTAAATATCCAGGAACAATACTGATGGCCAGTTACGAAATCTCGAAGGAAATTAACAAAAGACTGCATTCCGGCAACGCCAGTTGGCACGCAGCTAGTAAACTGCTAAATCCAAACTGCTATCACGTAATATAAAGCTCCGTGTTTATAGAGCCATAATCATGCCCATTATTCTATACGGAGGCGAAATATAGACTCTCACAAAACGGGACGAAAACAAATTCCGCGTAATCGAGCATAAAGTTTTAAGGGGTATCTTTGGAAGTAAATATGACGAGGAGGCAGGACAATGGAGGAAACTCCACAACCACGAATTGGAAGAGCTATACCGCAAACCTACATTAGTTAGAGTAATCAAGTCGCGAAAATTAAGATGGGCCGGGCATGTGGCGCGAATGCGCCACAATAGGACCGTGCGTAGAATTACTTGCACAACTATTAATAGTCTCGCAGTGTGTTGACCGCTGGTATGTTTTTTTCAAATTCTTGTAACCATAGTCTTAAAGGTTAATGAAAGCGTGTTGTTCGAAAAAACCCACTCAATTAGCCGAAGTATCATAAATACAATATAACATTGAAGCAGTCTGACAGTGCCACAGTAGAACATAAATAGTATAACACTAAATATCAAAGTAATGAATACTATATTATTAGAGGTAAATGTATAAGAATTGCTCGTGTAAGAGAATAATACATGTTACACATAGAATACACATTATAAGAGTTTGTGGTATACAAGCTTGTAGCAGGTGAGATTGCAGTATTTGGTAGTATTAACTTGTAGTATTAACTTTGGAGTATAAGTGTTTGCAGTATAAGAGTTTGTGGTATAAGAGTTTGCAGCATAAACGTTTGCAGTATACGAGTTTGCGGTATAAGAGTTTCCAGTATAAACGTTTGCAGTATAAGGGATATCGTATAAGAATGTGCAGTATGCGAGTTTGTAATGTAAGGGTTTGCGGTATAAGAGTTTACAGTGTTAACGTTTGCAGCATGACCGTTTGCAGTACGACAATTTACAGTATGCGAGTTTGCAGTATAAGATTAGCAGTGTAGGGGTTTGCACTATTAAAGTTTGCGATATAAGAGTATATGTTGAAAGAATTTACTGTGTATGAGTTGATAGTAGGAAGGCTAAGAGTATAAAACATGATAGTATATGGGTGAATACTATAACCCGATGATCGTAAAACACTAAGCTATTATGGCATTTGTGTTTTAAAATATACTCTCTCATAACGGTATTATAGCGTTAGGGATGATAGTGAAGAACATGTGATTCGAACTGACGATATGTTGGTTAGAATCACCAAAAATTGAACCAAAGCGCAACCCACCAGGCCACCGCCGTGTGTACGAATTCGATTTCTAAGCTCAAGTACATTCAACCGATGTGGATTTGTTACGTTATCACTATGGTATACGGCTCTGATGCATTTTCTTATTCGATTTTCGTTCGGTGTTCTTCATTATTTGCTTGTGTATTGTGTGTGTATCTGTTAGAAACGCCACAGTATAATTTCTTATCAGTAACATATCATCTCTTGGTGCGCGTCGCAAACTGAGTAAAAATAAAATTGTGTGGTGGGCAAACAAAAAGTTGACTTTGCATGTTGTTTCCAATAGCAAGTAAATATCACAATGATCTTTAGTATAGGGGTGAAGGGTATAATTGTGTCCAATATAAGAGTGAATAGAATAAAGGCGATTAGTATATGTGTGGTTAGTATAAGAGTGTTTGGTATAAGAGTGATTACTATAAGGGTGTTAAGTATAAGGGTGATAAGTATAAGAGTGATTAACATAAGAGTGAACAATAAAAAGAAGGTGTGCGAGTTAATGGTAGAGAAGTGAATGACATAAAAGTTGATACTACACAAGTAAATAGGATTAAGGTGAACAGTATAAGAGTGGACATTATAAGGGCGAATAGTGTACGAAAGTATAATAAACAACTGTTTCGTATAACCTGAGGGGGTGGAATATTTTATATAAGGGGTTTTACAAAAGGGACACGATCATTTTGTATCTTAAAACGAATGCACCCCAAACTATTTTTCAGAATTTATCGGTGTATGAACATCAGTCCAGGCATATATTTTTATAGTGGTAAAGTTCACGAACGTGCAAAGATTTGTATATTTATATATATATTGTTATGGATGCTGCGAATCCATAGGAGAAGAACCTATCAGAAATCCTAACCCTATATCCATCAATAAGAAATACTTGCTTAAATCTACAAATAACCTACCCTGAAATACAAACCCCATAGAAACCACTAAAAGAAACAACTTTGCCTAATTCACAAAATAATCCAAGTCCCATAAATATGTTATGATATGATCAAAAGAAACAATTTTGCCTAATTCATAAAATAATCCAAGTCCCGCAGTCATATGACCCATAGGAAATATTTGCTTGATCTACAAATTGTCCCCTAGTATAATCCATAAGATACAAAGTAGCTTATACAGAGATATGAACCCCATGGGAGCCCCTAACAAACGTTTTTGCATGATCGACAAAAAGCAATGCGATCACGGGCAGCCGGCGAGGCAAGTAAGATTGGGAAATGAAGTGAGTTCGTCTGGAGTCTTTCGATGGTCGTGATCTCGTCCTTCCGCTCTTGAAAAGAAGAAACTAAAATTAACTAAGCATATGAAGCGCAAGAAAAACGCTATAGAACCATATTGAGTAAATATTGGAACTCAAAGTGTGTAAATATTGGAACTCAAATTGTGTAAATATTGGAACTTAAATTGTGTGAATATTGTAACCATATTGAGTAAATATTGGAACTCAAATTGTGTAAATATTGGAACTTAAAAAATAAAGTTGTGTAAATATTGGAACGTAAATTGTGTGAATATTGTAACTTAAAATTGTGTAATTATTGTAACTTAGAAATAAAATAAAATAAAAAATAAGAGGAAAATTAAGATTGAAAATTTACTAAATATTGTAACTTAAATTGTGTGAATATTGTAACTTAAAATTGTGTAATTATTGTAACTTAGAAATAAAATAAAATAAAAAATAAGAGGAAAATTAAGATTGAAAATTTACTAAATATTGTAACTTAAATTGTGTAAACATTGTAACTTAAAATTGTGTAATTATTGTAACTTAGAAATAAAATAAAATAAAAAATAAGAAGAAAATTAAGATTGAAAATTTACTAAATATTGTAACTTAAATTGTTTGAATATTGTAACTTAAAATCGTGTAATTATTGTAACTTAGAAATAAAATAAAATAAAAAATAAGGGGAAAATTAAGATTGAAAATTTACTAAATATTGTAACTTAAATTGTGTGAATATTGTAACTTGAAATTGTGTAATTATTGTAACTTAGAAATAAAATAAAATAAAAAATAAGAGGAAAATTAAGATTGAAAATTTACTAAATATTGTAACTTAAATTGTGTGAATATTGTAACTTAAAATTGTGTAATTATTGTAACTTAGAAATAAAATAAAATAAAAAATAAGAGGAAAATTAAGATTGAAAATTTACTAAATATTGTAACTTAAATTGTGTGAACATTGCAACTTAAAATTGTGTAATTATTGTAACTTAGAAATAAAATAAAAAATAAGATTGAAAATTTATTAAATATTGTAACTTAAAAATAAAATTGAAAATAAGAGGAAAATTAAGATTGCAAATTTACTAAATATTGTAACTTAAATTGTGTGAATATTGTAACTTAAAATAGTGTAATTATTGTAACTTAGAAATAAAATAAAATAAAAAATAAGAGGAAAATTAAGATTGAAAATTTACTAAATATTGTAACTTAAAATTGTGTAATTATTGTAACTTAGAAATAAAATAAAATAAAAAATAAGATTGGAAAATTAAGATTGAAAATTTATTAAATATCGTAACTAAAAAGTAAGATTGAAAATAAGATTGAAATTTATTAATTATTGTAACTTAGAAATAAAATAAAAAATAAGATTGAAAAATTAAGATTGAAAATTTATTAAATATTGTAACTTAAAAATAAAATTGAAAATAAGATTGGGATTTATTAATTATTGTAACTTAGAAATAAAATTGAAAATAAGATTGAAAATATTGTAACTGTAAATAAGATTGAAAGTAATTAGAGATTGTAACTAAGAGGAAAATCAAGATTGTAATTGTAATTAATAAAGTTAAGTTAAGGTTAATAAAGTTAAGTTAAGGTGAAAATAAGTGTCTTTTAAAAAAAAAGGTGAATCCACGCGGTAACATCTTCCTCGGTTCCAGCATCCGCTTCCTAGTCCAACGGAAAAGCCGGAGGTTCCTCCCACGAACCGTATCTGGCCTGCGGACTTAGTTGGTGCAAAACATACTACTTGGTGTGCAGCCTATCCAGGCATAACATACTAAATTTTTGGTGGCAGCGGTGGGATTCAGCATTTCAACTGCGCCGGACACATGGAGTTGTTCCTGGGATTATTCCTGTAAGTGGTTCTTTTATTTTATTGTCCTATAGATTTTAGAATTTTTGCACTGTAGATTTTATTTGCTGTTATCGTTGAATTGTTGCCCTATGAGAAAGGAGAAAGGAAACCTTTTATTTGATTAAGAGAAAGACGAGGGACGAGATCCGGCGACTAGAGAGAACAGACCATTCATGTTCTCGAATCTGCGAGCTTCGATAGGTGCGCTGAACAAACCCTTAGCTAACGATAACGACACTAGTGCAGGTGGGGATTCTGATTCGGACGACGGTAGCAATTGTGGCGATTCGCGGGTCAAGGGTAATTCCACTTGCAACATGACGGAGGTTGCCATCAACGTGTTGATCTCGTTCATCCCTACCTTCAATGGTACCAGCGATGAAGTTTTCACTTTTATCGATTCGTGCGATGATGCCATCGAATTGGCATCTGATACGCAGAAAAATGTACTCTTCAAGTATATCAAAACCAAAGTTCGTGGCGATGCCACAACGATTCTGCTGAACAAGGAGATCACGGACTGCCAGGCATTGAAAAGGGAACTGATAGCAGTGTTTAGGGAACCTCACAGCGCACTACACCTGCACAGGGAGTTGATTTCGATCAGAGTAGGGACGAGTCTGTGGTGCACTATTTGCACGAGTTGAGACTTTGCAGAGACGACTCCTCCAGAGCAAGCTCTCCGGCGTAAAACGTGAACACATGGAAGGCCAAATCGAATATATTCAGAATGAGAACCGTTCAGTCTTTGTGAATGGTCTCCAGGAGCGATTATCGATGTATGTTGTGACGCAGCGACCTATAAGTCTTGCGGAGGCAAGCAGGTTCGCTTGTGAAGAAGAACAGCGCATTAACCTGTTCAGATCAAATACGCAAAAGGATTATATCTCGAAAAATTTTGCAAAGATTGACTTCCAGCAGATTAAGTGTTATAATTGTGGCAAGTTGGGTCACATCGCAAGGAATTGTAGACTTCCGAGGAAGCAGGACGGCCGACCCGTTGGGAACTCCTTTGGGCGGAGTAATATATTCAGTGGAAACCCCTTTAGACAAAATGAAAGACCACCTTCGGGCGCCAACAAGGTGGACTTCGAGGAAAGAAATTTTCAATAGGCTGCATGTAGTATTGGGCACTCATGCAGCTCAGAGTCTCGGATAAATCGGAGAGTCCCCACATTTTGGGTACGATCAACGGGGACGTAAGGAGGTTCATGATAGATATGGGGGCTGAAATATCACTCATCAAATTGTGTCTACAAGGATAAGGTGGATGCCGGAAGAGTTTTGAGATTTAGTAGGATAGGTGGCAGAATGTGTGCCACATTAGGAGTGGTTAAGCAGAGAGTTGAAATCGGCCAAAATAATGACAGTATCAGGACGGATATGATGGAGTTCCACGTGGTCGCAAACACCCTTTTGGGAGATTATGACGGATTGATCGGAAACCATTTCCTACGAGAGGGTGGTTTCACGATCGATTATAAGAATGATGTAATAGCGGGACATATTGGTGAGATACCGCTAAGGTATCTCAATGAGTTGCGGTCTGTGATGGACAGATCCGAGGTTTTTAAGAAAGTCTAAGTCCAAGGAAACTTAGACGAAGAAATAATAATACCTAGACAGGAAATTACCGAAGGTATTGTTGTCCCCAGTTGCATCACCAGGAATAGGAACGGCCAATGTCTAGTTTCAGTTTTGATATTATTTATTATTATTATTTAGTATTCAGGTAGACCAGGTGAGTTTGAGGATCATCAAATTAAACCCATAATCGATTCGAATCACCGTGTAACTGTACGAGAGGTAGCAAAAAAGTTAAATGTGCCACATACAGCGATTGAGAAACATTTAGAATGTATGAAACTCGTTAAAAATCTTGGTGATTGGGTTCCACATGATTTGAAAGAAATTCATTTAACGAAGCGAATAAACGCTTACGTTTTTTTTTTTTTAAACTAATCATCACTGGCGAAAAAATGGGTTGTATATAATAACGTCAATCGAAAACGATCGTGGTCCAGGGTTGATGAGTCAGCACAATCCATCTCGAAAGCTGATATCCACCAAAAGAAGATTTTGTCCTCAATTTGGTGGGATTGGAAAGGCGTGATGCATTTTTATCTGCTTCCAAGTCATCAAACGATCAATTCGGATGTGTACTGTCAACAATTGGACAGATTAAGAACAGCGATCGACGAAAAACGGCCAGGGTTGGTCCACCGAAAATGTGTCATATTTCACCAGGACAACGCTAGGCCGCATACATCTTTGGTCACTCGCCAGCAATTATTGGAGCTTGGTTAGGGTGACGTTACATCCACCATATCGCCCTGACTTTGTTCCATCAGATTAACATTTATTTCGATCTTTGCTAAATTCTCGGATGGTAAAACTTTCAATGACGCTGTGAAATCGTACTTGATTCAGTTTTTTGCCAATGAAGATCAGAAGTTCTACGAACGTGGAATTATGGAGTTGCCAGAAAGATGGCGAAAGGTCATCGAACAAAATGGAAAATATATCATTGATTAAAGTTTATTCATTGTAAATAAGAAAAATGTGTTTTATTTATCTGAAAAAATCGGCAATTACTTAGTTGCGAACCTTATATATATATATATATATATATATATATATATATATATATATATATATATATATATATATATATATATATATATTTATATATATATATATATACGGGAGTTGCCTCTTATGTTTCGGTATTTGGCAACCCTAGCGTTGCAATCCGGCAATTGACAGCTCTGTCGTAAAGTTGGACATTTTTGAGGTTATACGCACTCAGAACGTTTTGGCATACGAGCGCTATTGGTGTTGTTTACAGTAACTTAAAAGATTCATCTCGGCCCAAAAATGGAATTAAATCGTCAACATTTTCGTGCGATTATTTTTTACAACTTTCGGCGTGGATTAACTCAGCAACAGTGCATGGATGAACTTAATTCAATTTTTCGCGATGAAGCTCCATCAAGGAACAGTGTTTATCGATGGTATGGTGAATTCAATCGTGGTCGTAGTTCGCTCCAAGATGAATTTCGTGAAGGTCGTCCAAAATCAGTTGTTGTTCCGAAAACCATTGATGCTGTGCGCGAACTGATATTGGAAGATCGTCATGTGACCTATCGTGAGATTGAGACAACCTTAGGCGTTAGTGGGACCAGCATACATTCAATATGGCATAAACATTTGACTGTCAAAAAAATTTGTTCGCGTTGGATCCCACAGAATTTGTCAATCGCCCAAAAAAGGCTCGTGTCAATTGGTCGAAAGAAATGCTCAAAAAATACGGTCGCGGTGCTTCGAAACACGTCTATGACATCGTGACAGGTGATGAATCGTGGATTTACGCGTATGAGCCCGAAAGTAAACAGCAGTCGACTGTCTGGGTGTTTCAAGATGAGCCAAATCCAACAAAAGTTGTTCGCGCACGAAGCACTTCCAAGCAAATGGTCGCCTGTTTTTTCGGAAAAACTGGACATGTCGCAACCGTACCACTAGAACAACGCAGAACAGTCAATTCTGAGTGGTACACAACCATTTGGTTGCCAGTTGTCTTCCAAGAAATCAGGAAAACCAACCGCCCAATACGGATCACTCTTCACCACGACAATGCGAGCTCTCACACATCGGCTGGGACAACTGCATTTTTGAGCACCCAAAACATCGATTTGATGGGTCATCCGCCGTATAGTCCTGACTTGGCACCGAATGACTTCTTTTTATTCCCGTACGTAAAAAACAAACTGAGAGGTCAACGTTTTTCGACACCTGAAGAAGCGGTTGCTGCATTCAGAATGCATGTGTTGGAGACACCTCAATCAGAGTGGCAAAAGTGCTTCGACAATTGGTTCAAACGCATGCAAACGTGTATAGAACTTCATGGGGAATATTTTGAAAAACAATAAAGTGACTTTTGATGATCAATATTTGTTTTTGTTCTCTAATCCCGAAATATAAAAGGCAACCCTCGTATATATATATATATATATATATATATATATATATATATATATATATATATATATATGCTATTGTAATCCTATTTACCGCCACATGTGTTTGAGTTTTGCTCAAAGCTTATGCATCGGCACGTTGCGTCAGCCAACTTTGAGCATATGTTGAGAGCGATAGAGTTTGACTATGCAAATATTAGGCCTTGTTAACTGTACGGGTTCAAATTGCGTGCAAAGGGTAACGAAGCAGCAGGAAAATTATTGGAAGCTTTCGGAGAGGGTACTGTTAGGGAACGATCCGCTCAAAAGCCTTTCCGACTGAAAATAATCCTCGTTCGAGCAGACCAAAATCTCTCGATTTGGACCGATTAAGGGGAGCAACTGAAGAGGAGTTCAACCAAATATATCGGGAATTTGCCGAACGGTTTGGGGTGCGCGATGAAACAATTCGCGTACTCTTCCATCAGTTGGGAAAATCGTACAGTAAATAAAAATGCGTGCCCCGCTTGGTAGAAACCTTGACGTGGTGCGGGGGCTTAAATTACATTAATTAAATTACAATGAATCACTCAGGCTATGTTGACAGAACGAAGCATATGCGCTCTAATAGGGCCACGCATGTCAGGCAAGTTAGCGAGGAGTCACACACAAAGATCTGCCAACCCCAATCCAGGGTGTTACGCGTCACAGTGCCCTCTGGACGGTTTGCAGCCAGGGGTATACCGGTTGTATTATAACGGCGCCTCTCTGACACCGGGTCGAATCAGAGCAGTAAGCAGACCTTACCATACCAAAAATTAAAAAAAAATAATACCACGAAAATCCGGTAGGCGTAGGTGTGATGAGCCGACACTACCATAAGGGAACAAATCATCAAGAAAACAGCGACTCGGCAAAACGAAGCCGTAGGGGAAAACGGAAAAGGCGGGATATACGCGTCGGCACGTGGAATGTTCGAACGATATATGAACCAGGCGTGATACAGACGGTCGTAGAAAACGCGAAACAATATACGAGGGTGAGCTGAAAAGTTTCCGACCTCAGCGTGAAGATAGCAGCCCTCGCCAATAAAAGTGAATGTAGTTGTGCATCTTTTGACAGTTATTCACAAACATTTCAGCAATTTCGGCCGCGTAGTTTTTATTTGTCGATGTGAGTGTTTTTGTGAAAATGGACAAAATTGAGTATCGAGCTGTCATTAAATTTTTGTTTTTGAAAGGCAATACGCCTACCAAAATCAAAGAGGAGTTGGACTCTGTGTATGGGGACTCTGCACCATCATTTGCCACTCTGACATTTTTGGGAATCTGAATTTAAACGTGGCGGTTAGAGCTTGGGAGACGATGAACGTTCAGGACGTCCAAAAACTGCAACAAGTGATGTTGTCATCGCTAAAGTTCACCAAATGGTGCTAGACGATCGCCGAATTAAAGTGAGAGAGATAGAAGAGGCTATGAAAATGTCCAAAGACCATGTTTGTCACATATTAAATCAAGATTTAGGCGTGAAAAAGCTGTCCGCGCGTTGGGTGCCGTGTTTTCCCACGTTAGACCAAAAACGTGTTCGAATTTTTAACGCTCTGTTGGGGCAGTTTCATCACAATCATCATCATCATCAGCACTACAACCGCGATCCGGCCTTGACCTTATTTAGCAAGTCTCTCCACCGGTATCCAATCCTTATCCGAGACTTGTTAAATTGTCCATAATAATTTGTTTATTCGGATAAGGTTATTAGCCTTGCGCCAGTTGGCGTAGTTTAGGCGCAATAAATCCGAGTTTTGCCGCCGATTAATTACTGTCGATGAAACTTGGATACACCATTATACGAGCGAAACGAAAATACAGTCAAAGCAGTGGACTGCAAAGGGGAATCGGCTCCAACAAAAAAAGCAAAAACTGTTTATTCGGCTGGGAAAGTAATGCGACTGTTTTTTGGGATAGTCATGGAGTTATCTTAATCGATTATCTTCGAAAAGGAAAAAACTATTACAGGAGCATACTACGCATCATTATTTGACCACTGAAGGCAGAAATTGCTGAAAAACCGACATATTTGCAGAAAAAGAAATTTCTGTTTCACCAAGACAACGTATCACACCTCAGCGGTTGCCATGGCGAAAATCCACGAATTATGGTTTGAACTGCTTGACCACCCGCCTTACTCATTAGATCTAACCCCAAGCGACTTCTTTTTGTTACCTAATATAAAAATTGCGCTCGGAGGACAGAGATTTTCGTTAAATAAGGAGGTAATCACTTTCGCGAACAGTAATTTTGCAGAGAAAAACGCCGAGTACTATTTGGACGGGTTAGAGGGATGGGAGCATCCCTGGGAGAAGTGCGTAAACTTACAAGGAGATATAGAAAAATTGAAATAAATTTTACGAAAAAATGTCTTGTATCTTTGTTAGGTCGGAAACTTTTCAGCCAACACATGTAAAGTGGACATCTGCGCGCTTCAGGAAATCCGACTCCAACAACAAGTAATCGAAATCAACGGGTTTACATTGGCGCGTAGAAGTACCGATACACATAACCTCGGAATCGGCTCCATCATAAGCGAGAAGATTACGCCCCATGTAAAAGATGTGAGATTTATTAATGACCAGATATCGGTGCTAAAAATACAGGGCCCATGATAAAGTTGTGTACTTATAAACGTACATGTCCCAACAGAATCTACCGACGACGAAACGAAGGACACGTTCTACGAGTCCTTAGAGGAAGTATTTGATCGAATTTCATCATTCGATGTTAAAATTCACCTCGGGGATCTCAACGCGAAAATTATGATAGAGATAGTTATTGGATGGCATCTCGGGGCGCCCACTCGGCGCTATAGGTTCGCCTGTCTCGAGAGAAGTGTAAAAAAAAGATATCTTTCAACCAACAATAGGTAAAGAGAGCCTACATGACGTTTCAAATGATAATGGAATTCGAATTATCATGTCCGTAGCGTCAAAAGATCTGGTAGTGAAAATCACGATGTTCAAGCACGAGCAAATTCATAAGGCCACACGGATATCGCCCGACAGCGTAACGCGTAACCAAATAGAACACTTTCCCATAGACAAAAGAGACAAAAGACACCACTCGAACATCCTTGACATAAAATCATATAGAGGAGCAGATTGTGTCTCCGATCATCTTCTAGTGATGGGCAAAATTTGGAGTCGGCTGGGAGCAAACCCACTTGGGAAGTCACGGGAGACGAGCAAGAATTTTGACATTGATAAACGAAAAGACCTGCGCAACAGAACTGAATATCAAGATGAACTAACGAATAGATTTACCATCCTAGAGAATAGGATTAGTGAGGAAGAGGAAACCAATAAGCTGGACACTATAATGACATCGATCATCAATAATCAAACAAACAACCCAAAAGATTTAGGTTTTAAGAAAACAATTAAGTTCAAATCTTGATTTGACCATGAGTCACGGGCGAAGATCGAACAACGTAAACGGCTCACAGTGATCCACTTAGAAAGATATGATAAAGCCAACGCAGCAAGATATGAGACGATTCGGAAGCAGACAAGAGACTTTTCAAACGCGAATGGGAGAATACTCGCATCAAAGAAATCCTAGAAAATGCCAGAGCAAATAACATCAGAGGTATGTATACTGGCATAAACTCAATTGGAAATTGCTACCCAGGGGGAGCCAAAATAATTCATGACACAAACGGCTGTCCGGTCCCAGAAACAGACAAAATCGTAGAAGCAGTACTTTGAAAACCTGCTCGATGTGCGCACCCATCAACCACAACTAAACGCACCAGACGTACATACAGCCGAGCCTCAGATCCCAGAGCTCTCTTCTAACGAAATTATAGACATAATAAATCGAATGAAAAACAACCAGGCTCCCGGAGTCGACTGCATACCGGCAGAGCATGTGAAGCATGGAGGAGAGGCAACCGTTCGAAAGATCCACCATCTGATTAAAACAATATGGGATAAGGAATTACTTGGAAAGAATGGAATCCCCATCTTCAAAAAGGGCGACAGATCTGTCTGCGAAAACTACAGAGGAATATCATTGCTCCCAACCACATACAAAATACTAACAAATGTCATACTGGAGAGAATCACACCGTATGCAGAAGAAATACTTGGAGGCTGTGGCGGTTCTTTGGCGGGTGTTTTTGTCTTTTAGGTTGCATTTTGATACAATGTTCCGCCGAACACTGTTCGCACCGGAGAAAATAAAAACAGTCAGAACACGGAGCGAATCGGCCACAAATGAAACACTGAGAGAAATTGTTTTTGTTTTTGATACTTTATTGTTTTATTTCGGCTGTTTAGAAATGGTTACAAATTTGTACTTTTATATCAAGTCACTTCAATTAAAAAGGCAATTATGAAAAAAAAATTCCAGCAGTGATTATATATTCTGGCAAATCAATTAAACGAATTTTACATATAGCGGATAGTTCTTTCAACACACGGTACAATTTAATTTTTGGTGAAACCGCAGGCCGACTTCCTTCTCGTGTTTCCCTAATTGTCCTATCTCGAAATAGACTCCTTACAATCGACTCTTTCCTCCAGACTCCTCGATATAGACTAATTGTCTCTATCTGGAAAATATCCCATAATAAGTACTTCCTCGCCTTTGCAAAAGAAAATCTTTCATCCTGTCTGCTAACAGATTTTCCCATCGTATCTGTTAGCAGCATAAAATTTCCCTTTGCATCTCAAAAGGAGAATTTCCCATCGGATCTGAAAAAGGAGAAATCCTCCTCGTGATCATTATTATTACATTCGTTGCTGGTGGTCGGTATATTTTTTTGCTTTTATTTACAGATCGGATACAGATTCTCCGATCTTTCGCTGGTTTTGTTTATCCTACACATGGAGAAAAGGGTCCCATGCAATTCGGATGGGATAGGAACCATGGAATGTAATGCTTTTGTTTGCCTTTCACTCATAAACATCTATCTGGGATAGTGTTTAGAGTTTATGGCTCTATGGCTGCTAATCAGCGGCGCAACGAATCGTTTGTTTGCGCAAGTGTGCTTTAGCTTTAGATCATGCGAGGGATTTAGGTGCTAATTGTATTTAGCTACCCGAGAATGTATCCCCTGTTCGGTTTACTTACCGACATGGTATTTTATGGAAATATCGTGCAGATGTTCAGGATTGAAGATTGTGCATTGCTGGGATGCGATGCATTTCTGCCTTTTCAATTGTTTTTGCTTATGATGGATGAATGCGTTGCAATCCTCATCTAACCTTTGTTTCAGGTCTGATGTATGAAACGTTGATCTCGATATTGGAAGCTTTTGGAACGATAAGTTCCTTGCTTTTTGGTATCGAGTTCAACGTTGTTGCTTGTTTCAGGAATGGCCATGACTCTTGGGACACGTGTCTGTGGGCACGTGTAACGAATAAAGGTAAGTATGTTCCTTGGCGGAAAGGACATCTCAACTTATAGTTGGTTGTGCGGTTCATAGAACCGCTACAGTTCCGCCAAACCCCACGGATCGCTCTCCTAAAAACCCCCCGTAACTTTCACCTAGTCTACATAAGCTTTCGCTAATGCAATAGCATTAGTATCTTAAATGCTTCACGCATTAAAGAGAACACGTTTGTAATCGAAAAAGCCCCTGGAAAAGAGAATTCTTACCTGCATGCATAACTTCGCATTTAAAATTTTTATAAGAGTTGAGTTGGCTTATCCCAGCTTCATCATATGTATCATAAATCACCATACAAACACATTGGCTGGCGACCTATACCCAAGGGACCAAAACAAATATACGCATCTCTTGGCACCAATTAAATCCTACAGCATAAGCAAATGCAAAAAGGGATTTAATTCTTACCTTACTTATTTAGCCGCGACGCACATCTCAAACAAAGATCCAATTAGCATCCGACGAATTTCGGTTTTGTTTGCTTTACCGGACTCGCATCCCATGAATGAACATTTTCCCTTTCTTTGTTTAGATTCTTTCCCATGGCTTTCATCCGTAAAAAAACCAATGTACACACATACATGTGTACCGTGGCGATCTTCTGCATGAGATCTGTTTGGTTACCCCAAAGAGAGACTTTACATCTCTCTTGGAACAGGAAATGCATCCTTAATTTAAGAGAACCAGTTTCACTGGCTGAATTTCTTTCGACAACGATTGAATATCGTTGAGTCCTTTACCATCCGCTGACCACCCTGGTCGCACGATCTTCCGCTCTTCGGTGCACGTGGAGATGCGTTAAATTCGAAGTCGCGAGTGTCTGTGCGTTTAGTCATTTTTTTGTGTCGCCTGTTAAAAATACAATCACTCGCATTATCACCAGTACTATAATTAAAAAAATCTCGCGGCAGTGATATAAAATGAATAATGAATGTCTAGACATAATCTGAACAATATTGTGTTTTATTTCAACGGTTTTGTTTCCTTGCTGTGTTGCAGTGACCTGGGTGTTTATCTCTGACCCTTTACCCCTGGTTGTGAACGAACGAGGCGGCGTTCGATCATTTATTTGTGATTGACTTTTGGCGGAACTTGCATTAAGTGAATGATGGGGAAGAAGTGAACGGAGTGTCCAAGCCTGGCACAATACTTCTCCTCCCCACAAGACTACCAGTGCGGATTCCATAGGAACCGGTCAATGAACGAGCAAATGTTCACAGAAAACTAATTGTTGGAAAAGAAATGGGAATACGGAGAGATGGTTCACCAACTGTTCGTTGACTTCAAAAAAACCTACGACTCAGTCGCAAGGCACGGACTTTACCATATTGTCGTTGAGATGGAAGTTCCGAAAAAATATGCCGCCCTCATTCAAATCTGTATGAACGAAAATAAAAGGCGAGTTTGAATAGAAAACCAGCTCTCAGAACCATTTGAAATCCGCGAAGGAGTAAAACAGCGGGGTGGCCTCTCATCATCTCTTTTGAACCTTGTCCTAGAGTATGTCATCAGAAGGGTACAAGACGACAAGTTTAGTGGGGCTATTTTTATTGGCTTAATTCAAGCAACTTAATTACTCGTACCTACAACAAAACTATATACAAGTTTCTAACTCCGTGGGATGCGGGGCGCTGCCTGAGGTAAAAAAAAACCATTAACGGTTACCAACAAACATTTAGTTGAGATTATTAAAAGAGTAACATCAATCTAACATCAAACTTAAGAAGTTAAAAAGTGTTAATAATTACTATGGAATTGTCAAAAACACTATGACCTCCAACTTCGGGAACACAGACCGAGTTTATTACATGACATTGGTTTATCTATAGACAAAACTCTTACTACCTTAAAACGATGGTTTGCAATTTCTTCCAACATGTATCCACCTACATCAACGGCATCGCTACCACCATCCTAAGATTGTGTATTCTACATCCATCTACCGGGACACACACTTATTTGCTCTATCGTTTTATGAATGGAACCACTCGACGTGACTTGTCTGGCTTGCTTCTGTACTGTTGCCTCTTTTAAGAATGATGCTTCGTACGCCCTTCGTGTCAACAGGAGATAGACACAAGGCTCACAGCGTCACACGCGCAGGATACGGTTCAAAGATCATTATCAATGTAGATCAGAAGACCCATTTCAGTCATCCGGATTGTCGGAGCATCAATCACTCAATTGGAGGCCGCCCAACCCGCGACTACGCAAATAGGGTTCTCTCTGGTATCTCCCAAGTTGTCCCACACCATAAGTGACCAATTGCCGTATCGTTCGCCAATTGCGGAGGAGCTCCACGGTTACCCTACCGACCACAACCGGGCGCAATGTCGACTCGTCTCACTCGGAGCTATGCGTGAATTCGTGGTGTCGCCGGTCGAACTAGCGACCATCGATTGCCTTGAGTCTTAATGCCGCCGCTCTAATAGTGCTTCCTTTTCCGCTGGTGCTTCCTTTGTTGTGATGCCTTGTGACCTCTTTATGATTAATTCGTCCCAGCGGCGGCCTCCGCTTCCTCTTTAATCGTTAATCGTTTTGCATGTCGACGGTTTTAGTTGAATTAATCGAAAGGCGTCGCGAATAAAATGAACACAGAGAAGAAAGACTAAATTGCATTGACACACTTGTCCCTCGGACCCCAGGCGCTTTGAGTTTAATTGATGATTCGTCGAGTGGCTGACAAATTGCATGACGCCTTTTCGGCTAGGGATCGTTTTTCAAATGCGACGCTGTCTCAAGCAATGAGCCTTCGTGAGCGTTAATGTCGAACCGGGTCAGACATTTGACGTAATCTCGCGTTTCTGTTTCGGAAGTGCGATTACGTAACGGAAGTGACTTTTGATCAGATGACAGTGCTGCGTTTACCGTCGGAGTGTGAGGGGCAAATGTCTACTGATTGATGCGGCAGTGTTTGGTGCAGCAAGGTGAACTTGGAATTTGGGAATGTTACGCTTGTGAAACAGCTGTCGTTGACTTTGATTGCTTGATTGGATTATTTTTATATTGCGTGTTGTTATAAGGAATAGAACAATACCCCCTTAATGCAAGAATCAATGTCTATAGTAGACAAGATGTAAGAAATAATGAAGACGCTAACGGATTGTGTTGAATAATGCATGATATCTAATATACAAGACGTCATTGAAGATGCTTTATATAGAAGACAAGCGAGACGTAAATTCCGACATTAATAAGCAAATCCCATGCAGTAATAAATGCAATCTAGTTTTTGAAAAATAAATTTTGTAACTGTTGTGCGTGAAAGTGCTTTCTCCATTTAAATTAGCAGTGGAGTGTTGTGTTGATAGCACACGGAAAAGGTTACGAAGAAGGGTCACGTGGGCCCTGACGGTGTAATATGTTATACAATGTGCCATGCGGCAATAACTTCTTAACGCTGGATTACTATAAGGTATGTAAATACACTCTTTTATTTTATTTTATGTAAATACACTCTTTTATTCTATTCCGAAACGTAAAGCTTATTTGAGGTCTAGACACTGAAAAACTTGACTGCTTACATATAATATAATAAAAAGGAAGAGTGGTATATTTCAAGTTGCTTAGGTATAATCTGATAAAAAGGAGGGTTGATATAGTTCAAGTGTATTAAGTTTATTAATTAATGTATCTATTATTTAGACGAATTTTCGTCGGGCAACACACTACTTTTTGGACTCCACCAGGAGATCGATAGAATCCTAATGGCATCCGTAAAATGTGAAAAAGTTGGAAAAATATGCAGGTTTCTGATTCCACAGCTTCCCTACTCTGTAACGGAACGAGTTCTGATGCAGGGATGTTCGCACCGTCGGAAGATGAACCGCAAGTCGGTGTGATCTGTCGGATTGTCTTGTAGAGCGCGTATAAACCGAATTGGGCGGAACAATACTACGAATCTCCGAAGAACAGTACCCGTGATAATATGTGTAAAACAGACTGAGGTCAGCTACGCGCCTTCGATGTGAAAGTGACTGTAGTCCCGAGGTCAGCGTCGTGTCCCCGATCAGGCGGATCGCTCGTCTCTGTATGCTCTCAAGTGGGTCGAGGGTATGTTTAGGAGCCGAGCTCCAAACATGAGAGCAATATTCGAGCGCGGGTCTAATATGGGATTTGTATAGGAGAAGAAGTTGGGCCAGAGTAAAATATTTCTTGGCTCTAAAAAGATAACTCCGTTTTCCTGAGGCTGATCTGGCGATACCCGATACGTGTTTATGCCATGATACATTCCCACAGACCATGACGCCGAGCAATTTCAAGCTTTCCCCAGCTTTGAGGGCCCGGCCATTCATCATCAGCTGTGGAACCGATGATCCAGTTTTCTTTGTGAATGTTGTATACTGGGTCTTCGTTGCATTGAAGTCGACAAGATTGGCCCTTCCCAACTGCAGGACTTTATCCAGATCCTGATTCAGAGAGTCAATCTGTCTACATCTCAGCCGGTGTGACGTTGATGCACCAATCGGCCGATCACTCGAAAAGGAGGAAACAAGCGTACTATCATCCGCAAAACTGAACACTTTGTTATCCGTTGTCTCCAACAAATCATTTATGTGAAGCAAGAACAAGGTTGGAGCCAAAATAGAACCTTGGGGCACCCCCGAATTAACAGGATACACATCCGAACACTCGCCGTCCACAACAACCCGGATCGATCGATCCTCGAGGAAGCTCCTCGTCCAGTCGCAAAGCTGTTGGGAAAGTCCATATGAACGAAGTTTGCTCAGCAATGCCCCGTGCCAGACGCGGTCAAAAGCCTTGGAGATATCCAATGCGACCGCCCTTGACTCACCATGCCATTCAATCGCAGATCTCCATATATCGGTTACAAGTGTCAAAAGGTCTCCTGTGGACCGCCTGACACGGAATCCGTATTGACGATCATTCAGAAGACCGTTGCACTCCCAATACTTAACCGTTCGTATAATTTCATTGGTTTTTCCACTGTCGAGTGACAATTTACGATAACGAATTTTTAATTGCCGTTTAGATATTAAAGAATTTCCGAAATAATATTTGTTTTTTTTTTTTGATAATGAATATAAACTCCGGTGGTGTGCGCGACTTGCAGCGACAGCGTGACTGTCCTCTATAACTGTTGAATAGTGACTGGCTCTACTTAGGGGGGAGATTCTGTATTTCATTTTGCACACAGGGCAACTAAAAGAGACCACGCCTCTGCTCTCTCATCGTCACGCTCGTCGAAATGTGGTAACTGCGGATAATTGATAATCGGCGAACGTGGTAGAATGAGAGAACAGAAACTCGATGTACTGTGATCTCAAGGCGGCTTGGTTGTGTGTGCTGGTATCAAATGCAGCTACCGAGCATGACCTACTGTCCCAGTGTTACGGCTGTGGTGAACTCAGAGAGCACTGAACCGTATGGAAACAGAATTATGGAGGAGAGGAAAATTTAGCTGGTGCTATTCACCTGCGAAAAGAGATCATTGATCCCAGGCGAATGGATGATCTGAAGGAAAGTCAATAGGACGCCGCTGATGCTTGGGAAATAATTAGCGGGAGAACCAGACTCTAAGACGCTGAACTAACCCCAGCGATTTGCTATGATGTTCGTTTAGACTTGTTGTTGCTAACCGACATTATGTGATTTCCGATGGAAATCTCATTGGCTAGCAAGATGGAGTTGCCATATGGCGAAAGATTAGCTAAACTCAATTATGCATTATCTACATAGGATAATGAGTTTAGCTATGCGTCCCTTGGGAAATCAATGATTCTCAGGTGAATACCGAACGGTGGGATAGGGGTTCGTATGACACGCTGAAAGCAGTCGAAATAAGGCGGAAATTGTGGTTGTAATTGTGGGTTGGTTCTCCATGTAGAATAGAGAACCCCCACATCCCTACTTGGTTAGTTTTTGTGATTTCATCCCATCGTTAACAAACGAAAATATTGTACCATAACTGAAACCATAATTGTGTATAATTGGCTATTGTATAATCGGGACCGAAAACAGCGTTCACTTGACTTGCGTTTTCGCTTTTAACAAATCAAGATTGAATTGTAAAATATGCCGAATTTTGTCTTTTTAAAGTTTGTTAACTTAAAGAAACTTCATCAATTTATCAACTTTGTTAACTTTGTTAACTTACCGACCCCAATTTTCCAACCGTATAACTGACCACTGAATCGAACAATCAAAAAACTGTCAAGGCCTTTTTTTTAGTTCAGAATGTCACTTTTTCAATATACTGTACAATGCCTGATCAATCCTTTACGAGATATATATTACTATACCCGTCTAGCAAAAAATTAATGGATATTTTTCCCCAAGGTAATATGTTCGCCTAACCACAGTCTTAGATCAACGTTAACGTCAATGTTCCACAATATTAAGGGGTGTATAAGAAGAATTCAGTCAGATTGATAGCACGATACAAAAGCTGTTCATGTGCCCAGTCTGGGATAAAAATCACCATTGATCCAATCAGAGACAATCTCCCACTGAAATCCCTTACCTACTGGCAATACCTGCTAAAAGTCGTTGAAGTTTTTTATAGTCAGCTCCAGTTTTTCGAATCTACTAAAGCGAAAAAATAAATTCTAAAATGCACTCATGGCTATAGCAAAAGATCAAAAGTTTGCTTACCAAATGTTTTTGTTATTTTCTCCACCCGTTTGCGTGTATCTACAGTGTCCCCATTACTTCAAAATTGTATTTACATCTGTATGTTTAAGTTACTCACACAATATTAAAATAAAATTTGACAATTTTTGGCTGCCATATTAAAATCAATGTTGTCCCACGGTTCTAACGAATCTTACCTGCCAATTCCTTTTCTCTTCTTTTGAAAATAAACAACTCAGAGTAACCGAATGGGCTAATAGTTTTCATTATCATAAACTTCACACCTATTCTGAGTCAAGAACACTTACGAGATCTCTCTGGATCGAGACAGTAGCTTGGCGAGCATCTAAGCACCACTTGAAATAAACACTCAGATCATAATCATGGCAACACCTTGAGCATTGTATGAGCACTTCTCCCGAAGTGTTTTATTGTTATTCAAGTGGCTTCCTTCTAAAAGGTGAGACCGTCATTTTCCTAGTGGTGGGACTCTGAAAGGATAATGGAAGCACAGTACTCGGCAGGAATTTCTTTGTATCGACAAACGGTCACGGCAACTATTCACGTGCATTTTGAACTCTCATTGTTTGGTAAGGATGCACGATATGGTGATGTGGTAATTTAAAACGCACCCTTTGCTTATTGTAATGAATAACGCATTCATGTTCTGCTGCTGGTAGATGATGAAAAATTATTTACGACTTTCATTGACAAATTGTCCTTGACGGAGTACACTTTGGGGGTGTACAGAGAAATTTTTGCAAGGGGCTGGTGTAGACACTGAGTTAGTCCTAGACGAACTCTAACAGGTGCTGTTCAAGGGGAGACACTATAATGTAGCCTATGATGAAACTTTTGGTATATGGAAATGAATTAGAATTATGCGGGAACTTAACTAGCTACGAGATGTAGTTTTCATTTCATAAATAATCTCAATTATTTGTTTATAACTGAAAAGCTTAAAGTAATCTATTAATAAAAACAGTCTAGAATAATACCGTTACCCATCATCATCATCGGCACTACAACCGGGATCCGGTCTTGACCTTATTTAGCAAGTCCCGAGGCTTTGTAAATTTTCCATAATAATTTGTTTTTCCGGGCAAGGTTGTTAGCCTTGCGCCAATCATTACCTATAATACAATATTATTCACAGTAGCTCAATGTGGTGAATGCTTGATGACGATAGAAGAGATCTGTTTCTTAAAAAGGGTTACATGATAATGGTTGCGTTATCATGTTTTACGTTATATGTAAATCATATTTTTTTATAGGAATAATATAAGCTACCCTCAATTTTCTCAGTGTATTTTAATGTTTGCAGGAGGTAGCCGATGGTTTACTCACGCCGCTAATGTGGATTGCAGTATTTCTTCGTCACCGGTTCACCACTACATCACACGAAGTACATTAATTTACCACGTAAAGTCTCATTGTACCATTTATAACTATTTATTTGAGTAACAGTCTGCAATGATAATTTGGGTTGGTTGACGACGAAGTCTACGATACTAGAAGTATCACACAAAAATACTTCGCAAAAGCTGTAGAAAGAAGTCTCATGGTAAATTGAAGGAATAACGCTTTATGTTATATCGAATGTATGCACCATGTGAAATGTTATCTTCACTAAAATAAGAAAGGACAAATTTCCCTATGAGATAAGCTGTTATTGGGGATAAGGGACATTAACTGCCTGATCCGTGCGAAAAACACTGCCCATCCAGCTTTCCTATATTATCCCGTAAACTTATCTTTCTTCAGTAGAGAGCAACTGCGAATTTTATAAACGGCAACATTGTTGTAGTAGGTAGATACCCTAAGGATTCGCCTTGAATCTAATCCACCCTGCGGCTATGCCATGAAGTCCTAAAAGTGTCCAATAAACTTTTTGCTTTACTATTCCTTTCTTTACTTTTAGTACCCTTTTGTCTTTACCTTCGTACATTGAATGGACAAAATTTGTTTTACTTTGTTGTACCTCGTCTACTTGTTACCTCACGGATAACCACCGTCTACTTCTGATAATTTTTTTTTTCCTTTATAAACTCTTATATGCAGAGTTACTCAGGTGCGTTTAATGTGACAGGAAATCATATTTTTGGATCAGCCGTTCTCTTTGTTATTCGTACTTAGTATTTGGATCATGTACTGCATGTAAAAAAGTTTTTCAACGACTTGTTAAGTATATACAGATTTTAATACATATAACAAAATATATCTTAAAACAAATACATATAACAAAATATTCTTTAAACCTATGCATTAGGCTTTTAATTTTTGTTTGGACTTAATAAATAAATACAAATACGATGGTGAGTTTGTTTTTTATGTTTACGCATTCGCGCGTATATTGAACTTTTTTTTTTCTAGCGTGGTACCCCTGTGACAGAGAGCATGTCGTTTGTGAAAGCGTTACGTCTGTATTTTGTTGGCACCAAAAGTGATATTGGAGATTACGAAGTCTAATTTTATTGAAGAAAACATTTCAATTAAATTTTGTATGTAATTAACTTTCCGTCGCAGAAACGTTGCAAATGATACTGAAGGCTTTGGATAATTAGTCTGTGTGGGTTCTCTAACCTTACGCAAGAACCACCCACAATTCCATCCCAACTCCCTTTGCAAACCTGCAAAAATTTCCCTCTCCAAGGACATTCAATGCACCTAGTGCATTACCTAAAATTCCCTGCAAAGAATTCTTACCATTCATGCATCCAATGCATATTCAAAATTCCCTGAAAGAATTCTTTAAATTATACATGCATCATAAATTCGAAAAAAACCTTAGCGGCACCCATGTCTCGCCATTAGGAAGAAGTGCTAATGGTTTTTCTATTTACACAATGGGAATTTTGTATTACTGGTGATGCTAAGGGGATCGAATTGTATACATGTGAAGAAATTCGTTTTATGACACTAGACGCGTGTATGGCACTAGATGCGTGTATTTGCTTTTGTTTGCACATGGTGCGAGTTAGGGAATTTTATTGCTGGGAGAAAAAGGTCGCCGTCCAATGTGTACGTAAAGAAATTTATCGTACACATGGTGAAGTTGGAAAATAGATGGCGCAATATTTATGGTCCCTGTCATGACGGTTGTATTGTATGCAAACCAAATCATTTTGCTTACAGGAATTTGTCTGGTACCGAAGGTGCCGAATTGGTTTGGAATTCCAGATAAGCAAAGAAAGAAATCTTACGGAAAATTGTATGCGAAGAGATGCATGAAAAGGTAAGTTTTCTTTACAGGGACTTTACGATTATAGTTGTGAAGCATTTTCAGGTGCTTAATGTGATTGCATTAGCGAAATTATATGATTGGAGAGAGTTATGGGTGTTTTTTAGGAAGGCGAACCGTGGGGTTTGGCGGAACCGCCACAGTAGATTCCCAGTATTTCTTCAGCGTACGGTGTGTTTCTCGCCAGTATGACATTTGTTAGTTTTTTGTATGTGGTGGGGAGCAATGATATTCCTCTGTAGTTTTCGCAGTCAGATCGGTCGCCTTTTTTGAAAATAGGAACGACTATTGAGGTTATCCGTTCTTCCGGAGTGAGTTTGTGGCGACTCTAGCAGATACACACACAATTCACAAGCAAAATAGTGAAGACCACCGAACGAAAAATCGAACAAGAAAATACATCAGAACCGTATACCATAGCGATAACAAAAAAATAATTCACATCAGTGGAGTATAGTCAAGTTTAAAAATCAAATTCTAAACACGGTCAGTAGCCTGATGGGTAGCGCTTAGGTTCAATTTTTTTCGCGATTCATACTGTCATAGCGTCAGTTCGAATCACACGATCTTCTTCACTATTATTTCATACGCTATAAGTTCCTTATCCCATATTATTTAGATGAGTTGGTATATCTTTCGAGCGGCTGCCTCTCCTCCATGCTTCATAAGCTCTGCCGGTATGAAGTCAATTCGAGGAGCCTTGTTGTTTTTCAAACGATTTATTGCGTCTACAACTTCGTTGGAAAGAGGCCCCGGGATCGGCTGTATGTACGTCTGGTGCGTTTATTTGTTTTCAAAGTACTGCTTCCATCTTATCAGGATGTTGTTTTTTTCTGCGACCAGCCAGCCGTTTGTATCTCAAATTATTTTGGCTATCTAATTGAGTTTATGCCGCCATCCATACCTCCGAATTTTCTAGGATTTTTCCGATCCGAGTCTCCTCCCATTCGCGTTTTTTTGCGTTTTAAAAGTTTCATTGTCTCTTTCCGAATTGTCGCGTAGGTTTCTGCGTTGACTCCATCGTATCTTTCTAAGTGGATCACTCTGAGGGGCTTACGTTCTTCGATCTTCGCCCGCACTCATCGTCAAACCAAGGTTTGGACTTAATTGTTTTCTTAGATCCTAATACGTTTTGGGCTGTTTGTTTGATTGTGTCTCTGATGTCCATTTAGTGTCCACACTATTGGTTTCCTCTTCCCCACTGCTCCCGTTCTCTAGGACGCTTAATCTATTCATTAGTTCGTCTTGATATTCACCCCTTTTGCACAGGTCTTTTAGTTTATCAATGTCGAACTTTTTGCTCGTCTCCCGTGACTGCCCGTGCGGGATTTCTGGGAGCTGTCTCTTAATTTTGTCCTTCACTAGAAAATGGTCGGAGTCGCAATCTATTGCTCTATATGATCTTAGGATGTTTGGGTGGTGTCTTTTGTCTATGAGGAAGTGGTCTTTTTGGTTACGCGTTACATCGTCGGGTGATATCCATTTGGCTTTATGAATTTGCTTGTGCTTGAACATCGTGCTCTTCACTAACAGATCTTTGGACGCTACGAACGTAATAATTCGAATTCCATTATCATTTGAAACGTCGTGTAGGCTTTCTTTACCTATAGTTGGTTGGAGGATATCTTCCTTTCCAATTTTCGCATTGAGGTCCCTGAGGAGGATTTTAACATCGAATGATGAGATCCCATGAAATCCTTCCTCTAGGGTCTCGTAGAACGTGTCCTTCGTTTCTTCGTTCGTAGATTCTGTTAGGGCGTGCACGTTTATAAATACGTAATTATACCATGGACCCTGCATTTTTAGCAGCGACATTCGGTCATTAATAAATTTCACATCTTTTAGATGGGGCGTAATCTTCTTGCTTATGATGAAGCGGGTTCCGAGGTTATGTGTATCGGTACCCCCACATGCCAGTGTAAACCCGTTGGTTTAGATTACTTGATGTGGGAGTCGGACTTTCTGAAGCGCGACGATGTCTATTTTATATTGTTTCGCGTTTTCTACGGCCGTCTGTATGGCACCTGGTTTATATAATGTTCGAACATTCCACGTGCCTACGCATATATTCCGCTTTTTCCGTTTTTCCCTACGTCGTCGTTTTGCCGAGCTGGTGTTTTCTTTATGATTTGTTCCCTTATGGTAGTGTCGGTTCATCACACCTACGCCTACCGGGTTTTTCGTGAGATTGTTTTTTGTATATTGGTTATTCATTTTTGATCCCACGAGACTTGGGGTTTCAAATAGTCCGTCACATCAGAGCCCCGTTTTGATGTGGTAAGGTTTGCTTAGTGCTTTGATTCGACCCGGTGTCAGAGAGGCGCCGTTATAATACACCCGGTATACCCCTGGATGCAAATCATCCAATGGGCACGGTGACGCGTAACACTCTGGATTAGGTGTGGCAGATCTTTGTGGGTGACTCCTCGCTAGCTTGTCTGACATGCGTGGCCCTATTAGAGCGCATATGCTTCGTTCTGTCAACATAGCCTGAGTGATTCATTGTAATTTAAGCCCCCGCACCACGTCAAGGTTTCTACCAAGTTATTAACTTTTACAATTTTTAATATTTTGCGAAACCAGTACGATATTGTCTGCGGAATCTAATCAAGAAGCTACAGTTAAAGCTTGAACTGAGTGGAATAGAAATTGAGAGAGCTATCTTGCAAGCCAATTTGAAAAACATGATTTTCAAATAATCGCGTTTAAAGTTTTAAGTCATGACGTGTGACGTGCGAGGATCGGGTGAAACGTTTCCGGAAGATCTTATCTTTGGGTTGTATTCTATCGTAATATGTCTCATTAGCTTGTATATAAATTTTCAAAGAGTTCAAACCCTTCACCCCATCCCCGTATGTCATACGTCGTGAATCTATTCAATAAAATTGTTTAAATGAACTGATAACATTGTTTCTATAGTACAAAACAATTTTGATTACATTTTTGAATAGTTTATCCATCAAATAAGCAAATAAAAACAAAATTGCTTTTTGAAAAAATTACAGTGGCTAACCCCTTAAACATATTGTAACAAACGTTTAAAATTCTTCAAGGTGGTTCCCTCACTCTTCGACACACCTTTTCCACCCTGCCGCTCTGCCGTGTTCGGTACGCACTCTGTAAAAAGTCAAGTAGGGCCTCTGCAAGAGCACTTGTCACGGTGTCTCGGGTTTCGGACGGATTTTTTTTTCAACGATATTTTGATTTTGAAAAAGAGGAAAAAGACTGCCGGGGCCAGGGTGGGATTGTAGGGATGCTGGGGTTTGCAAGTTGTGTTTAGCTAGAAACGATAATCATCCGGTGATCCTTCTGTTCGTCAGTCAACACTTTTGAAACCAACTATGTACACACTATTCTCATGCTCGAATTATTGGTAACCATGTTATGCACAATTGTTTTGGGGATATTGACAGTGTCTGCACTCATTCGAAAACTTAGTCGACGGTCAGATTTCAACAGAACACGGACACGATCCAAATGTCCGTAGGCTTAGGCCGTTGGGCCGGCTGAGAAGTGGGCCAGATACAAAAACTTTTGTGCAAAATTGATCAGGGTTAATGGACAACCAAACGTCTCAAATGATGCCGAAACCAGGGCTAATGGCCTGCAAGGTTTTGCTGTGAATGCAGTGGGGCTGAAATGGGAGCTTCTGCTATGAAATATTTCCATCTGGCTAAACACTAAATTCGGACCTCTACTACTAACGATGAAAACATTTGAAGCTAGCGATTAACCGGAAACGGCCAGAATTAAACAACAAAAGGTGTTCTTTCAGGACAATGTAGTATTAGTCTATAATGACTCGAAACTTCCGGTGTTTGGTTAGAAAGTTTTGATGCATTTAGATTATAGTCCGAATCTAACATTAATTATCGTTAATATTGCAAAACTCGTGAGCGGCAAAACACTGGTCTCAAAAGAAAATGTCGAGTGTTTCGACATTAGACATCTCGGCTCCTATCAAGGAAGCATCATGAAGTTACCTTTAAATTTGAAATTGTAAAAGTAAACGGCGCATAATTGACTTACATCGAACCGTATATAATAAAGATTTGATTTATACGTAAAAATAATGGCTTTACATTTTCATAAACTAATATTATGTATCCTTCCGCGTATATGATCCATCACTATGGGAATATACCGAAATTTAGTTCGTTTTAAAAATATATTCAAAATTTTTAGTTAGTTTTGGTATCATATCGATAATATCTCAAAACTCCGCGGAAATTGAGCGTATGTTATTTATACGATAGAATGTTATTTATTGCACATTACCACGATGGCCGGGAGCACCTAATGGGGCAGTGGTGCGTTACGTTTTGCAATATGTTAAGGGGCTACTCTCTTTTGCTGGTGGCTTGTATTGAGTACTGCTATCTATCTTTGTTTCTCTGTGTTTTTTCTATTCATTTCACTTTCGCACTTTCTTCTGGTTTCAGTATCCTTCAGCGGCCACGGACAAACATCTTTCTCATTTATAAATGTTTATTTCAAAATGTATTTCATTCCAATACCTGCTCCTCCTCTCAAACAAATTTCCTTGTTCTCCCACTGATTGCTATCTTCTTGACGATCGGGAACTATGCCCTCTGCTCTATAAGAATGCTATCAAAATGGCAATCGGGGAACATGCCCCTTGTGCTTAATCTCGATAATTATCATTTGTCATCTGACACCGATAGTTCTAGTTCCGCGCTTGTTCCTTTTTTGAATTCCTTTCTAATAACATAACGATGCCAAGGTTCCCTCTGATTAGGAGACAAATTAGGTCAACTTGCACTCAACCCTCAGTCGCCGTTCAATACCTGAACCAGGAAGTCATGCACAAAATGAAGTACTCTCTGGATGTCCTTTTGTGAGTAAGATCTAATGGATGTCACTGATGGAAAAGTACCTCTGTCTATCCTTGAAAATTCATTTCTACATCTGCAATATTGTTGTTTCTTCAAATGGATTGCAAATCCCGGCTTGACTTTGCCATCTAAGCGGATGTTGAAGTGGCGTGTCTTCTATTCTCCCTTGAGGTCTTTCCTTCTTTTTGTTTACGAATGGAAACCCTGTGTTTTGGGCTGGAAGCGTCGAAATATCCGGATTAAGATTGACCGAGTCTTGTGGATGCCCATTTGGGTAAATTATTTAATCTCTGAAAGGGACTAACCGTCGACAAAAAATCGCCTTAAGTTGTCGTATTCTTATAATACGTCCCGAGATTTGAGTTTGATACGAGAGGAGACTCGAATGCTGTGCATTGAGGGGTTCTCTAATCCGGAATTTAGGGACATTGTTCAAAGGCCATTGGTTTGCTTATGCAATATTTGCCTTAGGGATATGATGTGCGCTACTTTGAATTGAAGGGAGCTACAAGACTGACTATGCTATAAGGTGGAAGCATTTTCTACGCTGCTGTAGTGTACGGTCGGTTAGTACATTATATTAAATTAGGTAATATGTAAAAGCCTTGGTCCCTTACAGCAAATGTCTTCTCAACAAACAAAATTTGTTTTTAATGCAATGGGCTGCTTTTGAAATATTTTCTTATCTCCTCTATAACATTTTTATAAATCAGTGAGTTGACTTTGGTACTAAATGTTTCATAGTAGTCCGGTAATATTGTAGTTATATTTGTTTAAAAAATTAGTATGAATTACAAATTATGGCGCAAGGCTAATAACCTTGCCTGGAAAAACAAATTATTTAACAACCCTCAGACTTGTTGAATAAGACCAAGACCGAATCCCTGTTGTAGTGCCGATGATGATGATGAATTACAAATAATTTTTTTTCAATACCTTCACGATATATTATTATTTATTATTTTTTTCACTTTTTTTTCAAATATTCTCTTTTTTGCGTTGATTGATTTTCGCGTGCCTAAAAATTATTCTCTTTAAGACGCCGCTCAAGTTTTTGTTTCCAACTTGCCAGTTCCGACATTAATTGCCCACAATACAGCGAGAGTTTTTTCGAGACAAGAACTGAAGTTTAATTTTGTTTCTCTTGTTATGTGTCCGGCGCCGTGCTTCCTCGTATGAGGGAAGAGCGGGGACCTTTTATTATTTCTTTATGAAATATTCTTTCATCAATTCGCGTTGCAATGTTTATTCGCTCCGTTTGTGTGAATGTTATGAATGGTATGTATTAAGTGAGAATGTAATATATGTTAAGGGAAGTTTTTAAGGATGTGTAAGGAGATTCAGTGTTAAATTTAATAAAGGGTAGTATTCTGGAATACAACACTCTATTACCGAAGAATGTAATAGGACTTCAGAAATGTCATTTTGAAGTTTGGGTTCAACCTGGAGACAATCATTTAGCGTTGCTTCGTTCTCGGGGTTAACGGAGCAATTGAAGGCTACGCGTATCTTATGGTTCTGGTCAGGCACAGAAGGGAATTGCCTATGAGAAAAGTCGGTGTTTACCACGTTCGTTTTGCTCATGCAGTTTAGCGTGATATAATCATCCACGAACCTTTTGTGTAGTAATACCGTATTCAACCGCTACAGTCGCAGAGTTACCCAATTGAACTGGATTGGATTTGAAAAGGCAAAGTATCTAACGGGCATATGTGTCACATCACTGAATCGAAGCAAAGCAAGGTTCGCAGTCTTCTTCATCGGTAGTTAGAGTTGAGGTCCTATATGTGATCTGTTCTTGGAAGCAACATTTTTCCAAGAGGTCGAGCAATTTGTGAGTGATACGAGTTTGTTGGCTGCTCAAGGCCTAGTAATATCGAATCATGATGATTTCGAGGGTGTTGCAACCGTCAGTGTCCATCCCTAGCTGGTAGCTTCAGCAATTTGTTGTCTTTTTACCTCAGTACTTGTAGCGTATGCACATGGTGGAGATCAACTCTAATGATAAGATTCATATTGTCGTTCGAGACAGTATTGTTATCTACTTATTGTAGGTTCCCTACAACTGAGAGATTCTGAGCCAAAGCCCAGGGTGGTATCTTTCGCAATCCGAAAGATGCGACAAAATTATCTAACAGCGAAAAGCTCCGATACCGTGTACTGGAATTAATGATGCTTGGCATCGGAGACGTAGCCGCTGATCGAGTGATTCTGAGATGAAAATGGCCTCTGAACATGTGTCCATCAAAACACCATGAGGGTATAGTGGTGGTCAATGTAGTCTCAATGTGAAGTAGAGCGTGGTGTCCTTCTCGTCATTGCCTACATGACTTGATCGAACGGCAACCACACAACAGGTGTCGGGCTAAACAGTTGAAAAAGATTTGGTCTACGGAGGATTTACGTTATTCAGGCGCGAGAGCTCTAAAATCTTCGCCCCATGCTTCAGAGATGGTTAGAATGCTGTATGGGCCAAGATATGAGACAACTGTCTGCGACTTCGAGTTAGGAACACGGTTGATAGTTTTGTTCTGGTCTCCTTGCAGCGGATTATCTGCATATTTGGGCAGTGCAACGAACTCCAGGACCTTGATGCCATTGCGGTGCTAGTATGTCCGTTCGATATTCGGTAGTGTCTCCTTGGAATGTTTGCGAATGACGGCTGGTATCATGGTTATGTCGCTGCGTGGTCAAATACATGAGTATGTCGTTTCAGTCATTACGAGTTGACTAGTCGCATCCGGAGGAGAATCAGTTGTGATATCACGGAGCTCGCGACCGATTTCTTCAGCGAGACAGAACATTTTAAACAGGACGCTCAAAGCGTAATGAACAAGAACACCTGTATTGTCGTAATGTTCGACTAGCCAAGACCGCTTTTTATGCTTTTGGCAGCTCCATGTAGGCGGAATTTTAAAGCAATACGGGCATTTCACATCTGTAAGATCCGAGAAGTCTGCTAATATAAATTGAAACAGGTCTTCATAGGGCTTTCAATCAGCGTATTTGCCTGAAAATGTGGGTAGCTGGACTGGAGGCAGTTTTTGAGTAGTGTATGCATATATGTTTTTCAGTTTCTTTGGTAAAAACAAATACGTAATCTTCTAGGGAAATTAATTTTTTTTAATCAAAATTTTGGCCATCGGCTTCTACACATTTCTACCATCTTTCAGGTAAAAAAGAAAATCCTCCTCATTTTCTAAGGACTTATTGACCTGCTTTCGTGTACATATATATATACACATATTACAGCTGCTATGCAAAACACCATGTGCTCGAGGTAGGCTTTATAGTCAGCCAACCTCTGAAGCCTGCTATTTTCGGCTTTAATGCAATAAACGAAAGGCTGTGCACTCTTCGCGTGAGAGGCGAGTTTAAGAACATAAGCCTCATAAACCTTCACAGGCCTACAGAGGAGTCTCCTGACGACGAAAAGGAAGAATACTACGAGAACGTCGAACGGGCCCTCAATGCCTGCCCAAGATACGATGTGAAAATTGTTCTTGGTGATTTGAATGCGAAAATAGGTCGGGAGCCGGTTTTCACGCACTACGCAGCTTCTCATAGTTTGCATGAGAACACTAATGACAATGGACTACAAGTCATTGAACTGGCAGCATCAAAAAACTTGGTCGTTGCGAGTACCAGGTTTCCGCGTAAAGACATCCACAAAGCCATCTGTGCATCACCTGGTGGCGCCACTCGCAACCAAATTGACCACGTGTTGATAGATCGCCGCCACTCCTCGAACTTGATGACGGTACGAACTTACCGAGGTGCCAGCGTCGACTCGGATCACTATGTTGTTGGTATAGTTTTCCGAGCGCAGATTGCCCTACGGAGACCTATTGTATCCGGGTATCAGATTCGGATTACCACAGCTGCATTACGCATTGAAAACACCAGCAACACCCCTCTGGGAAAAGAACGGGTAGAAAACAAAGCCCTTCTAAAGTGCGCAGTGTGTCGGAATGAGGGACACCCCGCTAACTATCGAGGATGTCCTAAATTCCGAGAAATAATGGCAAGAAGTGTGACCCGGCAAAAAAACACAGAGCCAGCTCGTACTTCAACAATGCCCGTAACATCGCAGCGGTCGTACGCACAAGTTGCTTCGGGTGGGAGAACACCAAATCAGGCTACATCACAGGTAGCCACAAATACTCCCACACAGACTGAAACAACACCGCAAGCGGACGTGTTCGCAATCCTGCTCAATCTGCAGAGACAGATGACACAGCTACAAAGCCAAATAAACGAGATCTACTCGCATTTGCCCAGTCTAAATAACAAGTCGATATAAACCCTCTAACCACAACATCAATAAAAGCTCTTGTCGTGAATGTAAATTCACTAATAAGAACTGAGAGAAGAGCCAATCTTTTTAACCTGTTGCAAGAGGAACAACCTGATGTACTTCTGGCGGGGGAAACAAAGTTAAACCAGAGACATAAGATAGGACATAAAAACTACGATATTATACGAAGAGATCGACCTAACTCCTCTCAAGGGGGGGGTGTCGCAATCTTTATTAGAAAAGGGATCAATCATAAAGTAATATATAGTGGAGAAGTGCGCAGGTTCCGGGTGCTGGAAGCCTGTATCGTCCGCATACCCCTTCAGCAAGGAAGGGGTTTGTATGCGATTGCGGTCTACGCACCTGAGGAGCACCAACAAAACCTATTTATAGCGGAGCTCGAGACACTCTTTCGATGCTTACAATTGCACCTGGACAAAAATTACTTTATCCTAGGGGGAGATATGAACGCCAAGCATAGAAATTGGGGAAATTATATATCTAATGCCAGAGGAAATCAGTTGGCTGGTTGGTTAGATCAGTATCATATTGAATATAGAACTGACCTGCTAGCTACGAAATATCCATCGTTCCCCAGAGGTAGATCGTTCTTAGATATCTTGCTAATCGACTCACGACTGAGATTACTTAACACCAACAGACGAAACACAAACTGTTTACGGACAATTGAATACGACAGTGACCACTGTGCATTCACGGCAGTAATAGAGCTTCCGAACGAGCTCGCAGATCTGGAGGAATTCGTGACCCCGCAACCCTATAACTACGGGGCAATGCGATGGCCGCGGTTCACCAGATCATTAACAAGAGAACTTCGTTCGAATGACTTTAATCTGCCAGTAAACATAAACCTGACTAATGACGAAATCGACAAATACATTCAACAAATGGACGAAGCCGTAAAACAAACAATGGACAAAACAATTCCCAAAACAACAGTTACAGATCACATTAACATGTACAGAAACGCAACAATAAACGCACTCCACAAGAAAAAGAGCAGACTGCTATCGAAACTAAAACAATTACACAGACAGTTTACAGACAGACAAGACCAGGAGATAATATCACTGAAATCTCAATTAAAAAACCTTCAACAATTACTTAAAGCTAATTATAGATTAGCAACAAATTTGTATTGGAACAACAGAATTCGAGCTATAAAAACTAATAACCCGAATATGTTCCCACAAATAAATAAAATATTCAGGAGAAATAATCAAAACGAGATTCAGTGTCTCCAAATTCCACGTACCGAGGTAAACAAGCAGCTGCTAACCAACATTGGCATAGATACAGAGAACGCTATCCTCAATAGTGAGCTCTTCGTGATCGAAGATCCTTTGGAGAGGGCGAACGCTGTGGGAGCTGTCTTTCAGGAAATGTACAAGGTGAATGAAAGCATTCGCCGAAACAATGACCTGGAGGACAGAATTCGACTGAATCACCTGCACCTCCGGAATGAAATTTCACATTGGCAATCGGAGAATCCTGGTTTTACGGAATTCAGTGACGATAATCTGTCAATCGACATTAATGCCAATGGTGGGGCTAATAGCCTTTTAATCACAAGGGAAGGAATCCAGAGTATCTTCGACTCATTAAGAAGCAAAAAGTCAGTGGGAATAGATGGAGTACCTAACATCGTACTCAAGAACCTGCCCCCAAAGGCAATAGATATATACACGGTCCTGTTTAACAACGCGTTGAATAATGCATATTATCCCGCGCGTTGGAAAACGGCTATCATTCAGCCCATCCCAAAAAAGGGCAAAGACTGTACAAACCCAATGAACATGCGTTCGATAAGTTTACTCCCAAGCATCAGTAAAGTATTTGAAAAAATCATTAACAAAGCTCTGCTAAAATGGGTAGACGACAATAGCATTATTCCAAACAACCAGTTTGGCTTTAGGGCGGGTCATGAAACCACACATGCCGCAGCTAAACTGGTCTCCGATATACAATGGAATAAATGTAGGAACCAATGCACAGGTGCCTGTCTGATCGACCTGGAAAAAGCCTTTGATACCGTCTGGATCGAAGGGTTGTATTACAAACTGGTCAGATATGGCATACATAAGCCTTTACTATATGTACTTTACGATATGTCAAAGGACAGGAGGTTCGTGGTCAAAAGTGGTAATGTGACCTCTAATAAAACGTATAATATCAAGAATGGCTTGCAACAGGGCGCGGTACTCTCTCCGATTCTTTTTAACATTTACATTAGCGACTTATTAGATGCACTTCCGCAGGCTATTGCGTACGCAGACGATCTCATAATTTACAGAACAGCTCCGAAAGTTGCGATCATAAATAGGTTAATACAGCGAGACTTCAACAAAGTGCAGCGCTATTGCGATGACTGGAAACTTAAGATCAACTTCCAGAAATGTGAAGCCATCCTATTTAGAACTCCATTATATAAAGCCACGTACGACACAAGGAAAAACTGGCGAAAGCTAGTTATCGTGGGACCGCATGGAGATAAACTGGAAACCAAGAGTTTAGTTAAATACCTGGGCATCTGGCTAGACCAATATCTATATTTCAACAGACATGTAGAGGCTGCTTTGCTCAAAGCGAGGAAAACTTTTGCTATGACAAGGAGGCTATTTCATAGTAGCCAACTTGACAGCAGGGTAAAAGTCATATGCTACATGACGCTAATCAGGCCAATGCTCATATATGGTTGCCCAGTATGGTTCAACATAGGTCCAAATTTGATAGAAAAGATTCGGGTGTTCGAAAGAAAGTGTCTCAGAAGTTGTCTCAGATTATATCGGACACCGGAATCGGACTATAAAAAGTATTACTCAAATGAGACTTTATATAATGAAGCGTACATAAATAGGGTGGATAATTTTATGATTAAATTAATCAGAGGACATATTGCGAGAGCAATAAGCTCGTCCAATGACCTAATTTTCGGGGCTTATTATCCAAACACCTTATACTATGAGAGCGTGCGTCGCAACGGCTTTGTTCCACCAGAGGCGTTCCTTGACTTGGATATGAAAGGGCTTATACAGGATAGATCCGGAATTCCGCTGATCTATCATGTAAGTAGATCATCTGTAGACGGGCGATTGTGCTATGACCGGGAAGTAGCGCGCTCCGAAGAAGAGCTCCTGCGCTTCAGTAGGGCTATCTCCCGCAGAGACCGGGACGATAGTATTAGACAGCGTCAACAGTTCTGGTGGTTGAATGGCATATAAAGACCTGGATACCAAAGTCGGTATAGAATCACACTATCATCAGCTAGCTTACATAGACTTAGCTTTTCTAGAATTAGGGTAGTATAAGATTTAAGTTAAGTTAGGCTAAATGATTTTACATAAAAAAAAAAAAAAAAAAAAAAAAAAAAGTAGATAAGTTTAGGTAAGTTAAGTAAGTTAAATTTTAAGAAAAAAAAAAAAAAAAAAAAAAAAAATTTACAAAGTTTTTCAAATTTTTCTTTGTCTTTCAAATAATTATAAGTTATGCCACAAAGTTCTGTCGCCGAAAGGCAAATTATACAAATACTAAGTAATGTTTAGCTTAGAGCGTCTGCGAAGGACCAGTAAGTTATTATATAAGATATTTAAGCTAGAATATAAGCATTTTTTGTCTAGCCTTTAATTTAGAAAATAAGAATATAAAAAGAAAATAAAAAAATGTTTAAAAAAAAAATGAAATGAAAACACCAGCAACACCTTTGGCCATGTGTTAAGACTCGGCCTCGAAGAGCTCGATGGAGGGAGAGTAAGTCCTGAGGCCAGAATGCCGAACGTAGAAGAAAAATGGACACGCCTTAAGAATACTGTCATTAGTACTGCTAACTCCATCTCAGGCAGTAGTCGTAGAGATCGGAGCGACTGGTTTGATGAGTGCAAACTAGCGACTGAACGTAAGAATGCTGCATACTGGGCAATGCATCAGACTCATAGGGCGAGGGTACGCAAGGAGAATTACAAAGAGCTCAGAAGATCTGAAAACAACTCTGCAGGCAAAAGGAAAGTGCCTGGGAAAAAAATCTAGTCAGTGAAATAGAGAAAAATACCAAGCGCTGAAGTTCTACCAAATAATCGGCAGTATGACGCGGTACACACCACGCTGCACTTACTCCAAGGATGAAGAGGGTAATCTAATCACCGATCCTGAAGGCATTCTGGAGCGATGGGAAGTACACTCAATGAATTGCTAAATGGTCAGCTCACAGAAGAATTGGAAGCTCCACCAATGCAGGATCAAGACCAAATGCTGCCGCCACCAAGCATTGCGGAAACATTAAAAGCCATTAGACAACTCAAGTCAAATAAAGCCCCGGAGCTGATGACATAACAGCTGAGTTGATCAAACAAGGAGGGACAGCGTGACATCACACAATTCATAAGATCGTGGTGTACGTATGAGAGCAATAGGAGATGTCGGAAGATTGGCATTGTGGTACAATTTGCCCCATACCTAAGAAGGGAGATATCACACTGTGCAGCAACTATAGGGGTTTAACATTGCTGAGTACCGCCTATAAGATACTCTCCACTATCCTACAAGATCGGATAGCTCCATACGCTCAAGTCACCTTTGGTCAATATCAGTGTGGCTTCATCTCAGGCAAATCAGCAATTGATCAGATATTCACTCTTTCGCAGGCGATAGAAAAATGTCAGAAATTTAAAATTCCATTATACCGTCTATTTATAGACTTTAAGGCCGCCTACGACAATATAGCCAGAGTAGAAGTATATAATTCCATGAGAGAGTTCGGCATTCCAAGCAAATTGATACGACTTGGTAGGTTGACCATGACCAAGGTAACTAGTCAAGTAAAAATAGCGGGATTGCTGTCCAAATCAGTAAACACCTTTAATGGACTCCGACAAGAGGACGGTTCTGTTTGCCTCCTCTTCAACCTGGCGTTGGAGAAAGCAATCCGTGACTCTGGCGTCAAAACTAGTGGGACTATTACCACCAAGTCCAGCCAGATACTTGCCTACGCAGATGACATCGACATCATCGGTATATCCGATTCGTCTGCACAGGACTCCTTCATCCAGATCGAGCAGGTGGCACAAAAACTGGGACTGCACATCAATGAGGGGAAAACCAAGTACATGGTGGCAACTTTTGTGAAGAGAAGACCTAACGTGGGTCAAACTATCAGGGTAGTGTAGCACGAATTTGAAGTAGTGCAATCCTTTAACTACCTTGGGTATATAGTATCAGCCGATAACAATATGGAAGAAGAAATACCCGAACGGCTGATCAAATCCAAAAAAGCCTATTATGGTCTATCATCATCATCATTGGCACTACAACCGGGAAACGGTCTTGGCCTTATTTAGCAAGTCCTGAGGCTTGTTAAATTTTCCATAATGATTTATTTTTTCCGGGCAAGGTCGTTAGTCTTGCGCCAGAGGCTCCCCGACGGGGAATCGAACCCCGGTCTCCCGCGTGACAGGCGGGTATACTAACCACTATACTATCGAGGAGCCATTTTATGGTCTATCAAGGCTCTTTAAATCTCGAAATTTATCTAGAACGTTGTTGTATTCCAGAATACTACCCTTATTCGCTTTAACACTAATCTCATGTCCGTTCTAACACAACCTTTAAAACTACATCCTCACATATCTTACATTCTCATTTAATACAATTCATAAATAAACAGACACAATATTCTATATCCAGTCACTTACAGCACATTTAAAAACATGCCCCTTTTCATAACTAACACATTTTCCATTTCAAAACATAGCACTTTGATTTTCGTTGAAAGTTTATTCAAAATTATAAGTCACAGAAACTTCTGGATTTTTTTGTTCATTTTATACGACACAGTTAGTTGGAACAAAATGCTCTATAAAAACAGGTAAATTTATATTGAAAAGTTAGTTCAGAATAGAGCTCAGCTTGAGACAGCTGAGTTCAATAAAATAAATATAAAACAAATAATAATTATTAATAAAGAAAACTTTAATTATTTTAATAACCGCTTAATTTAATAAATATATAACCCCCACGCTCTTCCCTCGAAAGAGGAAGCACGGCGCTGGAGACGTAACAACGTCCAAGCTACTACTGTACTGGTGGACTCCCCGAAGGAAGACCAATCCCCGAAGGACGACTTAAGCCTCGAAGGAAGACCAATCCCCGAAGGACGACTCAATCCTCGAAGGAAGACCGATCCACGAAGACTGGTGGACTCCCCGAAGGACGACTCAATCCTCGAAGGAAGACCGATCCACGAAGGAGGACTCGATCCCAGAGGAAGATTAGTGCAATTAACGACGACTGGCGGGATAAAACCCTAAAGAGGGAAGGAATGTCCTCATTTTCGACTTGGATGGCGGAACATTCGATGTATCGAGTGTAACTATTGATGAAAGTTCCTTCAACGCAACTGCTGGTGACTCACATTTGAAACAGGAAAATAACTTCGTAATTTCCTTTGCCGATGAGTTCCAGAGGAATACAAATTAACCTCAGTGGCAGCAGATTTGAAAAAAAGAAATAATAACACATAAAACGACGAAAAAAAGAAAAGAAAAAAAAAAAGACCAGGATAACACACAACTATAGGGCGTGAAGTCTGCCTGGCAGTAATAAGAAAAAAAAGCGGAAATAATATAAAAAGAAGACAACAACTCAAGAAAAATTTTTTTTAAGAAGAATCCAGGAAGTAGTAATCTCGAAAAGAACAAAACATTAATCAAAAAAAAACAAAACATCAGTCAACAGTTAGCCCACATATATTAGTAGTAAGAATCGTTAGCAAAATATCAATTTTTCTCTCTTCATTTTTCCGTAGGAATGGTTTCAACTTGGAACTTTTAACTTTTTACAAACAATTTTTTCCAATAGAAATTACTTCGAATATTCTCTTTTCAGTATTTCGACGACATTTCCGTTTTTCTTTTTCGCCGAATTTTCTTTCTTTACAGCTTTGGCACCAAATTAACGTTCATTTCCATATATATTGAATAACTAAAAGAAAGGCCATTTTTATATACCGTATTTTTAAGAAGTCATTTTAACCATACATTGATTTCAAAGTTTTCAATATTACGAGTCCTTATTACACGAGACAGGCGGCTAGGCAGGGGGAAGAAGAAATCCACTCTCTACAAATACACCATAACCCCCCTGAAATGGTTCTTTCTGTCGGAATTTCTGATGTTTTCAGAATCGTCCCTACCTTTGACGGGAAACCCTGCGACCTAGATAAATTTATTTCCGGGGGAGACGTTTTATTTAGATCTATAAAAAGGGCAGACCCGGAGATATATGAAACATTTTTGGAGCTAGTCAAAAATATATTAGAGGGTCCTGCCTATGATCTGATTAGGTATAGCACAATCGCTAAATGGGAGGATTTGAAGGATAAAGTTGAATCAGAATATAAAGAGGAGCAATCTCGGTCAACGGCACACAATGAGTTGATATCCCTGAAACAAAACGTCAGAGAAACCGTTCGGGAATACGGAGATAGAGTTGAGAATGCTCTGAGGACGCTGAACTCTGCTACGTGTGAAATAACAGCAGACGCCGTGGTTAGAGAATTCTTGATAGAAGAAAACTCAAAATTGGCCGTGTAAATATTTGAGGATGGTCTCAAGAATGAACAACTGAAAATCCTAGCCAAAGTCCATGGGGGAAGTAGTTTAAAACAGTCAATTGCACATGTAGTATCACATGCTGCTCGAATGGACAACTCCCCCAGGTCATATCAATATAATGAAAATCCTAAATTTAATCGTAGAGTCTGCCAAACCTGCGGTAAGCCAGGTCATTCTCAGGACACATGTTATCGGAACATGCTGTCCAACAATTTTCCGAATAGACAACCCATAAAAAGAGAATATAACATTATATGCAATTTCTGTGGACGGAATAATCACACAGAGAACGAGTGTAGATACAAGATATCTAGGAATGGACCGTCCTTAACAAATTACCAACAAGGTACAACAACGCGTAATCCATTCCGAAATAATCCTACCGAAAATCGATTTAGTGAAAATCCTAGAATCACCAATAGACAAAACGATAGGCAAAATGTTCCCTTTTCGGGTGCAAGAGTCGGAAAACGAGGCCTGACGCCAACCCAAATGTATGGAAGACAGACAAAATTTTTCTATTTATAACATTAGATCTTTGGCAATAGATAACGACAATAGACGTAACGAAAAGAGACGTAACAACGTCCAAGCTACTACTGTACAATACCATGGTCTTACCAGTACTCATGTATGGATCCGAGACCTGGGTGCTCAATAAAAGGCACTCTGAACTCTTAGCCGCGTTCGAGAGGAAGGTCTTAATGAGAATTGTTGGCCCCATATGTGAGGGAGGACGATTCCGGAGACGTTACAATCATGAGTTGCACGCAATCTACCTTGAAGCTAATGTTGTAAGAAAAATCAAGCTCGGTAGACTCCGGTGGGCGAGACACCTAGCTCGAATGAGCGAAGAGGATCCTGCCCGGAAAATCGTCGTGGCAGTATATATGGAAGGAGACAGCGCGGCAGACCTTGTCTACGCCCAGAGCCTGGGAGTGCCAAACTGGATGACATCGGCTAGAAATCGGGACAGGTGGGGAGATTTGTTAAATAAGGCCAAGACCAAGGCCAAAGATCCCGGTTGTAGTGCCGATGACGATGATGTGTTATTTATATTTTGCCGCTGCCTTCGCTCAGCGGGTATCCTAGGCAGATGTCCTCATTAATGGGTTAATCTATGATTTACCTTTGGGTATTTATGATATCGCTCCACAGCGGTTTGAGAATAGTTTCCGGTGATTTCGTCCTGCTTTCCGATCCTCGAGGATTTTCTCATGCTGCTGCGACAGGTTCTGGGTGATCCGGTTGCAAGTCCTTTTTTGGTCCGCTTATTTGAAATAAAAGCAATATCTTTTACTCCTGGCAGGATCGACAATTAATGTACTTCTGGTGTTGAGTAAGAAAAAAAAACGTTTTTTTTTTATTAGCCTGTGGGGTACGAGTATGTGTGCCAGGACAGGGGCACTGTTGCTGCACAAGCAACAAACATTGAATTCAAGGTAGCCTCTGGTGAAACGGAACTGTCATACACTTTCTTCACAGCATTAAGCCACTGGATGTATGCTGCAGAAAGTCCAACTTGCGGTTGCATCAAACAATATTGGCATTGAACGCTGCCAACTGATTCAGCGAACTGATAACGGGCCCCGCTGTTCAATGCTGAATGGAGAAAGTGAACCGGTGACAGTTCACGAACAGTTGTGACTGTTCTTACTGTTTTTTAGAAACAGTATGGTTTTTAACTTGGTTCTTCAGACAAAGAAGACCTTAGGTTTTTTTAGTTTTCTTACACAGTTTGTTTTTGCTACTTGATGTAATACCAATCGTTTTTAAATGAGGAACCGTTTGTGATGTACCGTTTACTTTCAACGTGCTTTTAAATCGTTTTATTATAAATCAAATTAAAAGGAATCTTTGTATGAGTTATTGCTTCGTTTCTTGTTGCTGCGGTCGCAGTGTGAATACTTTAACGCCAACAATTGGGAGGATTTCATTTGCTTAGTTCCTACAGCTTTCTACAGCGTGGAAAAGGAAGCATCGAGTGTATCAAATTGCACTATCAACCAGGAAGATCAACAGATGATATAGCTCCAGTTGCGATGAGAACTGGATTACCTGAAGAGGACGATTTTTGCTGTCACGTCGAGGAAGAACGAGATGACTGACGACATATCAACATTTACTACTACTCAAATTCAAATAGAAATCTCTACAACAAAGGAGATGATTGACAAATTCTCAACCTTATATTACTCCCAACAAAGGAGAGCAACAACCTCCGAGACGATTCAGAACTGCTCAACATGGTACTACTTTACGACAACAGAGCAGACTACTCAACAATACAGAGAAGACGATTGGCGACTTCTCAACAATATAGTAATCAAATCAACCGGAATAGTGACCTCAACCAATTGAATAGCGTAAGGGCTTATTCAAATGGTTGCCGCGGCTGATGCGGCAAATATCACCTTTCAGGCACTTGTCCACAACGTGTCGGAGACTATCTACAACGTTAGCAATCAATGGCCAACTGGACTTTCGGTCACACACATACACACACACACACTAACACTGATAATTGACTAGAAATTAAAACAATAACTAACTATATCTTATAACAAATTAATTCAATTAATAGTTAGATCTAGTCGATATAATTAATTATTGCCACCCTACCTCTGCACTATACCGGTACATGAGCAACATGAGCACCAAAGCCTCGGTGCTCAACTACAACTATCAATCGCGACTTCTCACGTCGCGGACATGTCTCAACGAGCACCAACTAGTGGAGTTGGTCTTGCTGGGCCCAGTGGGCAAACATTCGAGCACCAACTAGTGGAGTTGGTCTAGCTGTTCCCAGTGGGCGACTATTTTTCAAACCAATTAGTGGAGTTGGTCTTGCTGTTGGCTGTCGTTCAAACCAACTGGTGGAGTTGGTCTTGCTGTTGGCTGTCCTATCAAACCAACTAGTGGAATTGGTCTTGCTGTTCCCAGTGGGTGCTGACATGCCCCTTCATTGACAGCACCAAAGGGAAGGACAACTACTGGTGCATCGTCGTCGGCCCGGCAAGATGTTGCTGCACAAGCAACAAACATTGAATTCAAGGCAGCCTCTGGTGAATCGGAACTGTCATACACTTTCTTCACAGCATTAAGCCACTGGATGTATGCCGCAGAAAATCCAACTTGCGGTTGCATCAAACAATATTGGCATTGAACGCTGCCAACTGATTCAGCGAACTGATAACGGGCCCCGCTGTTCAATGCTGAATGGAGAAAGTGAACCGGAGACAGTTCTGACTGTTTTTTAGAAACAGTATGGTTTTTAACTTGGTTCTTCAGACAAAGAAGACCTTAGCTTTTTTTGAGTTTTCTTACACAGTTTGTTTTTGCTACTTGATGTAATACCAATCGTTTTTAAATGAGGAACAGTTTGTGATGTATCGTTCACTTTCAACGTGCTTTTAAATCGTTTTATTATAAATCAAATTAAAAGGAATCTTTGTATGAGTTATTGCTTCGTTTCTTGTTGCTGCGGTCGCAGTGTGAATACTTTAACGCCAACAATTGGGAGGATTTCATTTGCTTAGTTCCTACAGCTTTCTACAGCGTGGAAAAGGAAGCATCGAGTGTATCAAATTGCACTATCAACCAGGAAGATCAACAGATGATATAGCTCCAGTTGCGATGAGAACTGGATTACCTGAAGAGGACGATTTTTGCTGTCACGTCGAGGAAGCCTTCTCGACGCTGAACATTTGGCCCTTCGAGCCGGATGTCCAACATCCGTGCAAGAAGTCGGCGCCACAAAATTGGATTACGTACATTGGATTACGTCCGCCAACATCCTCAACAAGGAAACATCAACAACCTGTGATCAACGTGAGCAGCGCTCCAGTAACCAAGGTAGGTGGCAGCTCATATAATTTAATACATAAATTAATTAGCGATCCGAATGGATCATAACTTAAGGAGTGTTGTGCTGTGTCGTGCTTTGTGATTAAATCTACGTTTTGACATCACACTATTTCCACCACTTTGATGATGAAAATAAATTAGTACTTAAATCAACAAAAGGCCGGAAATTAAGGTTAAGCTAACCGCTTTCAATAAATGTTGCTGAATTTCCACTGAATGGAAATACGCACACAAACAAAGGCAAATGAATGCAATAATGATTTAAAAAGGAAAAATATCGGAATTAATAACATTAGATAGTGATTCGGGACTATTCTAGTTTCTAACATGAACTTAGTGTCGACATTGATGCGGAATCAATAACGGCAATTACAAACAAGGCCGCAAAGTTAGATCTATGCGAAGTGCCAATCAATGTTATCGAACGCAATCAGCAATTCCTTGAAACAGCCGAACAGATTAATAATGAAGGCAACCGCCTGATGAAGGAATGCAAATATGAAGAAGTGGTACTTCAATACAACCGGGCCATCAGTGTCGATCCGAAAAACCCAGTATTCTACTGTAATCGAGCTGCAGCATATATCCGTGTAACAGAAAATGATCGTGCGATTAAAGACTGCAACTCTGCGTTGTTCGACAATCCAAATTACAACATAGCATATAGCCGAATAGGAGATGTATATCTCACTACAGGAAACTACGATGAAACCATATACGCTTATACAAAGCTATTCAATTAGAACCTGATAATAACAATTAATGAACAGTGCTGTGCAGTGATTCGGAGTAATATTGTGGATGCAATTGTGCATGCTCCTGACATAATCGTACGCATATTTGGAAGATACAGAAGTCCCGAAACCGTTGAGAATAATTATCGGAGATTTGCGAAGTGGTATCTTCTTGCGTTCACGTCAGGTGTTCTCGATTTCACTCAAGGATATCGACCAAACTCGTAAGCACGGAGCTTTGTCACAGCGAGTCTTAACACATTTTCAATGTACCTAAAAAAAATGCGGTGGTTCATGTCTATTCCTAGAAGTTAAACGTCACATGGTTGCAATATTGAAGATGTTATATTTCTAATAACTTCCTTCACAGAATCTGACCAAGACCTCTGGGAAAGCGACCCACAGGAATGTATTCAGTCAATTTCAACATTTGACATTTTTGCAGATTTTAATTGTCCAGGTCCTGTAGCACAAATATACCAACATCAGGTAGAACGCAGAAAGGAATTCTACCGAAAACAAGGAGAACCATGATGCAGGTTCGTACATCACCAAACGCGGATGAGTTTCAATTGGACTGGACATATTTGAGCCTACTGGTTGAGTAGTTCACTACTCTTGCAAATAGAACTAACTTCTATTTTTATTCAATAATTTTCTTTTGTAATCGGCGGAAAATAAAATAAAAAAATATATATACATTTCCTGTTGTTTCCCATATTCCAACCTCCAAAACAAGCAACTTACATTTCAATATTAACGCACAAGTCAAACAACAAATTAAATAATAATCAAGTAACAATCTAAATTACAGTCTACTTTTTAAGATCCATAGTTCTTTCATTTATTTAATTCTGCAGAATTCATCGCAGGTAAATCAAGAAGTTTTCTAATCGGTCCCAGTACCAGGTCGAGGACATTATTCGGCTCCTCTTTTAACGATGTTGCAGGTAGTTTTCACCATCCACGCTATAGAAGTTAGATACGACCGGGTACACTGAACGAACCTCAAGAAGAGGACGATGGCCCATCGGGCAGAATAGTCGAGAGGACAATTCAATAAAATCTAAGCGTGGATCTCAGTACAACGATAGAGCTAGAAGCTCTCACCGAAAAGCAAGCGTCACCTGCAACAACATCAGGGAAACAGGAGAAGTTTTGGAAACTTCCTTCCTGTATATGAAAACTATCATCTGACGGGTCAGCGTTTCAAGCGCAAGCGGTCAGTACCAAGAAAAAATTTGCCAACAAGGGCACATCCGGTCCTATACCTGCAATATCAATCCAACTTCGAATTGCAGACGAGTGAATCCAAGAACCCCGGGAATTGCGATCTTCACCGCTTCATTTACATCCGTTCCTGGGCACCGAATCACGTGCCTGGGGGCATCACTCTCACGGAGTCGGTGTCTAAGTTGGACTTTCGGTATCAAGAGTAGAGGATATAGAAGATGATGAACAGGAAAGATGCCGGCACCAATAAAAATCACATCATCGGAAAGCTGTCACAGTGTGGATTACACCGCTTCTCGTCATCTGGACTCATCGCCCACGCATCAGGATTTGTCGCTTCTCGCCACCTCGGCACATCGCTGTCACGTGTCTGGGGTTCTTCACTTCTCGCCGCCTGGATACAAAGCTCTGGGGCACCCTCTTACCACCGCCCAGGCACCGCGAATCACGTGTCTGGGGGCACCTCTTCAACAAAGTCGTTGTCTAAGCTGGGCTTTCGGTAACAGGATCAGGGGATATAGAAGATGAGGAACAAGGAAAGATGCCGGCACCCTTTGAGAAATCAGATCAACGGAGAGCGAATAATGAACACATGGTCCAGCCACCAGACAAGAAAAAAGATACCTTGGGGACTATTTTATCTTGCGACACAATTAAACGAAGGCGTCTATTGAACAACAGAGTTATTCTTCTTAATAGCAACCCGGATGCAAAACCTCTCTGGCTCAAGCAAGTGCCAGTCTAATTCCATAAATTATGCTGCTAGGAATCGACCACAACATGACAAAAGAAAAAGACACCATGTCCAGCACCATCATCCTATCAGTGAATCAAATACTCCACCAGGTAACGCTGCCGACAGAGAGTTCAGTTCCCATCAAGAAATTCGCCCAACGCCGAGCATTGGTTTAGCGGCGTAGATGGGACATGTCCGCAACTGCAACAGCATCAGCCAGAGCAATCAACTTGGATTCAAGATGCAGATGATCCTAGGCAGTTGGCGGTAACTTTAACATTTCTGGTAGCGGCACAGGCTGGACATACTGAGAAGATGGTGGAATTACAACCCATCACCTTCAACATATTGACGTCTAAGATACACTTATATTCTAGTAATGGATTTACGATCCAATGGGGACTACGTCGAACAACAAAATATTCATACAATACATAAGGATCCACGATCCAACAGAGGACTACGTCCAACCTATTTTGACGCTACGTACGGAGTTACGTTACAACCCACCCAGACATACCGCTGTCACGTGTCTGGGTTTCATCACTTCTCGCCGCCTGGATGCAACGCGCTGGGGGCACCCTCTTAACACCGCCCAGGCACCGTGAACCACGTGTCTGGGGGCACCACTTCAACAAAGTCGGTGTCTAAGTTGGACTTTCGGTAACAAGATTAGAGGACATAGAAGATGATGAACAGGAAGGATGCCGACACCCTTCGAGAAATCATTTCAACGACAAACGAGATGACTGACGACCTATCAACATTTACTACTACTCAAATTCAAATAGAAATCTCTACAACAAAGGAGATGATTGACAAATTCTCAACCTTATATTACTCCCAACAAAGGAGAGCAACAACCTCCGAGACGATTCAGAACTGCTCAACATGGTACTACTTTACGACAACAGAGCAGACTACTCAACAATACAGAGAAGACGATTGGCGACTTCTCAACAATATAGTAATCAAATCAACCGGAATAGTGACCTCAACCAATTGAATAACGTAAGGGCTTATTCAAATGGTTGCCGCGGCTGATGCGGCAAATATCGCCTTTCAGGCACTTCTCCACAATGTGTCGGAGACTATCTACAACGTTAGCAATCAATGGCCAACTGGACTTTCGGTCACACACATACACACACACACACTAACACTGATAATTGACTAGAAATTAAAACAATAACTAACTATATCTTATAACAAATTAATTCAATTAATAGTTAGATCTAGTCGATATAATTAATTATTGCCACCCTACCTCTGCACTATACCGGTACATGAGCAACATGAGCACCAAAGCCTCGGTGCTCAACTACAACTATCAATCGCGACTTCTCACGTCGCGGACATGTCTCAACGAGCACCAACTAGTGGAGTTGGTCTTGCTGGGCCCAGTGGGCAAACATTCGAGCACCAACTAGTGGAGTTGGTCTAGCTGTTCCCAGTGGGCGACTATTTTTCAAACCAATTAGTGGAGTTGGTCTTGCTGTTGGCTGTCGTTCAAACCAACTGGTGGAGTTGGTCTTGCTGTTGGCTGTCCTATCAAACCAACTAGTGGAATTGGTCTTGCTGTTCCCAGTGGGTGCTGACATGCCCCTTCATTTACAGCACCAAAGGGAAGGACAACTACTGGTGCATCGTCGTCGGCCCGGCAAGATGTTGCTGCACAAGCAACAAACATTGAATTCAAGGCAGCCTCTGGTGAATCGGAACTGTCATACACTTTCTTCACAGCATTAAGCCCCTGGAAAATCCAACTTGCGGTTGCATCAAACAATATTGGCATTGAACGCTGCCAACTGATTCAGCGAACTGATAACGGGCCCCGCTGTTCAATGCTGAATGGAGAAAGTGAACCGGAGACAGTTCTGACTGTTTTTTAGAAACAGTATGGTTTTTAACTTGGTTCTTCAGACAAAGAAGACCTTAGCTTTTTTTGAGTTTTCTTACACAGTTTGTTTTTGCTACTTGATGTTATTCCAATCGTTTTTAAATGAGGAGCAGTTTGTGATGTATCGTTTACTTTCAACGTGGTTTTAAATCGTTTTATTATAAATCAAATTAAAAGGAATCTTTGTATGAGTTATTGTTTCGTTTCTTGTTGCTGTGGTCGCAGTGTGAATACTTTAACGCCAACAATTGGGAGGATTTCATTTGCTTAGTTCCTACAGCTTTCTACAGCGTGGAAAAGGAAGCATCGAGTGTATCAAATTGCACTATCAACCAGGAAGATCAACAGATGATATAGCTCCAGTTCCGATGAGAACTGGATTACCTGAAGAGGACGATTTTTGCTGTCACGTCGAGGAAGCCTTCTCGAGGCTGAACAGGCACGGATTCACTTGCATCCCCGACACTTGTTCCGCCGAACACAGTTCACAAAAATATCAAAGAGTGGTGAAGGAGAAATAAAATATCCTTGGTTTGATTGTAATTTGGTTTTATTGTTCTTTATTGTTGTTACATCTCTTTATATCGAGGGAAGAGCGTGGAGGTTTTGATATAAGCATATATCTCCTCTTCTTTGGTTTAGTTTAAAATAATTTTATTTCATTTTCATTTTAAATGCTTTTATTCTTTTGATTTAATTTCTCATAAACGAATTGATTTCTCTATTAATTTAAAACTTAACTGATAACTCAAAACTGAACTTTAACTCTAAGCTGTATATTCAACTCTATCCTTCAACTGTTTAGAACTGAATACTAAACTGAACTAACTGAACTGTAATCTCCAACTTGAACTGCCAAAACTAAACTGATTTTACATTTAAAATTTCTCTCTTCTTATGCTATTTATTGTTCTAATTGGTTGTAAATTATAATGTGAACAAAACTAATTTTATCAAAGTATTCCTTTAGTCTCTGTGACTTTTAAATTTTGAATAAACTTTGAACGAAAATCAGAGTGCTATGTTTTGAATGAAAAAAAGATGCATGTTAAGAAAAGGGGCATGTTATTAAATGTGCTGTAACTAGCTTGATATAGAACATTGTGAATGTTTACGAATGGTATGTATTAAGTGAGAATGTAAGATATATAAAGAGGAAGTTTTAAGGATTTGTTAGAAAAGTAATGAGATTTAGTGTTAAAGCTAATACGGGTAGTATTCTGGAATACAACATTGTTCTCAATTGATTTCGAATTTACACTTTTAAAATGGTACACGTAAGTTGATATTTTTACTTGGTACTGGGCACCCAAACACAAGCGACCGAGAAACGATGCCAAATTTACACTTTGACTTTAGTTCTTTTATTTATCCTTCAACTGTACCGTATGGTGAATGATTAGCGACTGATCCCAATTAGGGATGAAGATGGGTATATTCATTTTGCACACCGGACAACCAATAGAGTTCACGCTTCTGCTCTCTCATGTGCCACGCCGAGGTGTGGTGAACACATCGGTTAATTCGATAGTCGACGAACGAGAATGAGAGAACAGAATCACAATGTACTATGATCTCGGGGTGGGTTCGGTTGTGTGTGCATGAATCAATGCAACTCTGAAGATAACCCATTGCCTTAGTGCGATGCCTGTGGTGATCTCAGGGTGCATTGAACTGTAGGGGGACGGAATTGTGGAGGAGAGGAAAATGCTTTGTGGCTATTCATCTGTAAGAAGAGATCATTGATCCCCAGCGAATGTAGTGTCTGGGGAAAGTGACTAGGACGCCGATTTGGCTAGGGAAATCTGATCATGGGAACTAAATTAAATACTTTTATAATTTCCCCAGCGATTGCATGATTATGCAACCGCGTCGTTTGATCAGACTATGCCATTGCTAACCGACATGATGCGATTTCCGATGGAAATCTCATGGGTTAGCGAAATGGAGTTGCCGTATGGCGAAAAGATAGCTAAACTCAATTATGCATTATCTGCATAGCATAATGAGTTTAGCTATGCGCCCTTTTGGGAAACATGTTTTGCAGGTGGAATAGCTTGTAAGGGGAATAAGGGTAGAAATGACGCGCTGAAAGCGGTGGAAATATGGTATGAATTGAAAATGAAGTATAGAGAACCCCACAAGCCTATGACCGTTTTATTTTAAAAACTGTATGGGAATTCGCTTGAACATATTCTCGGAAAAGATTGCTCATGAAACGCATTTGAAAATACGCATTTCATGATTGTCTGTATATTCGGAATTCTGTCCACACCAGATAAATGAACATCTGGCTGGTTTTATCACGCATTTGATTTCATCGGTGAATGCATGATAAAAAATGGGTTGTTTAATCTACAGATGAAGCTGAACGTCGTGTCGTGGTGAAAGGTGGTGTCGCACATTTTCATATATAGGATATGGGTTATATTGGGTATATATTTCGATAGGGGATAGTGGAGCTGCAGCTGCTTAAACATATAATTCTTCTACCTATGCTGGGAAAATCGCCTTTTTCTGCTATTTAAATTTGTTTACTCACAAAATGAACTTTTTATATAGTTCTTGGATAATATAAGGAGTGATTATGGAAACGTATTAAAAGTCACAGATGATGTTACCCTTCAAAAAAAATGGTAAGTGCACGATATTCTTGACTAAGTTGAAATTCTTAGAATTTGTTGCGCTGCAGCTTTAACTATACCACCTTTCCCATCAACGGGGTGTGGTATATATATATATTCGGAGAACATAAATACTATTGTGATCTCAAAATTAAAGCGTTGTTTTAGTAAAATGATACTTTAAACGGTTGGTTAAACTTTAAAGTAAAAACTTTGTAGACTTAATAGGTTAAAGTGTTCCATTCAACCGTTTCTATACCAACTCCAATTTTCAATACACCCCTTTAATGTTCAAATTTTCAGATAGGTTTCATATCAGACTTTGAATTTTAAAAAGAGACATAAAACAAAAAAAAAACTTGTTAATCATAGAAATGGAAACAAATTGAAGAGCAATTGAAAGAAGAACATTTGTTAAATGTTATTATTCATTTGAACTTAACACCTCGGCAAAAGTAAAAAGCCACCCATTTAAGGGCATTAGACAGTTTACATACAGAAATCGCATTCCCTTATACACCACAAACTAGCTGTGACCTTAAATGTTTGAAACAACTCTCTTCAAAGTTCTTAACTTAACTTTAGCTCTACGACCTCCCACTCCACCCGACATCCTTTCCCAATTAAATTCTTTTTCTCTGCTTTTAACGGAACTAACTCCCTTCATCACTTTTTCTGTTCACAAATAATATAATTTAATAGGCACGACAAACACGAATACAATAGGAAAAAAAAAACATTTGTTTCAGGTGAAATTAATGACTTAGGTATCTTTTTCATGTCCTTTCAACAACGCCCAACATCTGCGTAGCAGAGTATCAAGTCCATATCGTGTCCATGCCAACGCCCTAATTGAATTGAGAATGTTTTCTCTTTTACTCCCCCAAATTTTTTTCGGAGCTTTCTACAGTACATCTCGAAGCAGGATAACGCATCTACTCTGCTCCCTAGACAACGGTTACTGATTGCATGCTTTAGTGTGAAATATGAGATCGTTCCCAAGTCCCAGTAAACAGCTCCTTGTCGCCCCTGAATTTCAGTTCAAACACCAAACGCAGGTATTCCGTACGAATTTGCTACGTCAATGTGGATTATCCTTGAAGGAGGAATCTGCCCTCGCCGTCATCGGTGTGGTGTATGAGGAATTCTTTGAATACCAGAAACTCAACGCGCGATATGTTTCCTAGAAAATAAAAAGATCAATGCCTTTGATCGAAGGTCGTCCGCTGTCATTCAATTTAACAAACCTCGTCCAAAGGTGCACACAGCTTCTGTTGTAAGTTAAAATTCCATAAGGTTGACCTTTATTCTCATACCGCTTTGTAATGGAAGTAAGAGCCACTGAAAAAGGTCCAACTACCATGAAAGGATAGCAGAGGATGAAACAGAAAGTCAAACTTATGCCTGACTTGGGGCACAACGATGCGGTGAAATGAGCAACTGTCCTGCGGTGCTTGCTTACGTGGGCGGTCTAGAAAATTGTGCAATGGACTGATGGGCACAAAGCCTTTAATCCTTGATTAAACATGTGGTTCTTTTGTCGATTGAAAGGTGGTAGCATCTGAATGTTATGACGCCAGGATACTGGTCAGTGTGTTGGCAAGAATAGGAGCAACATTGACGTGTGTTGATTGAAGGATGATTGGTAATGCGGGTAGGGACTCATCGGTTTTGCGTTAGGTAATCGGTTATAATGATAAGGACTTCATGGAACTGCTGTTGTGGTAACTGTAAATAAATGTTTGATAGCTCTTGCTGATGTAGTTGTATGCGGGTTCTGTCGAAAGAAATTCCACGTATATTATAGGGAACACATTTCAAGCCTTAAAATATTGGTAATTTTTCAATATATGAAGGAACAAACCCCTGAAATTAATTTATAGTCGTTAAACAACGGCTTGTTATATTGGAAGAGAATACACCATACACGGAGCAAAGGGTTTCCTGGAACTATCGGTGGCCGTATATGAGGAGATTCACAGCATTTCAATAGAATAAATGCGATCGTAACATGTGTAAATCAGGTTCAGAAGAAGATTTTAACGCTGATTAGGAGTTCTATTAAAATCTAAACTAATATAATCTTTGGGGATTATATTAAGCTACAAGGGGTGTTCAATTGAGGCTGATATTACTATCGTTGGCGGTGAATACGTGCCATTAGTGCCATCCTGTGATGTGCACCAGAAAGAGGGAGAGAATTGGGTGTCTAGCTTAAACCTCACCGAAAAGGACGCAACTAAAATTTCGTCTGTAAAATTGAGTGATGTCTGCGTTATATGAGCGACGGTATGCCATAAAATATTGTGTTTTTTATTTACTGGTTAACATCTACCAACACTTATGAAGAGTTGTGAATGATATGTTGCGATGAATAAAACTCCAAATTTTCGATGATATAAGTCATACCAAAGGAGCAGGAAATCGTGTGATTGGAAGGAAATCCAAAAGAGGAACCCTGTCAATGCTTCTACCAAAGAAGTAATCAACAGGGGCGCTGAGGTGGCGTACACTTGTGGGTATTTTTCGCTAGAGGCATCAGCACGGTCGCAGGTTGAGCGAAAACACCACGCATTGTTCACAGAAGATTATCAACGAACACCGACCTCCGCACTCGAGTTACTGGAGACTGCGCACTACAGGAAAATGTCAGATGAAAACACAGATGTTGTTCCGTTGAATGTTATTTTATTATTTTTTAATTGTTCCTTTAATACATAAGTCGGCACTTAAACGATCACTACAGTCTAATACAATGCTATTTTTTTTTTGGTACACATCTAAACGTTCGTCTTAATTAGATAATCACTGTAACCGAATCGCTTTGGACATAAACGCTAACTTTGAATTAAAAAATGTAATAATTATTGGACTCCTTGGACATAAGCTTTAACTTTGAATTACAAATTTAATAACCACTGGACTCGCGTATTGCAACTCGGGCGCGGTGAACACTGGACCGGTGTGCTGCCTCCGGGGGTTGAAATCTGACTCCCTGATGCAATTCACATCCATCAGATTCGATGGCCGCGAATTTCATCGATAGCGGGGGATTGTATATGTGTCCGTATAGGACAAGTACAATGCCCTGCGATGAAAACCATGATCGGTGGACAGCTGATTAAACAGACGTATGATCATCGGGGGGCGACGTACCCATACATCGTTGATGATGTATGCCAGAGATCGAAATAGATTTTTGTTTCAAAGTAAACAAAAACTCTATTTCACAGATCGAATGGTGGCACACATGATGTATATGATGTGCCTATGATACAATGGGCTCGTCGTGGATGGCTGTATATTTGATTAATATGCGGGTAAGTCAAACGCACACAGTGAAATAATGTATGTTTACGTTCGGTTTTCAGGCAGGTCATCATAGGCACGGCGTGGGTAAGGTTACCTAAACAATGTTCATATCCATTCCCAAATTCATGATCGGCTGATAGCCGATAAAGGAAATTGATCGCAAGTGTTGCGAACCTCGGGACTGGGGCAATAAATTGTTATGAAGCGTAGCAAACCCATCGACTACAACAGTGTCAACAATTACGCTGGCCAGCGAGTATTTATCTATTATAATTGCTGACAAGCCGAGCCGATGGAGATATGGTACGGTTCATATAATAATACAATAACACAAAGGTGGAAGTTATTTGTAAGAAAGCTTACACTGCTCGAATGCAGGTAAGTATAGTGGTTTGCATGCAAAGAGGAAGGTGGTTAATTTAAGAGGATGAGCGGTTCTTTGGGAATGCATTAAAGAACCGCCACACCTTATACTGCCCCACAAGGCCAGATGGCCACTGCGGTTTATTAGATTACCGTATGGAAGCAGCTATTGAAGGATTGTGGGGGTAAAGAAGTTTTGAACCAGACACGGGCGCGCGATTCACTTCCTCCACACTGCACTCACCGATTGTTTCGTCGTAAATTGTTCATCCGACAAGAATAAGTTAAAGAAAACGCACTGGGGTTTTGTTGTGTAAATGTCTTCTCTCCTTTATTTTACACTCACTGCTAACTACGTCTTTTTCCGGTATTTATTCTTCTTATTGTCTTTGGACATTAACGACTATAGCATGGGAAATTTAAAATTCAATCATTTGACATCAATGGTGTTTAAATAGATTTTGTTGCTTTGTATACATATATTTGATTTTGTTTTTCTAGGTTTTAGGCACTTGAATTCCGAACTAGACGCATCACCATCACACCGTTAATATTCCTTTTGTTTTTAATTCTGGTCTGGGACTCCAAAAACTCGACTGACTCCGGCAGCGGTTGATTAATATTCGACATCCTGTTGACTATTACTGCTCAAAGGTAGAATATCGACTAACTGGCGAGGGATGAAGATTGCCTTAAGCCGCGGCGTGACTGCCCTCGGTGGTGGATGTGTAACGACTGATCCCAATTAGGGATGAAATTTTACTTTTGCATTCGCACGGCTATTAGCCAATGATCATCGCACTCTCTCATGAATCTTTTCAGTTGCACGTCTCAGTGAGGTGAATAATACTTCCACATCATTCGACAGTCGCTGGACACGCGAAGGATGAAAAGAACAAAAGAGAGAGTGCAATAACTTCGGGCTTGGCTTGGCTTGTGCGCTTGTATCAAATGCAGTCGGATGACCTACTGCCCTAGTGCGATGGCTGTGGTGATCTCAGAGTGCATTGAACAGTAGGGAGACAGAATTGTGGAGGAGAGGAGAATGTAGCTGGTGCTATTCACCTGCGAAAAGAGATCATTGACCCCCAGCAAATGTAGTGTCTGGGGAAAGTGAGTAGGACGCCAACTTGGCTAGGGAAATCTAATCATGGGAACTAAATTAAATACTTTAATGATTTCCCCAGCGATTGCATGATTATGCAACCGAGCCGTTGCTAACATGATGCTATTGCCGGTGGAAATCTCATGGGTTAACGAAATGGTGTTGCCGTATAGCGAAAATATAGCTAAACTCAATTATGCATTATCTGCATAGGATAATGAGTTTAGCTATGCGTCCTTTTGGGAAACATGTTTTGCAGGTGAATTACCGAACCTTGCGATAGGGGTTGATATGACGCGCTGAAAGCGGTCGAAATAAGGCGGAAATTGTGGTTGAAATTGTGGGTTGGTTCTCCACGTAGTATAGAGAACCCCCACAGGATCACATGATAAGAAAGCGAGCAGATCTTCTTACCATTGGAAATCGCACAACGGTGCACCTGTATGCGGCGCAAGTTGTTATGAAAAAAGAGGTTGTACTGTATCCACTTTATAATCCAGATTAACTCCGGTGACTTTTCTTTTATACATCATCATCATTATCGGCACTACAACCGGAAACTGCTTTTGGCCTTATTTAGTAAGTCCTGAGGCTTGTTAAATTTTCCATAATGATTTGTATTTTTTCCAGGCAAGGTCATAAGTCTTACGTCGGAGGCTTGTGGCGAGTCTAACAGATACACACACAATTCACAAGCAAATTAGTGAAGAGCACCGAACGAAAAATCGAATAAGAAAATACATCAGAGCCTTATACCTTAGCGATAACATAACAATTCACATCAGTGGAGTATAGTCGAGTTTAAAAATCAAATTCTAAAATCGGCCAGTAGCCTGATGGGTAACGCTTAGGTACAATTTTTGGTGATTCAAACTGTCATAGCGTCAGTTCGAATCACACGTTCTTCTTCACTATTATTTCAAAACGCTATAGGCTCCCAGACGGGGAATCGAACCCCGGTCTCCCGTGTGACAGGCGGGTATACTAACCACTATACTATTGACGAGCGGTTTTTTTTATACCCCTAGGCCAGAAAAGAGATCAAAGGTTGCCGCATTCTTAGTGCAAGTCCGATGTAAAGGCTTTAGATGTCGATAAGGGGGTAAACTCTAATATGACTTGGAACAGCTTTTTAAGAAGTGGCAGAGACGCTACAACAAGTGTGTTACAATGTAGGAAGACTACATTGAAACTTATTCAACTGTCACCTGTAAAGCTTCTTCACGAAGAGATTTGTCTCCGTAGTATCTTCAAGTAGCATCCCCTTTATAAAAATAAAGAATGATACATTTGTAAATTAACAGATCAACAAATAAATAAAAAAATTCCTTACTTATCTAGTTCTACAATCGTTATATGGTCTTGGCTTATCGCAGTTCTATGAAGTTGGAGATCATATGTCCACAGTTGACTAAATACTCTAAAAACGTTTGTTATTATACACGGTGATTGCCTATACCGTTTGCTACTCTTCAACATGCATAGAATTTCAATGGTCGGGCGTGACAATCAACATGTCACCTTGGGTGATCGTTTAATTTTAGAGTGTAATCGTAATTATAATTTTTTGTTTGAGAAACATAAAGGAAAGCTTCATCTTTGACTTTACTTAGTGGTGATGAGCTATTGTTATGTAAGAGTGTTTGTTGGAATAATGGGATGTTCCAGTTCACATGTGAATATCGTTATTATCAGTATTGTATTGTTATAAATCTTCTTTTGTTATTTATTATTATTTTTGGATGGAGATTTATATTGTGTCCGACGGCCGTGCTTCTTCGTCTCGACCGAGGGAAGAGCGTGGACCTGTAGGGAGAGAAAGTTGTAGTGCCTGACACGGGCCCAGTTTCACTTCACTCCCACCAAAACGTCCCTGGAAAAATGAAGTCGGTTCGCCGGAAGTCAATCACGGTAATGTGAAAAATAAAACGCACTGCAGGATTTTGTCGTATACTTACTTATCTCTTTATTTTTGAACAATAGGCTGGTTTGGTCAACAAATGAATTTTATTATTATTGTTTGAACATTTAAAAATTCCCAATCAACGATTTCTTAATTATGTCTCTTGAATTATTATGGGATAGTTTCACAAAGAGTTTGTACGATGGTTTTAATTTAAACATTAAGATTCACCATCAACGATCTTTACTGCATATTACTGCATATTTTCACAAAGAGTTCTGTGACTCCTGCCCACTCGCTGGTGGTTCAAATTTTACTCTCCAGTTGTATATGCGTACTCCGCGGAGGATGAATATAGACTCCTGGTGCCGTCGCACCAATCATACCGCAATCGCAATTGGGGTGGATTCCCACTGCTGTGGTGAAAAGCAAATCCAGTATTTTATTCTAGTGGCGGCCAATGAGAAATCGATTCAGTTTGGTTGGAAGTGTTTCCATTGTGACCGTACAGATCTGGTTGAATGCCCATTCACTGGAAGCCAGGACAACCGAAAATGCGAAGGATACTCAGAAGAGAATCCAAACATGAAGCTGGTCAAATAGATGATCGTGTACGGAGGTTGGTTGCATTGCTATCATCAACAGTAGGAATGGATTTTTCTGTTGATGTTAAGTCAACAGAACTTCACTTACGATGGCAAGGCCTAGACTGGATGGGTGCATGTTTGGTTTGGGAAACGAATCATAGGGCCTGACCATTGATATGATTGTTTGGGTAAACAATTATGGGTCGTGTGCAACTCGATGATCGTTAATCGCTTAGGCGATCGATCATAGGAAATTTGGCTTGCACATGTGCAAGCGTACAACTTACCCTGTTTGGATTTGGACCAACGGATGGTAGGGAAAAATAAACGCAGTGAGATTACTGTGTGTTTCGTTAACATGGTTTCCGACCAGAGGAACCGATCAGTTCCTAAATGGTTCGTGATAGCTGAACCGAAATGGTTTGGATGACATGATATCGTTGATGCCATGAAAAGGTGATGATCTTGCCACGGGTTTATATTTCAGGTAACAGGTGGTTTGCACCTCTTAACTGCAGGCGCGAAATGGGAAGTTGTGGTAAGGGAAATGGGTGGTTCTTGGGAGATGCTCCATTTATTGGTTTATTTCAAGACAATAACAAATAATAGTTAAGAGATTCGATAGAATGTTATTATGTGAAAAGAAAATATGTAAATGAGTTATTACAAAAGAAAAACCAGTTGAGTTTGTTAGAGAGGGAATCACATTTTCTTCGTTTATCCATTTATTGGTTTATTTTGAGTCAAAAACAAATTATATTTAAGGGATTCGATAGAAGGTTATTATGTGAAAAGAAAATATTTAAATGAGTCATTACAAAAGAAAAACCGGTTGAGTTCGTTCGAGAGGGAATAAGTTAAACTTAAATTTTCAAAGTGTGTACGCGTTGGTCGTTATATCTCGACTCACAATCCAAACTCGACTATCTGCTTTGACGGATATTACTCGACCGCCCGCTTTCACGGGTATTACTCGACTGCTTGTGTAAAAAATGCTAATTCTCTTTTTTCATTTACTTTCGTTCAGTTTCTTCGATGAACGAAGCCGAACCTGGGAAAGAAAGGGTCATCTTCCTCTCCAGGTACCCGGAAGCCGGCAACGCATGAGTGTCCTTTGGCCAATCACAATCGAGCAGCTTCTACGGTTGCCCGCTTCTGTTTTTTGGCTTGTGATGCCGAAATGTATTCTTCTTAGCAGCTGTTGGTTGCTCTATTTGATTTCAGAATCGTCCCATTGAGTATTTGCTATATTTGTTTGGTGACGATTCTGGGATCGTTATATTAGACTACCGCTACAGCAGCTGTTAATTGTTATAGATAATGTGACGATTTTTGGAAATCGTTTAGATTAATTGGGTGATGATGGGATATGTATATTGTATGGGAAAATGGGATGGTGTATGGGATAGGTATATTGGGAGATGGGATATTGGATGTGTGATGTAACGGGAACTGTGATGGGTCATGTATATTGGGGTTGTGGGAGGATGGTAGGGCTTCGGGAGCACTACAGTATTATAAAAAAGTGTGCACTGCACGAACGATATTTGATAACTGAGTATATAAAGGGTGGGCCACAGATTTTTGCATATTTGAAATATGAATGGAAATAAAACAGCAAATGTTATTTTGTTGATCATTTATTTAACGTAATAGGCGTTTATTGAAATTTATTTTTTTTAAATGACATCGTCGAGATGTGCCCCGTCTCGTCGTTGGTACTACTGCAATCGACTACGCAAACTTTGGAAAACTTGCTGACACATGCTGCGAGGTATCGCGGCTATCACCTCCTGGATGTTCTCATCGCTTCTTCTTGAACGTGGCCGCCCTGTTTGTTTTATATTCCTTGTCGATCCCGTTTGCTCGAATTTCTTGACCCAAACTTTGATTAAATTAACACTTGGACACTTACTTACACTGCGTAATCCGTATTCAATTCTAAATAGGCGTCGTAGAGTAACGAAGGCATCGTTGTTTTTGTAAAATCGTTTAATTTGTCGCTCATACGATTCATATGGGGAAGAAATCCGGATTTTGGTTGACGAATTTCGCGGAGACACAACCATGAAATGCATTTGAAGATACGCATTGTTATCATTCCAGATAATTGCACAACGCACAGTATTTACTTAAGGTTCATACTATGACGCATCGTTTGGGGAGAGGAAATTAGGTAAAAGCCTTATTAGGATTTAGGAGCGGGTGGTGATTTAGGACCACTACACATACAAGAAAATCGAAAAAATTCATAATTTTATGATGAAATTGATTCGAGTGGTTGTTGTAATCTATTCTTCACCTCCGAACCTAGTAAATACACAGTTGAGGGTTTTTCTCCCTTCGGCACATGAGACCCATATGTTGTGCTAACTAAATTATCTTTACGCAACGGCAATATCAATGAAATCGCTCTCAAAAGTGTTTGCATTGGATGTCTTTACCGTTTTTGATGGCGTCTGGCATAGGAGCTTATTGAGTAAACTTCGTTTTTGTGGACTTGTGGCGACTTAAAAAATTTCATAATAAGACCGTAGTGAGGAATATAACACACATGAGAATCGAATAAATTCATCAGCACGGTATGCCAACTTTAGTAGCGAGTTGAGACATCTTCGAACAAACGCGGCCGCTATCTGATGCCTCTATGCTTTGGGTCAAATCTATTAATAGCGTGAGTTTGCATCGCTTTCTTTGGTCCTTCGCAAAACGCTATAATTTGTGCTCTGAACGAACAGAAAGACTCTTTACCATTGCAAACCAGACTTACGTCACATCCTCGCTTAGCCGGATCAGCTTAATCTTCTTCGTTTCTCACACACATTGATGGTAATATAATTATTGCGGAGGGAATATTGAAGAACGTGATGGAATATCTAAGTAGAAAGAGTCATGGAAAAAAATTTGATCAGTACGGTATCACAAGTAACTTGACAATCACAGCTTAAATAGGAAGTTAAAATATCCTCGCGTTTCGTGGCCTGATGTGTTGATGTTCTTGTTCTAATCTTTTCAGAGTGAAGGTTCGCATCGCATTCTTCAATACTTCTGAAAACACTATTGACTTTGTTTGTGCGATTGGATAACAAGTTTTCTCGAACATTGAAAGTTTTCTAGACGGCGTTTCTTCAGAGTTTTTTTTAAAATTCAATCAGGGGTGCCACAGGGTTCTTTAATGACACCTCTCCTATTGCTAGTCTATAGTAATTTTGATTTTGGTAATGATTTTGTTAGCCATGTGAGAGGGCGTTAGAGTACTCTCAGCTAGGCCGGCCTGTCGTAAAAAGCGACTACGGGTCTAGTGGTAGTTGGGTCCCCAATGCCCTGTCGCCCTGTGCAATACCACGCTTTAAGGCTATAGGCTCCCTGAATTGGTTGGGACAAATCCGTGGCTATCTTCCGGAGCTTGGCTGATGAAACGGTTCGAGAAAACGTCGGCTTAGATGGTAGGTCGGTCACAAGGTAAGATACCACCCCGTCACGCTGTACATTCCGCGATATCTTCGGGAGAAACCTTCGCTTATTTTTCGGACAATTGGCTGATGGCCCGGATCGAAATGGAGATAAGTCATCATGGTACCTTCAGAGGTAAAAAAATTCTGAGCTAAACTAGTTTCCCACTCGGATCTCCGGGCGGAGTATGTCAGGGGAATATCATGCAAACGTTTTTGACAAATAACCGAACTTTAAAGAACCCGTCACTGCGAAATCGGGTTCGTTCTCGAAAGTCTGTCGCTGTTCGACTGATAACGACATTTTATAACATCAGGAGTATCGGTTTCACCAATACGAATATAAACGCCGTCCACCAATATTTGGGTACAGCGTAACCTGATATTCTAACCCCGACCGCGACCCAGGTCGACTCGTCAACTGACTTGACACATCTTCGTTGCTCAGGATACGACTTACATTCGAGATTTCGTTTTAAGGGTGGAGTCTGCGTTTTAACCCGACCCGATTTGGCTTACTGAAGGAAAGAAGCGCTAGAACCCAATAACTTCGCCGTCAGTTGGTCGGAATCGTGCTGAAGAATTTTGTGAAATTTCTTTGTTGTCTCGACCGCTTCCCGAATGACGATCGACCAGCGACACTTTTTAACCCTCTTTTATGTGCCGACGACTGGATGCAAATCAACCACCCGGCTTCTGAGAATGTTATTCTTGGTGACTTTAAGTTACAGTACCCAACTCCGGCTGGTTGGTACATTCTAACAGAACCGAGGATGCTGGAAGGCTGGCTGAGACGTTAGCTGGGAACAGCAATTTGACTCAACTCGTGGAGGAACATACGCGAATGCCGGATGCTCGACGCGATTTTGGGAACACCCTAGATCTGTTTATAACGTTGAAACTCAGATCACTGTTTGATTCCGATTGCACAGTAGCTTATATGTCAAACGAATAACTAACTTAAGCAGCTTCGCCTGGTATGGGGGTACGACGCTACTAACTGGGACTGATTGCGACTTTCTTCGCATCCTCTCCGTGGACATAGGTAACTCCAATGTTAACGCATGCGCGGAGTCAGTCACGGAAATCATTCTTCTCGGGATGGATCCTCGCATCCCGCATTCCGTCAAACGAAATCCGCCTGATTAACCTAAAAAATGTACGTAAATTACAGCGGCAACAAATGGAGCTTCTAGGCAATGGCGCTCAAATCCCACGGAGGTCAATAGAATGAATTTTACCAGGATCAGAAACGCGTGCAAACCACGCAATTGATACCGAGAAAAAGGTTCACAACGACAAAGTGACCAGGGAACTACTTGCGTACCCAACTGGTTGGTGTGCCCCTGGGTCAATGGCAAAGATGATCAACAAAACATTCGCTTTCTCGTCTTTTCCTCTGTTTGTAATGGGCAGCGGGCATTAGCCACGAATATAAAAGTTAAAGCGAATGTGCTTGAGAATTTATTTTCGGCGAATTCAATCGTCGATTTAGAGTCATCTGTGATCACGTGGGTACAAGTCTTCAATATCGGATGTGAAGTTCCGCCCACGATCTATTCAACGCATTCTTCGTGTACTAGACTGTAAGAAAGCAACCGGTTCGAATGAAAAACCAGAAATAGTTTTTGGAAAGTGTGCTCCAGAACTGTTGTCGGTTATTAGCAAACTTTTTCGTTTGGCGTGTGCACAGACAACCTCTCCCACCTGTTGGAAAATCGCTCGAGTTCAGGCAAAATTACCGACCGATAGCTTTACTGTCTATGCTATCCAAGTTGATTAAATATTTGGAATGCATCGAGCTTCTAAATGATGGTCAATATGGATTCCGTAGCAGGCGATCCGCGGAGGACGTTTTGACCAATGTGACTGATATATATACATGGGTGGGCTGAAAAGTTTCCAACCTCAACGTGAAGATAGCAGCACTCATCAATAAACGCTCCTGAATGTAGTTGTGCATCTTTTGACAGTTACTCAGCAAATTTTCAGTCATTTTGGATGCGTAGTTTTTATTTGACAGTCGTTTGAGTGAGTCGATGTGAGTGTTTTGTGAAAATGGACAAAATTGAGTATCAAGCTGTCGTTAAATTTTTGTTTTTGAAAGGTACTACGCTTACGCAAATCAAAGATGAGTTGGAATCTGTGTATGGGGACTCTGCACCATCACTTACCACTGTGACATTTTTGGGCAGCTGAATTTAAACGTGTCGGTGAGAGCTTGGGAGACGATGAACGTTCGGGACGTCCAAAAACTGCAACAAGTGATGTTATCATCGCTAAAGTTCACCAAATGGTACTAGACGACCCCCGAATTAAAGTGAGGGAGATAGCAGAGGCTATGGACATGTCCAAAGAACGTGTTTGTCACATATTAAATTAAGATTTAGGCATGAAAAAGCTGTTCGGGGTTGGGTACCGCGTTTGCTCGCGTTAGACCAAAAACGTGTTCGAATGAACATTTCCAACGCCCTGTTGGCGTAGTTTAGGCGCAATAAATCCGAGTTTTGGCGCCGATTAATTACTGTCGTTATATGCCCAAAACAAAAATACAGTCAAAACAGTGGAATGCAGAAGGGGAATCGGCTCCAAACAAAAGCCCAAACTGTCTTTTCGGCTGGGAAAGTTATGGCGACTGTTTTTTGAGAGAGTCGTTGCTTTTGGTGAATCAGAACATACATCGGCCCGATTGTTTGCAAGCTCTTTATTTTAACATAAACATCATACATAATTAATATCCCCCGGAATCATTAAACTGATTCTCTTTTTGGACTAAAAAACGCCATTCCCCGAGTCCCCCACATAAGATTTTCCTACCTGAAATCAAAACTTTTATGGTGGTTAGCAATAGCAAGCATGTGTAGACGATGCTGTTTCTACATAGCGAAACAGTTTAGTGATTCATTAGGTTGGCGAGTTTATTTTGGACTTACTCCGAAATCCGCTACGCGACTGTGACAGTTCCCACTGCCTGATCAAACAGAGGTTCTGAATTTAATGGGCTCATGACTACGCCGTTGGTTCAACCACTGCTCAATTTCATGAGACTGATCTTGAGGTGTTTTACGACGGCCGCGTTGCCTGCTTCTCTAACTGTTGCGTACTTCAAAATCCGTTTGGACTTCTTGTCAGCGAGGTCGAGCTATTGATTATCGGACGCGAGAGTGGCTTGGAATCACTTGGCCCATAATAACATTCCATTGTCGTTTCCTCTAGATCGACATCGTATACTTAGATAGTCCTGTCCCGAGAGCACATGAAAGTCAGACATTTATGGACTGACGCCATCTAACGTTCCGTTCCCCCCAATGGTGTACGAACTCATGGATGATACGACCTACGACAACGGTCAGATTTTACCTAGATTCTTTTGAAGTCACCCTCGTATAGCGCTGCCTCTCGATCTATCAATCAACGTGCTCAGTCGATTGAGGTCAACTATGCCACCGGCATCTCGTTGCTATTGCTCGCCAGCGGCTTACGAGGGTGGCCTGAAAAGTTTCGCACCCAACAAAGATAAAAGACATTTTCTTCTCAAATTTATTTTTATTTTCCTACATAGTCTCCTTGTAACTCTACACACTTCTCCCAGCGATGCTCCCATCTCCCCAAACCCTCCAAATAACACTCGCCGTTTTTCTCTGCAAAATAACTGTTCACGAAGGTGATTGCCTCCTCATTTGATGAAAATCTCAGTCCCCCGAGCGCAATTTTTAGATTGGGGAACAAAAAAAAGATCTGGTGAGTAAGGCGGATGGCCAAGCAGTTCAAACCGTAATTTGTGGATTTTCGCCATGGCAACCGCTGAGGTGTGAGACGGCGCGTTGTCTTGGTGAAACAGGAACTTCTTTTTCCGCAAATATGTCAGCTTTTCCGCAATGTCTGGCTTCAGTTGGTCAATAATGATGCGTAGTATGCTCCTGTAATGGTTTTTTCTTTTTGAAGATAATCGATTAAGATAACTCCATGACTATCCCAAAAAACACTCATCACTTCCCCAGTCAAAAAAACAGTTTTTGCTTTTTTTTGGAGATGATTCCCCCTTTGCAATCCACGGTTTTACCTGTATTTTTGTTTCGGGCGTATAGTGGTGTATCCAAGTTTCACCAACAGTAATTAATCCGCGCCAAAACTTGGATTTCTTGCGTCTAAACTGCGCCAACAGAGCCTTGGAAATGTTCATTCGAACAAGTTTTTGGTCTAACGTGAGCAAACGCGGCACCCAACGTGCAGACAGCTTCCTGATGCCTAAATCTTGATTTAATATGTGACAAACACGTTCTTTGGACATTTTCATAGCCTCTGCTATCTCTCTCACTTGAATTCGGTGGTCGTCTAGCACCATTTGGTGAACTCTGGCAGTTCCGCCAAACCCGACGGTTCATCATCATCATCATCATCATCATCGGCACTACAACCGGGATCCGGTCTTGGCCTTATTTAACAAATCTCTCCACCGGTCCCGATTTCGAGCCGATGTCATCCAGTTTGGTACACCCAGGCTCTGGGCGTCCTGGTCTACGCCATCCCTCGATCGCGGGCAAGGTCTGCCGCGCTGTCTCCTTCCATACATCCTGCCACAAAGGACTTTCCGGGCAGCCTCCTCTTCGCTCATTCGAGCTAGGTGTCCCGCCCATCGGAGTCTACCGAGCTTGATTTTTCTTACAATATTAGCTTCAAGGTAGATTGCGTACAACTCATGGTTGTAGCGTCTCCGGAATCGTCCTCCCTCACATACGGGGCCAACAATTCTCCTTAAGACCTTTCTCTCGAACGCGACCAAGAGTTCAGAGGGCCTTTTATTAAGCACCCAGGTCTCGGATCCATACATGAGTATTGGTAAGACCATGGTCTTGTACACTAGTAGCTTGGACGTTCTGGATAAATTTCGGGATTTAAAGAGCCTTGATAGACCATAGTAGGTTTTGCTGGATTTAATCAGCCGTTCGCGTATTTCTTCTTCCATATTATTATCGGCTGATACTATTGACCCAAGGTAGTTAAAGGATTGCACTACTTCAAAATTCGTGCTCCACTACGCTCATAGTTTGATCAACGTTAGGTCTTCTCTTCACAGAAGTTGCCACCATGTACTTAGTTCTTCCCTCATTAATGTGCAGTCCCAGTTTTTGTGCCGCCTGCTCGATCTGGGTGAAGGATTCCTGTACCACCGATTCGGTTCTACCGATGATGTCGATGTCATCTGCGTAGACAAGTATCTGGCTGGACTTGGTGACAATAGTCCCTCTTGTTGTGACGCCAGAGTCACGGATTGCTTTCTCCAACGCCAGGTTGAAGAGGAGGCAGGCCAGACCGTCCCCGTGTCGGAGTCTATTATAGATGTTTATTGGTTCGGACGGCAATCGCGCTACTTTTACACCACTAGTTACGTTGGTCATGGTCAACCTACAAAGTCGTATCAATTTGTTTGGAATGCCGAATTCTCTCATGGCATTATATAGTTCTACCCTAGGTATGCTGTCGTAGGCAGCCTTGAAGTCTATAAACAGATGATATAATGGAATCTTAAATTCCTGACATTTTTCCATAGCCTGTCTAAGGGTGAATATCTGATCAATTGCTGATTTCCCTGAGATGAAGCCACACTGATATTGACCAATGATGGCTTTAGCGTATGGGGCTATCCGGTCTTGTAGGATAGTGGAGAGTATCTTATAGACGGTACTCAGCAATGTTATACCCTTATAGGTGCTGCACAGTGTGATATCTCCCTTCTTATGTAAAAATTACCGCCCGATAGCATTACTGTCTATTTTATCTAAAGTAATGGAAAAAGTCATCAATACAGAGTTGGTTAAATATTTAGAGTGCAACGGTCTTCTGAATGATCGTCAATACGGATTGCGTGGCAGGCGGTCCACGGGAGACCTTTTGACACTTATAACCGATATATGGACATCTGCGATTGAACGGCATGGTGAGTCAAGGGCGGTCGCATTAGATATCTCCAAGGCTTTTGACCGCGTCTGGCACGGGGCATTGCTGAGCAAACTTCGTTCATATGGACTTTCCCAACAGCTTTGCGACTGGACGAGGAGCTTCCTCGAGAATCGATCGATCCGGGTTGTTGTGGACGGCGAGTGTTCGGATCTGTATCCTGTTAATTCGGGGGTGCCCCAGGGTTCTATTTTGGCTCCAACCTTGTTCTTGCTTCACATAAATGATTTGTTGGAGACAACGGACAACAAAGTGTTCAGTTTTGCGGATGATAGTACGCTTGTTTCCTCCTTTTCGAGTGATCGGCCGATTGGTGCATCAACGTCGCAACAGCTGAGATGTAGACAGATTGACTCTCTGAACCAGGATCTAGATAAAGTCCCGCAGTGGGGAAAGGCCAATCTTGTCGACTTCAACGCAACGAAAACCCAGTATACAACATTCACAAAGAAAACTGGATCATCGGTTCCACAGCTGATGATGAATGGCTGGGCCCTCGAGGCTGGGGAAAGTTTGAGATTGCTCGGCGTCACAGTCTGTGGGAATGTATCATGGCATAAACACGTATCGGGTATCGCCAGATCAGCCTCAGGAAAACTGAGTTATCTTTTTAGAGCCAAGAAATACTTTACTCCGGCCCAACTTCTTCACCTATATAAATCTCAAATTAGACCCGCGCTCGAATATTGCTCTCATGTTTGGAGCTCGGCTCCTAAACATACCCTCGACCTACTTGAGAGCGTACAAAGACGAGCGATCCGCCTGATCGGGGACTCGGCGCTGACGTCGGGACTACAGTCGCTATCACATCGAAGGCGCGTGGCCGACCTCTGTCTGTTTTACAGATATTATCACGGGTGCTGTTCTTCGGAGATTCTTGGCATTGTTCCACGCAATTCGGTTTATATGCGCTCCACAAGACAATCCAACGGATCGCACCCGTTTGTGGCTCATCTCGCGACGGCGCGAACAGCCCTGTATCAGAACTCGTTCCGTTACAGAGCGGGGAAGCTGTGGAACTCCCTTCCCACGCGAGTGTTCCCGGAGCGTTACAACCTGCAACTGTTCAAAAAGAACTGCAACAGTTATTTGATGGCATCTCGGGGCACCCACTCGACGCTATAAGTTCGCCTCTCCCGAGAGAAGTCTAATAAAAAAAAAAAAAAAAAAAAATGGGGCAAATTATCCCACGACGCCAATCTTTCGGCATCTCCTCTTGCTCCTATACTTATTATTATTTGTTGGCCTGTAGGAACCCGGAAGTTCATGACCTCACCGACTCGGCTTCGCCATCCTTCCCTGTCCTGGGCACTCTCCTTCCACGCTTGACCATTCGATCCGATCTCCTCAAGGTCAAACCTAACATTGTCCTCCCATCTCCGTCGCGGCCGTCCTACCGGTCTCTTTCCCGTTGGTCTACCGTCAAGAATTCTATGCACGGTCCTATCGTTCCCCATTCGCGCCACGTGTCCGGCCCATCTTAATCTTCGCGACTTGATTACTCTCACTATTGTAGGTTTGCGATATAGTTCTTCCAATTCGTGGTTATGGAGTCTCCTCCATTGTCCTGCCTCCTCGTCATATTTACCTCCAAAGATGCCTCTCAAAACTTTATTCTCGAATAGACGGAATTTGTTTTCTTCCCGTTTTGTGAGAGCCCATGTTTCGCATCCATATAGAACAATTGGCATGATTATGGTTCTATAGACACGGAGCTTTATGTTACGTGAAAGCAGTCTGGATTTCAGCAGTTTACTGACTGCGTGCCAACTCGCGTTGCCGGAATGCAGTCTCTTGTTAATTTCCTTCGACATTTCGTTACTGGCCGTCAGTATCGTTCCCAGATATTTAAATTCTTTAACTTTTTCAAAGATCTTACCTCTGACGTTTATATGTGTTCTCTGAGACCCACCTGCTCTCGCCGTAATCATGTATTTTGTTTTGTCTTCATTTATTTCTAGGCCCACCTCTTCTGCCGCTTGCATGATGATTTCACAGTTTTTACTAACAGTCTCTAGATTATCGCCCAGAACGGCGATGTCATCCGCATATGCGAGCACTTGTGTGACCCCGTTCAGGGATGATCCGGCCATGTTGTCGTCTTGTACCTTTCTGATGACATACTCGAGCACAAGGTTAAAGAGACACGGTGATAGACCATCTCCCTGCTTTAGTCCGTCCCGGATTTCAAATGGTTCTGAGAGGTGGTTTTCTATTCTAACTCGCCCTTTGTTTTCGTTCATGCAAATTTGAATGAGCACGGCATATTTTTTTGGGACTCCCAGCTCAACTAGAATATGGTAGAGTCTCTGCCTTGCGACTGAGTCGTAGGCTTTTTTGAAGTCAACGAACAGTTGGTGAACCGTCTCTCCGTATTCCCACTTCTTTTCCAGCAGTTGTCTTATTGTGAACATTTGGTCGCTTGTTGACCGGTTCCTACGGAATCCACATTGGTAGTCTCCCAGTATCTCTTCTGCGTAAGGTGTGATTCTCGCCAGAATGACATTTGTTAATATTTTGTATGCTCTTGCTCCTATACGTGGACCATAATCTCATGAATTGTGTGATGTAACGCTGTCCCTCCTTGATTGATCAGCTCAGCTGGTAGCCATCAGCTCCAGGGGCTTTATTTGATTTTAGCTGTCTAATGGCTTTTAAAGTTTCCTCAATCCTTGGTGGCGGCAGCATTTGGTCTTGGTCTTGCATTGGTGGAGCCTCCAATTCTTCTGTGAGCTGATCATTTAGCAATTCATTGAAGTGCACTTCCCATCGCTCTAGAATGCCTTCAGGATCGGTGATCAGATTACCCTCTTCACCGCGTGTACCGCGTCATACTGCGGATTATTTGGTCGACGGTTCGCTTGCCTGAAAAACCCTCATAACTTTCATCCAATCTCCCAATTTCACTAATGCAATCGCATTAGCATCTTAAATGCTCCACACATTAAAGAGATCAAATCATTAACCTAAAAGTCTCTGTAAAAGAAAACTTACCTTTCATGCACCTCTTCGCATACAGTTCTCCGTAAAATTTCTTTCTTAACTTATCAGGAAGAACCCCCATTATTACAACCCAACTCCCATTGTTTCCCGCCAACGCATTTGCATAGGCACCTGAAGACATTTCCTTTTACAAGGACATTTAATGCATACGATGGTTGCCTCTTATGTTTCGGGATTTGACAACCCTAGCGTCGCAATCCGGCAATTGACAGCTCTGTCGTAAAGTTGGACATTTTTGAGGTTATACGCACTCAGAACGTTTTGACATACGAGCGCTATTTGTGTTGTTTACAGTAACTTAAAGGATTCATCTCGGCCCAAAAATGGAATTAAATCGTCAACATTTTCGTGCGATTATTTTTTACAACTATCGGCGTGGATTAACTCAGCAACAGTGCATGGGTGAACTTAATTCAATTTTTGGCGATGAAGCTCCATCAAAGACCAGTGTTTATCGATGGTATGGTGAATTCAATCGTGGTCGTAGTTCACTCCAAGATGAATTTCGTTAAGGTCGTCCAAAACCAGTTGTTGTTCCGAAAACAATTGATGCTGTGCGCGAACTGATATTGGAAGATCGTCATGTGACCTATCGTGAGATTGAGACAACCTTAGGCGTTAGTGGGACCAGCATACATTCAATATTGCATAAACATTTGACTGTCAAAAAAATTTGTTCGCGTTGGATCCCACAGAATTTGTCAATCGCCCAAAAAACGGCTCGTGTCGAATGGTCGAAAGAAAAGCTCAAAAAATACGGTCGCGGTGCTTCGAAACACGTCTATGACATCGTGACAGGTGATGAATCGTGGATTTACGCGTATGAGCCCGAAAGTAAACAGCAGTCGACTGTCTGGGTGTTTCAAGATGAGCCAAATCCAACAAAAGTTGTTCGCGCACGAAGCACTTCCAAGCAAATGGTCGCCTGTTTTTTCGGAAAAACTGGACATGTCGCAACCGTACCACTAGAACAACGCAGAACAGTCAATTCTGAGTGGTACACAACCATTTGGTTGCCAGTTGTCTTCCAAGAAATCAGGAAAACCAACCGCCCAATACGGATCACTCTTCACCACGACAATGCGAGCTCTCACACATCGGCTGGGACAACTGCATTTTTGAGCACCCAAAACATCGATTTGATGGGTCATCCGCCGTATAGTCCTGACTTGGCACCGAATGACTTCTTTTTATTCCCGTACGTAAAAAACAAACTGAGAGGTCAACGTTTTTCGACACCTGAAGAAGCGGTAGCTGCATTCAGAATGCATGTGTTGGAGATACCTCAATCAGAGTGGCAAAAGTGCTTCGACAATTGGTACAAACGCATGCAAAAGTGTATAGATCTTCATGGGGAATATTTTGAAAAACAATAAAGTGAATTTCGATGATCAATATTTGTTTATGTTCTCTAATCCCGAAATATAAAAGGCAACCCTCGTACAACGCTTTATCAAAAATTCCTGAAGTCGTGTGGGGATAGGAGTGTTTCACGTGGTAAAATTAATAAGAAATCAATTTAATCTAAATGATGGCGCGAGTCACCATACATGGAGTCCAACTCCTCTTTGATTTGCGTAGGCGTATTGCCTTTCAAAAACAAAAATTGAATGACAGCTCGATACTCAATTTTATCCGTTTTCACAAAAATAGTCACATCGACTCACTCAAACGACTGTCAAATAAAAACTACGCATCCAAAATGACTGAAATGTTGGTGAGTAACTGTCAAAAGAAACACAACTACATTCACGAGTTTTTATTGATGAGTGCTGCTATCTTCACGTTGAGGTCTGAAATTTTCAGGCCACCCATATATACATATCTGGGGTCCTCGATAGTATAGTGGTTAGTATGCCCGCCTGCCACATGCGAGACCGGGGTTCGATTCCCCGTCGGGGAGCCTCCGGCGCAAGACTAATGACCTTGCCCGGAAAAAACCAAATCATTATGGAAAATTTAACAAGCCTCAGGACTTGCTAAATAAGGCCAAGACTGGTTCCCGGTTGTAGTGCCGATAATGATGATGTATATATATCAGTCACATTGGTCAAAGCGTCCTCCGTGGACCGCCTGCTACGGAATCCGTATTGACCATCATTTAGAAGCCCGATGCATTCCAAATATTTAATCAACTCGACATTGGTGACATTTTACATCACCTTGGATAACATAGACAGTGATGCTATCGGTCGGTAATTTTGTGAGAGACACCTTTCGCCCTTCTTTGGGATTTCCCGAACTCGAGCGAATCTCCAGCAGGTAGGAGAGGTTGTCTGTGTATACGACAAGCGAAAGAATTTCCTAATAACTGGTGACAGTTTGGAGCACAGTTTTCAAAAACGATTGCTGGTTTTTCATTCGAACCGATTGCTTTCTTACAGTTTAGTCCACGAAGAATGCGTTGAATAGATCGTGGGCGGAACTTCACATCCGGTATTGAAGACTGTACCCACGCGATCACAGGTGACTCTAAATCGAGGATCGAATTCGCCGAAAATAAATTCGCAATCACATTCGATTTAACTTTTAAATTCGTGGCTAATGCCAACTGCCATTACAAACAGAGGAAAAAACGAGAAAGCGATAGTTTTGTTGATCATCTTTGCCATTGACCCAGGGGCACACCAACCAGTTGGGTACGCAAGTAGTTTACTGGTTACTTTGTCGTTGTGAACCTTTTCGCGGTATCAATCTCGTGGTTTGCACGCGTTTCAGGTGCTGGTAAAATTCATTCTATTGACCTCCGTGGGATTGCCTAGAATCTCAATTTTTTGCCGCTGTAATTTACGTACATTTTTTTATCAACCCAAAGTTAATCAGGCGGATTTCGTTTGACGGAATGTGGGATGCGATTTTTCACCCCGAGAAGAATGATCTCCGTCACTGACTCGCGCATGCGTTAACATTCGAGTTACCTCTAACCACGGAGAGGATGCGAAGAAATCCCACAATCAGTCCCAGTTAGTAGCGTCGTACCTCCATACCAGGCGAAGCTGCTTAAGTTAGTTATTCGTTTGAAATATAAACTACTGTGCAATCGAAATCAAACAGTGATCTGAGTTTCCCAATGGCGGAGTCGTTTTCAAGATATAAATGCCCAGCTTCAATGTTAGAAACAGATCTAGGGTGTTCCCAAAATCGCCTCGAGTATCCGCTATTCACGTATGTTCCTCGACGAGTTGTCAACCTACCACTTGACCTGTAATCGCCTTTTACGACAAGCCGCCCTAGCTGAGAGTATTCTAACACTCACATCGACTCACTCAAACGGTTGTTAAATACTACCAAAATGGGTGACGTTTTGGTGAGTAACTGTCAAAAGATATACAACTACATTCACGAGTTTTTATTGACGAGTGCTGCCATCTTCACGTTGAGGTCGGAAATTTTTCAGTCCACCCTGGTATTACAGCGCTACTTCGGACATCCTTGAATTCACTATTAGGGTTCGATCGCACCTCAATTGTCACCTACACGAATGGTGAGTCTCTACTCATATCTGGTGAGATACTCTGCGTTCCTATGATTACGATGGGATCGTCCCGGTTGCGTTCTCCTCTCGCTGATGTGTCGCCCCTTCAGCTCGAACTACCTTCACAGAATCTCACCTGATACAACTTATTTTTAGAGGCGTCGCTAAGTCGTCCACAACAGTCGAAACCGTCTCCCTCGTGTAACAGACTATTTAGAGAGGGAACAGACGACAAGTCGACGATAGTATGTGTCATGATTAGGTCAGCTAAATGAGAGAATAAAAGAAAATCGTCCCTATTTCAAGAAACAAAAAGTTCTCTTTCTCTAGGATAATGCACGAGTGCATACCTGCGCAGTTTCAATGGATAAAATTGATTAGGAGTATTGTGCCAAACACGGACACTCGGTTCACTCCTATCCCCATCCGACTGTCACTACAGTTGCACCTCCTAACGCCAAAGGAAAAGCACAAACACGCGACACCGCAGCTAAGGTTAATGAAACGCACCGTTTAAATGTTCGAATGTTTTTTTATTTTATTGGTATTGATAGTTACTTTAGTTATATTCTGGACACAAGAAAAATTTCTTTAATTGAATGTATTTACTATTTACTTAGTCTGACACAACACTACGACAACCTCTCCGGGTATTTATGCATCTCCGCAGGCCGCGGAGAGCGGGAGCGGCAACGACCGTGGTGGTCGGCGGATGTAATTTGACCCAGCGATAATCAGCGCGTGCAGAGCTGATTCGCTAACAAGGGAAATTTTTGGGTGCGTTTTCCTTGAGAGAGAAAGTGCTCCCCTCCACTAGGGAAATGCTTTACCTACGACAAGAGAAACGTAAAGTTTTTTTTGGTGGAACAGAAAACCAGATCTCGTAATGGAGATCATGGGGGTGTGTGTGTGATCGTTTAGATCTGTGTTGTCTGCACATGCGCGAAGGCAATGGAACAGCGAAGCAGGCAGGCGGCAAGGACAAAGGAAGAAGCGACCTAATGCATCGTTCGGTAATGAGGGCCAGCTGGGTAAATAGCAGGCACTCATTAAATGAAAAAAATGCATTTAGGATACCACAAATGATATGGTCTAGAGGAATTTGCCCGGCACCGACGGTGCCAAATTGGTTTGGGATTCCTGATCAGTTAAGAAAGAAATCTTACGGGTAATTGTATGCGAAGAGATGCATGAAAGGTAAGTTTTCTTTTACAGAGACTTTTAGGTTAAAGATTTGATCTATTTAATGCGTTAGGCACTTAAGATGCTAATACGATTGCATTAGTGAAGTTATGGGATTGGGTGGAAGTTATGGGGGTTTTTCAGGTAAGCGAACCGTGGGGTTTGACGGAACCGCCACACTGTCACCCAGTGACATTTTTATTTTCAACTATAAAAATATGGCTCAGCGGACAACGGCTTACATCAATTGAGGAGGTCATCGCGCACACAAATGCTTATTTTGAATGCTGGAGGGACGTTTGTCAAAGTGTATTGTCAAAGTGTATTGAACTAGAAGAAGATTATGTTGAAAAATAGAAAATAAAAATTACCCAAGAAAAAACATTTTTCTATCTTTTTCTAAAGAGTTATTCACCTGCCTTCGTGAATATCCGGCACAAGGCAATCTGAAGGATCATACCAATTTCAATTTTGCTACGGATGTAGCATCGATCTTTGTATCGAAATTCGTTTTTCTACACAAAGGGAAAGCTACAGAACTCTCTTTTACCACGAGTATTTCCAGAGCATTCGAAGTTTTAGCCATTCAAAACCGACATCCACAGTTATGTATAGGGGTTTTCAATGCGGACACAACAGAATCTTTTTGAAATTTTTGTAGTGCCCAATTGGAGAAGTTTCCGCACTTCAAATAATTAAAAGACTTCAGTCCTTGAGTTGCTTTGACGTTTTAAAGGTACAGGCTAAGATCTTCACTCAAAATTCGCTACAATGTGACTTGAGAGCTTCCCAATTCCTTTGAACGGCACTGAACGACAGATTTGACTCATTTTGAACGGAAGCATTTACGACTACGATATTTTCGGTACTTCGATTGATGTGTTACCTCACTGGCACAGGAGTATCCAACAAATAATATATTGATTTACATTTATCCACTATAGCACGCACAGCTTATCTGGTGGGACAATTATTGCCACCGAAATAAGCTGTTAGTGCTTTTTAAGTTGCGACCACTGACTCAGAAGTTTGGTAGTAATTTGAAATAATTTCTAAACGTTGCTTCAATATAAAAAAATAAAAATTGTTCAATATAATAAAAATGTAAACCTTGACTTACTTTTTGGGATTGACAGATACTGGAATAAGTTTAAAGGTGGGATCGTATTAAAAAACAAAATTGTTATGTGCCCTTTGTAAAACCCTTTACGTATTAGGATCTCAGAGTAGAATTACGGATTTGTTCTCCATAAAAGAAGTATTTAATAAAACTAACCCTATGAGCTAAGTTAGAACTTCATACCCTGACTTGGAATGGGTTCCTTATCGTTTAGTTTTTTTTAGTTTTGAGCCACATTTTTTTCCTAATTCTTTTTACGTATTTTGTTCCTTAACATCCTTGTTCTTTTGTGTCTCAACACTATGGATACCGTCAGTTGATTCCACTTAAAAATTCTTTATGGTACCAAAATCCACATGGAGTGAATCAGACCAGCGGAATGTGATTGGGTCATTTATACTGTATGAACATCAGAGTTTGAGCTTAAAAAGTCTTCAACTCCAAGGCAATGGGAGGCGAATCGAGTAAGTATATAAAAGTTGATGTTCAACTCAATTCACTAAATTAGCCACACCACGTCAGCCAAAAACGATGCTAACTAAAGGCACTTGATGGTTTATAATTGGCTCCAGTAGGGCAGATTGAGGAAAGCGTATCAAGCTTATTAATCCCGTTTAAACTCCCTCGACATGTGTTCAAAAATGTATGATACCCTATAAAACAAACTTCTTTTGATATAAAAGCTCTACCTCTACAGTCTTGGTGGTATTGTCAACACTTCTTCTTTAAAGGAGCTCCATTTTATATTTGCTGGAATGACGCGAGCAGATCCGGTACAGTTTAACTGTAGTCTAATAAGAGAAGGTACATTCCCAAACAACTATTAATGCTGTATGGCCCTCCATGCCCAAACGTGTGTAAAATAAAACAAAGGTGTTTCCAAATTGACGAATATTAATCACAACACCAACTATGATTTAACAACCATGCTCTGTCACAGATAGAGAGGGATGAACATCTGAAATCATCAAGGATCCTCCTTCAATTATTCAGTGACCAAAAATCTCATTACAAAGTGTAAATAACATGCTTTAGTTCTTTTTACCAAAATAATGGACCACACGCGGTTCCGTATGGAATTGCCCTCAGATCCACGACTATGCTCCGAGTCTAATGAAGCAATCGTTTGAAATGGAAAAGCGCAACCAACATCCACCGCCAGGTCGTCGTAATGGCGGGTTATCCATTATATTACTGGTTGCTCTTTTATTTCTCCTGCTTTCAACAAAAGTGGAACATTCCCATAACAACAATAGAGTTAGCAGTAGCAGCAGGACGGCCACCATCATCATTATCATCACCATCGCAAAAGCATTTTTACAAAATCCTGATTATGAAGACCACGACCACGATAATTACGGAGATGATGATGATGCCGATGACGATGATGACGGCGAGATTTCCACTTCTAGCTCCTGCTACATTCATTGGACTGATGTTCATGACGAAGGCAGGGAACACACATTTTCAAGTCTCAAATTACACAAAAGTCGTCCTTCTTCCTTTTTTTCATTTTGCAAACCAACAGCTACGGCACAACCAAGTGTTATCCTCATGAACACAGCCACATTTGAAGGAAGAGGTATTCATTAAACAATGCGAAGACTGAACCTCGGAATCCCGATCGTTGCAGGACAACAATGAAAATTCAATGAATAAAAGATTTTGATTTGTGTGCGAGACTTTGTACAATACGCCCGTTTATTTCTGCTACTGGTGTTGCTGATGGTGTGGGTTTGAATTTGTTAGAATGATGTGTATTATCTGAATTCTGTGTGCTACTGGAATTCAGATGTACACCTCCGGTGGTGTCCTACGTACATCAGGAGGAAATGATAATGGCGATGATGGGCCTTAGTCATAGAAAAACAGACGTCCTCGATAATTTGGATGTGCATTGTATTTATACAGAATTGTTCCATTGGACAATTGGAAAGAGTTCTAAGAACTAAAGGTGAATTAATTGATAAGTTGGATTTGAAAAACTCTGAATGTAGTCCAATCGGAAGATAAACAAAATTAGTCGATTGGTAATCAGTATCACAAAAGGGGAAACACCAAACAGTGGCAAAGGGAGTCTTCCGCATAATTTATATATCTTATAAGTATCCTTTCTTCATTTAACGACCCTTTTTTCACTATAATTTTAACCTAGTGGCCGGACTACTGCCCCGGCCTTATTTATATTATATATTTGGACCTAGGGCAGATTGTGGTAGGAGACGACTAACGACTGTCAGTATAAATCCTCGACCACTTTGCAGAGCTTGGCTGATGTACTGGCCGGATCGTTTGAAATGGGTATTAGCTCGCTTCTAACTCAGGCCCCCTTTTGAAATACCATCCCATCACTCTGTAAGTTCCGCGATATGTATGAGAAAAACCTTTGACTACCTTTCGGAACTTGGTGGGCCCATGGATTAAAGTTACAGAAACGCCATCATGGTACTTTCTGTGATAAAACATTTCGAATGTAAAACATGTGATCATTTGGATCTCCGTGAGTGATCATCTCAGGAGAAACAACATGGAAGCAATTTAATAAGAAACCAAATGATAAGCAACTCGACTTAGCGGAATCGGGCGTGCTCGTGACACACTCAACCTTTAACTGGTGTTGCGGATTCACTGGATGCAACCAGCATGGAATGCAGCCATTCATGAAAAATAACAACTGTCACCAAACAGCTGACATGAATATTTAATTTGTCTGCTGTCATTGTTGACATAATTTTCTTCTTGAATTAGCTATTGACGAATACAAACCATAGATACGAAATTAATCCTTGTACATCAGCGGAATCATCATAAATAAAAGTATTTAACAACGTTTAACGTATTCCGAGTTGTTATTGTAATTAGTAAAGGTTATTCTTGGGTTCCTGACAATATCTATTCCCCTGGCACAGATGTCACATTGCAGCTTCTCCAACAGTTCACTGGGAAGTTTGTTTCAGCACACAACTATACATCGTGGCATGCCAGGAGCAGTTCAGTGGTCCTGACGTCAACCCCACGGCCCACCAACAAGAACATTGTTAGTGCAAGTTACGTTCAACACTTGTTGAACGTAAATAACTGGTAACATGATTTTGTAGCATCAGAGGTTTCGATTCTACTAATGCGAATGTAAATACAGTTCAACAATATTTCTAATGAAAACAATAATTGTTGGCCTCGTATGTGAGGGAGGACGATTCCGGAGACGCTATAACCATGAGTTGTATGCAATATACCTTGAAGCTAATGTGGGCGGGACATCTAGCTCGAATGAGCGAAGAGGAGCCTGCCCGGAAAGTCTTTTGTGACAGGATGTATGGAAGGAGACAGCGTGGTAGACTTTGTCTGCGATGGAGGGATGGCGTAGAGCAGGACACCCAGAGCCTGGCAGTGCGAAACTGGATGACATCGGCTCGAAATCGGGACCCATAGAGAGATTTGTTAAATAAGGCCAAGACCGGATCCCGGTTGTAGTGCCGATGATAATGATAATCGAAAACAAAGGATCCTCTTTGGTGCCAAATATGACGCGAATTCGGGACAATCGAGGAAACAATGGTGAGAATCATTAGGTCGGGGGATATAGCGAGAATAGGCAATGGAAGAACAGTCTGTATAATTCTTGACGGAAGACCAAAGGGGAAAACACTGGTGTGAATGGCAATGGACAAAGACTGATGGAAGACCAAACGATGGAGAGAAAGTTCACAGGACAGGCAACGATGGTGGGCGAGTTATGAGCTTATGAACTTTCGTGTACCTGCAGAATATTAAGAAGAAGAAAAAGAAGCCCAATATTTCATTCCTAACCGAGACTCATTTTGACTCAAGGTATCTTCGTATACTTATTCGGCATGCATACGATGTCCATAAACATATATATCTGATCTGATTGAGCTTACCAAAGGAAATTAGCATTAGAGCCCAACAACTTCGATATCATTTGGATGAAAAAACTTTTGACGACTTCCATCAAAATTTCTTCGTTGTCTTTACAGTTCACGAAGTGGCGATCGACCAGCGAGACTCTTTGAACATCTTTTAGATACTATCGACTGGTTACAAATTTACTGCCTTATGTCTGAGATTGTTTTTCTTCTTGGCTTTAGTGTACACAACTCTATCTACTTTGTATAATTTAATAAAAGAAACGGGGACTGGGAGAATATCTGAAATACTCACTAGTAGCCGCAATTTGATTCAATTTGTGAGTGACGGATAACCACAGTGATTCGAACACTTTAAATTTGTTTTTGTCATTTGAGCCAAGTATCTATTCTGTGCAAACGACTCCCCATTGAGAAATTCGGACCATTGTCAAATTGCCGCTCGCATTGCGCTCTGACAGTTGAGGGTACATCATAATCACCTTTTGTGCGCGCGTTGGCGTAATCTGCAATCTCAAACGACTAACCAACATAAACAGTCTCGTCAAATATGGGAATACAGAGTTTCTTTGCATTCGTCCCGTGAGAAAAGTTTTGCTTTAGAAACCCTAATGTTAACACTTCAAGACTTCAGCCTAAGCCATCATCAGCTACTTGCCTTTTGCCAATGAAATCTGTACTGAAGCATATTATCATCATAATCATCGGCACTACAACCAGGATTAGGTCTTGGCCTTATTTAGCAAGTTTCGAGGCTTGTTAAATTTGCCATAATAATTTATTTTTATGGGCAAGGTTATTAGCCTTGCGCCGTGAAGGATATTGTAACATAAGATAAATGGCTGTACTAAAAACAAGGAAGGAGAAGAGGACTTGACGGTAGGGGAGGTAGTAGGCTGGAGAAGAGCGTATGTGGGGGTGGCAAATGTGGCATTTGTGAGACAGCGACAGTGAACGGCATATGTGTTGGAATGTGTACGGGTTGTGAGGATGTAAACGGTGGGTGGGTCAAGGTCAGGAGAGGAAAGAGAGGAGACGGAGTTTGAGTGCAGTAGAAATCGAAGGAGGTAGGGTAAGAGTTTGCTCCCCAAGCATTCGCGAAATGGGTTTATAAGAGGCGTAAGAAGTGAGGTTATTATTATTATTATTATTTATTGACCTGTAGGAACCCGGAAGTTTATGACCTCACAGACTCGACTCCGCCCATCGCCCCCTGTCTTGTGCATTCTTCCACGCTTGACATTGCATCAAGAAGAGCGACTCTCAGAGGCATCAAATGAAGATCAACGGGATTCATAGAAAGGATAGAAACTCGATCAAACCATAAACGCTCGACAATTTGAAGACAGCAATGGAGCATGAAGAACAAGTAACACCCAGAGGGAAGCGAAAATACTACAAAACAGCTGGCGACTTATACTGACGAGAGAAACTGAAGAAAGGTACAAACCTCAATGACCACCTCAAGGGTTGAGTTGTTAAGGAGGTTGTATCTTGCGTTTGATTGTGCAAACCTAGGTTCAACTGACGACTCCTGTTATTATGGAGTTCCGCACAATTATTGAGTGATAGGTGGGGTCCCAAAACCCAGTCGCCCGGTGAAATACCACCCCATTAAGTTATAGGCTCTGTGAAATGGTTGGGAGAAATCCTTGAGCAGCTTGCCTGATGGACTCGGTTGAGGGCGCTACGGGTTCGCCTTTTCTGAGAGAAGTAAAAAAAAGAACAAAAAACCCCTCAAATTTGTCGCCACGGTGACAAGTTTAGGATGGGTTCTTCATGGATGCAATACTAACGACGGTATTCTAGTAAATATTATCAATCATTGGACACAAATGGAAGACGGGACAGCGGCGCTACTTCGGCGTCATTGCAAAATTAGATATGTTGAAATACAGTCAAAATGACGACTTCAATGACGCTGATGATGATATTAGACCTGACAAGAAGATCGAGGCACACGGCAAGCAGACCAGGAAGAAATGGACAAGGACGAGTACCAGAACCAAGGGGCCAAGAAATCCCGAGGAGAGCTCGTAAAAATCGTGGGCTTATGGCGCACCGAAGGAAATATTCCCTTGAACGGCTAAGAAAGTGAAATACTGGGAAACATTGCTGGTGTTCGAAGAACACATCGTGAAGAACGAGGCGAAGAATTAACACGAGGAGATTTCGGATGAACAGAGTGACGCAATTTAGTATGATGATATCGATGGAGCAGATATACTCGAGATATATGTAGACTCAAAGCAGAAGACTACGACGAGAAATCTAAGGTTCGATGAAAATGCGGCCAACTATCGCAGAAATCTGTATCCCAATTCAAGATTTGATGAAGCACAATCTAGTGAAACAAATGGAATGAAACAGTAATTTCACCAAGATTTGACAAGAGTTGGTGCAAAAGGACTATGAACTAAAAAAAATAATCGCCACGGGTACGACCTCATCCGGAAGGAAAAGCGAAAATGGCACAGCAGCTAACGGGTCACAGTGGAGGAAGATGTATCAGTAAACAAGCAATGACGATGTCAGACAAATCATGACCTGGAAATACCGGACCACAGAGGTGTTACATAATTAAGAATTAAGAATTTCCACACCGCCCCTTGCCCCATCTAAATAAATACTCAAATTCGCATCCTTATTCCATAAATACACACATTCCACATCAAAAAAAAAAGAAGAAAAAAAAACAGTTCCTAACAAAATACTATTATATCCTAAAAACCGTTGAAAGCCAAACTTTCGTTGAATATGGCATATACAGTACTATGCAATTTTGAATAGTCGCGATTTAAAGGTAAAATGTACAGACATTTTCCACCCCCTTCATCCCCTATCTCGCAAATGTCGTAATTCTTACCCCGATAAAATAACAAAATTCTCTAAACGAGGGCCATGAATAATAAACATACACAAATTTATATATAATGACTCTTCTTAGAAAATTTGCCCTTACCTTGCCATTATATATTTGTGCACCTGACAATTCATGGAAAAGGTATTCAGACCAGCGAGCGCCGAAATCAAATTCTATCAATCGGTAAATGGTAAGGTGGGGGTAAATTTGTGTTCTCATGTAAAAGGACGTGAATGAGCGACTCTCGTGCTAGTTGTTTTTTTTTTAGTTCGCGGGACGACTCGTGATTTAAAATTCCTCTCTTGTTTGTTTTAAAAATTCGCGTCAAGGGCTAAAAATTCGTCGTGCATAAATTGTATTGGTTGTTTTCAATAAAATATAAAAACAATTTCCTTTCAAAATTCCTAAACTATTTGTAAAAATTCAATGAAAAGGAATATAACAAATGTATGATAAATAATAGAAATTAAATTAAAAGGAATATTATTATTATTATTATTTATTACAATGCAAGTAAATTACATGGTAACTTAAATCTAATAGCACTAGCGACTAAGGCTTTCGTCTAGTAATATAAATATTAAATAATGTTTACACTAGATTTTGTAGCTTAACTAAGGTTAGTAGTTTGTAGAGCTTATCGATATTAGATGATGATGGTTCGGATATGATGTTGATGATGTCGTCGTTATAATGTTGGCTTACAAGGTCTTTTACCCCTGCACATTCAAATAGTATGTGTTTGGAGGATAGGTTGGAGTTGGATGTACAGGTGTGGCAGGTAGGGGGATTACTCCTGTTGATGAAATGTTGGTTGGTGGTAATTGTGTGCCCAAGGCGCAGCCGGAGGAAGCACCTGATTTTATGTTTTGCGGCTGTTGGTGGATATGTGATGGCTTCTCTTCTGGGGTTTACTACTGCATACGTATGCCTGTACTCTGCCCAGTCCTTTTGTTCTAAATTGTGGAGCTCACTATTAAAGTATCTATGCAAGTTTAAAAAGAATAGAACAAAAGTGTAATAAATAAATAAAACTGTTTCGATTATCCGACATTTGAAGAAGTCTTCGTCGCCCATCAAATGTGGTTTTTAATTAATTCTTGTACTTGAAGTGTAAATTGAGTGAATCTCAACTTAAATGAACATAAACAGTTAAATTTTGATTATTAAACAACATCATCATGAATTGTAAGTTAATTTCATAGTGAAAAGGGAAAAGACCCTAAGAAAAGAAACCGACCTAAGAAAGATAACCGGGTAGCCAATAAACCAATCACTGAACTGGAGGACCTCCATCGTCACCAGCGAGTGAAGTATCCAACCCCAACAAACATCCATCCAACAAACAATTATGAGTACGTCCCATTACCTTTTATCACATTATAATTTTGTGTGCAATATCTGTAACAGCGGCCCGCAAATCTGGCATCCGGGACTAGATGGCTGGCATAGACGATGTCCCTATCACAAAAAAAGTGCTTCACGGGGAAATTGCTTGGGATGCGTCATTCTATTTCCAGGAAGACCTTGTTGCAATACAGAATGCCAATTCCCAGTAAGGCACAACACGAATTTAAGGCCGTTGATGTACGGGGGCAGGATTAACGAGTTTTCCCAACTTAGTCCTCGGAGAGCAAACCGTAGGAAGCGGCGTTGGATGATTTCGATTCTACGTATATGAATCTGTTGATACCTGGCAGGCATATTCTAATAGGAGAGAGGCGGGGGAATGATAAAGGGATCGGGTTGCGTACGGGTTGGAAAATTCCTTTGACCAGCATTTCACGAATCTGAGGGCTGATTTGGCTTTCATGATTATTTGAGAGAGGAAATTAAGAAATTAATATGAGGATGAAAGTAAGTTCCCTATCGCATAGGATTCCGATGTCTCCAATAGTGTGGGTAATGGTTAGCGGTTGGTTATGAAGAAAATAGAGGCACAGGGAAGAGCTAATAACTTTTCGGGAAAAGGTTATATATTCGCACTTGGCAAGTAAAGTACAAAGGAGTTATTATCACATGAAGCTGAGAACTTTTTCAGGTCTGCTTGTAGCAGTGCACGATCAAGTGGAGACTCGATGATCTTATATATCTTCGTGTCATCAGCATATAGAGACAAGCAGGAAGGCTTAATGACTTTATCAATATTATTGATGGGTAGTGTAAATAAGAGAGGGCCCAAGTGGCTACCTTCAGGGACTCCAGAGGCAGCATGGAAGGGGTTTGATATCACGGGTCTGAACCGAACGGAATAAAGTCTATCATTAAAATAGGATGAGATCCAATTCAGCAGTATTTATCCGAATATTCGAAGCCGAGGGCGGATCATTTGAAAAGGATAAGCAAGTAAACATCCAATGACGAGAGATTTGGTCAAAAGCGATTGGTTGAACCCGTGTTGACTTTTTTATCGTGCTTTAGTGCTGAGAGTGTAAAGGATGTGAACTCAAAAAGGTGGGCTGCGGTCGATCCACCGTTTAGAAAACCATGTCGCCTTGGTGAGATAAATACTGTGCAACGAAAACACACATGTGGAGGACGAAGTCGTTGTGCCGGCGTACGGCAAAGGGTTCTACTTCGTTCCCACAACTTTACATTAACACTCCGATTGTTCCACCGCAGCAACAAGGAGAACGGTTCACCAGGAGAAAACGGAAGGAAGTAAAACACATTAAAAACACCCAGAAACTGCAGCCAGGAAAGAAAACACTATTGTATGTTGTTCGCAATTAAATCTTTAATTTTAGTGGTCAGCCGCAAGGTAAATACAAATTTAATAGATCATCAGCATCTAGCTCAAAAAAAAAAAAAAGAAATGGATCGTGATATGCGCACTACATTTTAATTGTTAATTGAATATATGCACTATTCAAAATCTTCGTTGACGATCTACACTCCGGGGTGCAAACTCGCGATTCTTACAACTCGATGCACTTGACTCTGGTGTGTATTATCTTCGCGTTTCCGCAGCAGGCGGAGAGCGGGAGTGACGCGTGACCGTTCTGGTCCGCGGATGTAAAAGGACTCAGCGATAATCATCTCGTGCAGACATGATTCGCTTATTGGGGTGAGTTTATGGTGTCGTGGTAGATATCCTCTCCAATAAGGATATCGTTTTTACCTACCACCAGAGAAACGTAAAGTCTCTCTTGGTGGAATAGGAAACCAGATCTTGTAATGAAGGTCATGGTGGTATGTGTGCGATCGTTCAGATCTGTGTGGTTTACACGTGGTCGAGAGCAATGGGTAAACGAAGCAGACACGCGGTAAAGACAAAAGGATCGAAGATATCGTCATCTATGGAGTGCATCGCCTCTAAATAAATAGACGACGATACAGCGAAGAAATGTGGTAAAAGGAAAGATAAGACGGGGGCATCATAAAAGTCTTAGATGAAGGATGCCCTTGCGTAAATATACGAATAGACATTGGGAAAAGTGCTAATGGGTTGGTGGACGAAACAAAGGGCTAGCATTTGTATATGTAGGGAAATCCGTTTGTGGGAAACGGATTCTATATTTGCATTGTTTATGCTTTGAATTCAATTGATGCCAAGAGACGCGGAATGCGTATTTGATTTGGTTTGCACATTGTGCGAGTCAGAGAATTTTATTGCTGGGAGAAAAAGGTCGCCGGCCAATGTGTACGTAGAGAAATTTATCGTGCACATGGTGAAGTTGGAAAATAGACGGCGCAATATTTATGATCTCTGGTGAAGGTTAATAAGTATGTAATTCAAATCAGTTGTTTACAAGAATTTGTCTGGCAACGTAGATGCCGAAATTGGTTTGGAATTCCTGATAAGCCAATAAAGAAATCTTACAGAGGATTGGTATGCAAAGAGAATGCACGAAAGGTAAGTTTTCTTTAGAGGGACTTAAAGATCATAGATTTGATCTCTTTAATGCGTGACGCATTTTTAGGTGCCTAATGCGATTGCATTGGCGAAAACGTATGCGTCTTGGGGTGAGGTAATGGGGGTTTTTAGGTAAGTGTACCGTGGGGTTTGGCGGCACCGCCATACACACAATGCCCCCCCCCCCTCGCCACTCACTCACCCCACATCGTATGGCTTCAACGAATCCCTTTCACGGATGCTGAGAAATGGAAACTCCAATTTCAATGATTTGGAATTCACTAACCATACTCTCCAGCACCGCCTCCTAAATCATTCTCCCCTATCACACCACTGATCTTCAACAGTCCTCCTTAACATACCACACTAATCGGCCCCCGAATTCCGCTATCTCCCCAGCGCCGCTCACAGGCCACACGCACTCCCAGATATTCTCCCACGATCACAATCCCCACCCCGCTCCCACATCTCCGCAATTCCACCTAGTTATAATGTTTATAGCATCGTTTTACTCGTAAGTTGGTTAAGCTTTTCTTTTTTCGTTATTTTTTTTCTCTTGTACTAAACTTTACACTCGAGGGTTCTGTTCTCACCAATTTCAAGGTTTAAATTCAAAAAATTCAAAAGATATGCATTGCCATCTCATCTCCATTATTTAATATTAATATGTAAAATGTCTGCCCTGTTTTTTATATAAATAAGTGTTCGAGCTAATAAAATAAGATAAAGTTCAAATCTTGCGTGAAAATTGGCACCCTTTAATATAAAATAGACTATAACTTCTTCTTTCTCATATATTTCATTTCAAAATAGACTATAACTTCTTCTTTCTCATATATTTCATCGTGTAAATTGTAGCTCAAAGACTGTGCACCTATTCGAATTAAAAATTAATTGCAGATGGATTGTAAATCCCCCTGTATTTATTGTTCTTCAGTCGAACTACACATATATTTGTCTAATTCTTTGCGATGTTAACTTTGAGGCATTTAAGAATTGTGTTTATCGACATTTGCTTGTCTTTCGCCTCTTTCTTCTTCTTATTCGACTTCTTCGTATTCTTCTTCTTCTTCTCCTTCTACTTCTTCTCCTTCTTCTTCTTCTTCTTCTTCTTCTTCCTCTTCTTATTCGTCTTCTTCTCTTTCTTCTTCTTTTTTTTACACTCTATATAGGTATTTAATGTATCGAAAAACCCCTTTGTTTTAATTCGATTGTAAATTCTTTAAAAACTTACAAAATTTCGTACAATTTATCGAACCTTATCTAAATATATGCGGCTAGCGTGTCAATACGCACTAACTGCCCTCTTTTAATCATTTCCGAAAACAATGAACTTCACCATCGTCTTGTTCACATCCATCTATACCTCACTTCCCAAATGACGCCAAAAATATTGAACATATTGTTGATGTCCTTCAACTCTTTCACCTACAACAAATAATTCATTTCCAAATGTATATTTTGCGCCCTGACATTGACGTTTTTTTCATTGAACAAGGACACTCCTCGCCACTCCGCACAATTTACACTCAGCTTTCCACTCAAACGGAAAATATTTTATTCAATGTTGCATGCGAGTGTGTGTGTGAGCAACCAAAACTGGATTTTCCACTTTTTTCTCTCAACCAACCACTTGGGGAGAATCCAGTGGGTTGGGTTGTTACCTGATCCGCCCATTTCCCAGTCGATGTAATGCACGTGTGTTCATCTTGAACCCAGGAACACGTAAATACCAAACACAAGGAGCCGAGGAAGCCTTGGGGATATATAACGCATTAAAGTACACATGACAAATGGTAGCACCCGAAACAAGGAGGACACTTTGAGTCAGAGCCACCCTGACGCAAGGCAGAGATCTGGGAATGACAACCGCCCACTGGTGACTTCGTTTTAAATCCTACCAACTAAAAATACACGATATTCTAATTTTGGAACAAGGTGTACTCTGGCTTCCTGGTGTTAGTGGTCGATTGTGACGAGGAACGAGAAATCCATTGACATTGAGATACTTGTCCAATCTATTGTACAATGAAGCAAGATGTCGTTGAGAATATTAATTGATGTTCAGCGGAATGGACTGATGCCAAGTTGAATCTCGCCTAAACAATTCTACAGATACATTTCGAATGCACGAATTTTAAATGATGTTTAGTGACAATTGTCGGAAAGCCTGATATTTATTCTCCACTACAGGTTGGCTTTTGTTTCCTTGGTGAATAAGGAAGGCGATATTTAATCAGTGGTGACGACGGTGGATTCGAATAATATCAGCGTAGAAAAATAAGTGCGGTGCATTTGAAGAGTAAGCGTTGACACTTTTTGCGTATTAGATTTCTCTCGAACATGAGTACTCATCCAAGGCATTTGTAGGTCCCTGGACTATCGCTGGCGCACAGGGGTAGCAAGCAAAGTTAGAAAGTAAGAGCAACGATTTTGATGGATTTCGCATGTGCGGAGTGACCAACAATGCAAAAATATACACTTGGGCAGCGTCCATCAAAATTGTTTTGATCGGCCCAAGACGAATATTTTGCATTTTAACTTCAAAACAAAAAACTTGAGTGCAAATTTATGACTACATATTGATTAAAGAAGGTTTGAAGAACAGAAATACCTTAGTATAACACTAATATGAGTATAGTCCCAGAAGTACCCGAACTGACGTAAAAATGACAGTTGATTTTTTATAACGATGTCTATAGTATACATTTCACATTCGACATTTGACTACGATGTTTCGTTTTTTTTTTGACGATCTCTGAATTTGTAGACGTGGACAAAATTTATCATTGCTATGTGTACAATTCTTTCATTTGGAAAACCTAATTACATCAATGTCAAAAGGGAGCTGATTCTACTTTGCGAGTGTTTGTTTCTTTATTTACAACAGTAAAGTATTGGGTGGTAGAGCTTAAACAAAGCCATATAAGCTGCCTAGACGAACACTGCAGTAATCGGTCAATTGACCAAAACATCTACAAAACGGTTATGGATCAATCGACTGAAAATCAGCAGTCATGTTAGGTTAGTTAACGTTTTTTCCCCGAAAATTTGGACAAGAAAGGTGTACAAAAGATTGGTGCTGCGATAACTCCCAATGAAATAAAAGAAGCATCGCGATGATGTTTCAATCGAATGTTTGACGAAGTATCATATCAATAAAGTCAAGTTTTTGCGTCGATTCATTACCATCATCATCATCGGCACTACAACCGGGATTCGGTCTTGGCCTTATTTATTAGCAAGTCTCGAGGCTTGTTAAATTTTCCATAATAATTTATTTTTACAGGCAACGTTATATATATATATATATATATATATATATATATATATATATATATATATATATATATATATATATATAAAATTGGTGGCGAGAGGGCCGACTTTAGCGAGACAAGGACAGATGTGTCCTTCATCTTGTCTCTGACTTCTGGTTATCTTGCGATAACCAGAATCACCCACATCCATGTGGATGTTGGGCTCGGTCTCGCGATATCTGAAAAGAAAAGAAAAGGGGAGGGGGGGGGGGGGGGGTAATCAAGGATAGTGTGGACAGTGTTAGTCCAGGTGTTCTCTAACTACTTGTATAGAGGGATGGTGGGAAAGAAATCATACAAGACCGGTAGGTCTTGGGTGCGGTAGTGAACGCAGATCACGTCTTTGGCGTCTGATAATTTGCGCTTTGGTCGGTGTGTATGTTTGTGTTTGTGCCGTCTTGTACTGTGCGTTCGTGTGTGTGGTTTGTTAATAGTAGACCCTATGGGATGGGTCCAGGAATCCTCTATTATAGATGGGAATGTTGTTGGGAAGGGTGCTTTCTTTCAGTTTTGTTTTTGAAGAAATCGTGGGGGTTTGATCCGAAGAGATCGAGAAAGAGAAGGGTCAAGAACGCAAGAGTCCCGTACAAGTAGGTTCTCGCTGTTCTGAATGTTTTCGAGGTACTTATATGGTAATTGAAGCAAGTACTCGTCGATACGGGTAATGGAGGCGCCTTCGTATAGGTGAGAATTGGGGTAATGACGACCGTCAGACCTTCTAGAATGATTGGTGCATCTTCTGAGGAGTTTCCTTTCGAAAACTCGAAGTCTTTCCATTTGAGCCGAAGATATGCAGGACCATATGGGAAAGGCGTACGATATTCCAGATCGGATTAGCTGCTTATAGCAGAGAAGCTTAACTTTTGTGTCAACTTTGTTGCTCCACTTCAAGATGTTGTGCAGCTGCTTAGACCAACCGAGGCCCCTTTGGAGAATGTGGGTCACATGTTTGATGAAATTCATTTTTGGGGTATAAGTGACCCCAAGATATTTCATCTTGTCCTGTGGTCTAATCGTAGTATCTCCCATTTTTATTCGGATATTCTGTGAATATCGAGAAGCGGGTTGGGAGTGTTTACTACTCAGAATTTATATATATATATATATATATATCTATATATATATATATATATATATATATATATATATATATATATATATATATATATATATATATATATATATATATATATATATATATATCAGGTGTACCGGTATAAAGTGAGCGTTTTTTTTTAATAAAACACTAATTGTAAATGGGAAAGTAAAAAACATTTTATTCGAAGTATTGGCCATTGCTTTCTACAAATTTCGACCACCTTTCTGGCAATTTGTGGATACCACGCCAATAAAACCGGTCGCCTTTTCGGTATAAAGTGAGCGTTTTTTTTTTAATAAAACACTAATTGTAAATGGGAAAGTAAAAAACATTTTATTCGAAGTATTGGCCATTGCTTTCTACAAATTTCGACCACCTTTCTGGCAATTTGTAGATACCACGCCAATAAAACCGGTCGCCTTTTGAGGCAAACCATTCGGAGACCCAATTTTCGACTTCTTCGTAGGAATTGAAATGCTCCTCAGCCAATGCGTGTCCCATCGATGAAAACAAATGGTAGTCGGAAGGAGCCAAGTGCTGGTGAATACGGCGGGTGGGGTAACGCTTCCCAGCCTAGAGCTTTTATTGTTTCTTTCACGGGTTTTGCTGTATGACTCGGAGTATTACCAGGCAACACAATTACCTTTCCGTGTCTTTTGGTCGTTTTACGACCAATACATGGTTCAAATCTATCATTTGCTGTCGGTGGCGTTGCGCATCAACAGTTTCGCCAGGTTTTAGAAGTTCATGATACACCACCCCCTCCGGCCCCTACAAACACAGAGCATTCTCTTTTTTCCGAACCGATCAGCGTTTGCAGTCGATGTTAATGCTTCTCCTGGATGTATCCATGATGTTTTGCGTTTAGGATTTTTAAAATAAATCCATTTTTCATCATTAGTCTGTAATACTCCGCGCCGTGCTTTAACGGTAATCCCGAGAGAAGAGCGCGGAGAGTTGTGTACGTAAAATAAAAGAGCAAAAGATTCGTTCATAATTCTCAATAACAAGCTTTATTTTTATTTAAACCGAAAGTTCAGGGGTGGTCGATGTGATTTTGCATGAAGGTAAAACGGACACCCGATACACATGATCTGCATTCGGCCAGCGGTTTGGCCTCTGGAATGCTACTGATGGCGAAATTGAAAAACACTCCCCTTTTATAATTTTTGGAGTTGACTTTTGTCAACTATTTTAGTGTCAAAATTCCAAGAAGCGTACGCAACGCTTGGCGTGCTTCGATTGGAATTTTGTTCCGGGAATTGTTTAAAGGGTTTTGTTGGATAGATTCTGGGAAGGGAATCATGAAATGCGTTTTGAATTTAGTATTTCATGATGTTAGGATTTTTAGGAATTGAGTCAATGTATGATGAATTAACTTTTGGTTAAATTCATTGTACATGTGACTCAATATGGAATTTGGATATGAAGCAATGGAAAGTTTGGGATTTGGGTTTATTATGTGGAATTTTGAATCAATGTGCGATAATTGGCTTTTGGTTTAATTTATCGCTCATTTATTCAATATGAAATTTGGGTTTTTGTTATGGGAGTATGGATGATATTGGGGATTTAGATAGGGGTAGCGATTTAGGATCGCTACAAGTCACAATTCGATGCAATACTTACTTCTGTAGCGATCCTAAATCGCTACTCCTATCTAAATCCACAATAACATCAAAAATCCTAATCCCATAACGAAAAACCCAAATTTCATATCGAATCAATGATTATGGATGATATTGGGGTTTTAGATAGGGGTAGCGATTTAAGATCGCTACAAGTCACAATTCGATGCAATACTTACTTCTGTAGCGATCCTAAATCGCTACTCCTATCTAAATCCACAATAACATCAAAAATCCTAATCCCATAACGAAAAACCCAAATTTCATATCGAATCAATGAGCGATAAATTAAACAAAAGTTAATTATCGCACATTGATTCAAATTCCACATAACACATCCAAATCCCATATTGAGTCACATGTACAACGAATTTAACAAAAAGTTAATTCATCATACATTGACTCAATTCCTAAAAATCCTAACATCATGAAATGCTAAATTCAAAACGCATTTCATGATTCCCTTCCCAGAATCTATCCAACAAAAACCTTTAAACAATTCCCGGAACAAAATTCCAATCGAAGCACGCCAAGCGTTGCGTACGCTTCTTGGAATTTTGACATTAAAATAGTTGACAAAAGTCAACTCCAAAAACTATAAAAGAGGAGTGCATTTTAATTTCGGCATCAGTCTCTTTTCAAAGCCCGAACCGCTGGACAAATGACCGGTCATGATTATGTCACAAATTTAAGAACAAAATAAACATCAATCCATCATTATATACGCCAAATCTTTTCCGGTCTTTTATTTTACACACTCTCGGCACTCCGGGCTCTTCTCCACCGTTTGGGAAAGCACGGCACGGAGTATAACACTTCCTTTCGTGTCGTAGAAGTAACGTTTCACATACGGTGTTTCGCTTTTCCATCTGCCTGTCATTCAATTCATGTGGCACCCAGTTTCCACACTTTTGGATCTTTCCCGTTTTAAACGGTCAGAAATTTTTTGTTGTTCAACATTTAACATTTGAGTCATCTTGATCCAATATTGCTTGCAATTCGGCGTCTTCAAACTTTTTTGGTGGTCTTCCACGTTCTTCATTTCGCACATGAAAATCATTATCTCTGAACCGCTTAAACCATCTTTTGCATGTCGCTTCCGATAGAGCATGATCACCATAAGCCTCGACAAGTATTCGATGCGACTCTGCAGCACTTTTCTTCAAATGAAAATAAAAAATTAATGCTTTCAGCAAATCATCATTTTCTGGTACAAAATTCGACATTTTTAACAGGATTAAAAAAAATTATGTTGTTTGTACAATGACTTCATGCATACTAAATATGTTTGACAGATGTCATAGCAACCAAATATAAAAAAAAATTAAGGGCTCGTTCACAACAAACGTTCCCTAGCGATACATTTGTATATTGACGCTGTTTTTGTGACTGAGTTTTAGTCATTTACAAGCAGTTATTCAGTTGTATAAGAGATGTATGTCGGTAAGCAATACGCCGTTTGGTTAGAAGGTCTTATTTATAATCTAACCAATCTGGGCATGCCTGCAAACATACTATATATTGTATATGACATGGTTATGGGAAAACAATTCGTCGTCAAATGTGCCGACACATTTTCCAACAATACTTTCTTCATAAGAAACGGCCTACAACAGAGTGCAGTCAATTTTCCAATCCTATTTAACATTTACACTAGTGATCTAGTGGATTCTGTTACTCATTGTATTGGGTGTGCTGATGATTTAGTTGTGTACAGAACAAGTAGAAAAATGGAGATCCTTAACAGACTTTTACAAGATGTTCTCAACAGAATCAAAATTTACTGCAATAAGTGGAAGCTACAAATTAACTTCCAAAAAACTGAAGCTAACCTATTCAGGACACCTCTACGCGCTGCGTCGGCGGATATAGAAAAAAAAACTGGAAAAAGTTTTCCATTACAGGACCAAACGATCTGGCTTTGGCAGTGAGAGACGTAGTAAGATATCTGGGCATTTGACTCGACCAGTTTCTATTTTTGATAAACACATAGTAATGGCTCTCTCTAGGGCTAAAAATGCTTATGCTATGATGGGCCAATTATTCCGCAATAGTCTTCTTGACCCAAAAGTCAAAACTATATCATACACGTCACTCATACAAACTATAATGGTGCGCGGATGCCCGGTATGGTTTAACATAGCCCTTTACTATATGAAAAAACTTCGTGTATTTGAAAGATAATGTCTGTGTACCTGTCTCGGAATCTAGAGAACGCCAGAAACGCAGTATACAAGGTATTATCCTAATAAAGACCTGTATAACATGGCATGCTTAAACAGGATAGATAACTTCATAATTAAAATTATATGCTTTTACATTGCAAGAGCAACGACCAATGAGGACAATTTGATCTTGGGAGCTTTCTATCCAAACGACTCATATCTGGAAAATACTTTCCAAAGCGGATTTATTCCTCCTGAAGCATTTGATCTTTAAACAAAAAAGGCCTCATACAAAACAGTTATCGAGTCACAGCAATTGACGAACGAGATAAATCAAATAGACATCCTATTCACCCTTCTTGGTGGTGGCTTAATGCCGAAGATAGGACTACACGTGCCCCTTAGATACAATGACCTAAACGCTTTCCGTCCTTTTCATTCCTTCCGTTTTTTACCTCTATAGTTCTTTATTTTTCTCAGAATGTTCTCCTTTTTAGTCCTTTTAATTAAGTTAATTCTTTTAATTTTAATTTTAATTTCATATATTATATATATATATACGTATATATATATATATATATATATATATATATATATATATATATATATATATATATATATATATATATACGTATATATATATGGTAAAAAATAAAAATAAAAAAAATGTATACATAATTTAAAAAAAAATTAAATTTATATATGCATATATATATATATATACAGGATGGTTAAATTTTAAGGGCCGATGTTGATTTTGAATAAAACACAAATTATTTAGGAAATTATTGTCATTTCTTTTTATTATGATAATATTGGTATGGTTTGATTATGTATGGAACAAAATATCGGCCAACTGGCTGCCGCGACCTCGGCGGCACACCTCCATCCGATGGTCCAAATTTTCGATGACGCTGAGGCATAATTGAGGTTCTATGCCGTTAATGTGCCGAATTATCTCATCCTTTAGCTTTTGAATTGTTGCTGGCTTATAGACGTACACCTTTTCTTTCAAATAACCCCAAAGAAAGAAGTCCAACGGTGCCAAATAACATGATCTTGACGGCCAATTGACATCGTCACCACGTGAGATAACACGGCCATTGAATTTGTCGCGCAAAAAAGCCATTGTTTCGTTAGCTGTGTGGCAAGTGGCACCGTCCTGTTGAATCCACATATCATCCGCATCCATATCTTCCAATTCGGGCCATAAAAAAATCGTTATCATCTCACGATAGCGAACACCATTCACAGTAACTGCCTGACCGGCCTCATTTTGGAAAAAATACGGCCCGATGATGCCGCCAGCCCATAAACCGCACCAAACAGTCACTCTTTGTGGGTGCATTGGTTTTTCGACAATCACTCTTGGATTATCATTCGCCCAAATGCGGCAATTCTGCTTATTGACGAATCCACTGAGGTGAAAATGTGCCTCATCACTGAAGATGATTTTCTTCGAAAATTGATCATCCGCTGTTGCCATTTCTTACCACCATTCTGACCATTGACGACGCTTGAAATGGTCAAAAGGCTTTAGTTCTTGAGTCAATTGCACCTTGTAGGCGTGTAAATGCAAGTCTTTATGCATAATGTTCATCAACGACGAGAGTGAGAGGTGCAATTGTTGGGCACGACGACGAGTTGAGGTGGACGGCTCTTCAGCCACACTATCGCGAACAGCAGCAATATTTTCTACAGTACGACCTGTATGAGCATGCACTGGTGTTTTCACATCTCATACAGACCCGGTTTGCTCAACTTTTTGCACGATTTTTCCGATTCTACGCACATTTGGACGATTAAATTGACCGAAAAAATCACGAAGTGCACGATATGCATTTTGATTTGAACGCCCATTTTCATAAGAAGCCCGAATAACTTTAACGCATTGCTCGATTGTGTATCTTCTTGAGTTAGTCTGAAATTGAGAAATGTCAAATGAAATGCAGAAAAAAACTTGACGTTTAGGTGTGGTTCACATTCAACATCGGTCCTTAAAATTTAACCACCCTTTATTAGGTGTACAACTTTGCTTCCGCCGTTTTGCAATAGATGGCTGTAGCGGTAAGTGGTAGTTGAAATAAATAGATCATAGATGTCACACAATAAGCTTAGGTATTTGTAAACATAACGCCATCTAAATATTAGTCGATTTGTGTCTGCGTCAGAAAGTTATTCTCGATTAAACATGTCAGCTTACGAGCCAAATTCTCGTCATTTGCGGGAAGTTTTAATTTTCTGCTTTAATTTGAAGAAATGGATTCGTATGCTGCCCGAAAGATGGGAGAAAGTCGTGGCCAGAGATGGACAATACTTTGAATCATAAATGTATAACCAGCTTTTCACAATAATGCCTCGAATTTCAGAAAAAACGGCGGGAGCAAAGTTGTAGACCTAATATATATATATATATATATATATATATATATATATATATATATATATATATATACAAAAAACAAAAAAAAACCTAAAAAGCATAATGATTTAACGATTGAATTCATCATACCATCGATAAACACTGGTCCTTGATGGAGCTTCATCGCCAAAAATTGAATTAAGTTCATCCATGCACTGTTGCTGAGTTAATCCACGCCGAAAGTTGTAATAAATAATCGCACGAAAATGTTGACGATTTAATTCCATTTTTGGGCCGAGATGAATCTTTTAAGTTACTGTAAACAACACCAATAGCGCTCGTATGTCAAAACGTTCTGAGTGCGTATAACCTCAAAAATGTCCAACTTTACGACAGAGCTGTCAATTGCCGAAACATAAGAGGCAACCCTCGTATAATCACAACATGTCTTATCTACTATAAGGAAATCAAGAAACTCCAGAGAATGACAAACAGCAAGATCATCTTTTGAGTCCCTTTGTTTAAGATAACAGTTTAGTATAAATAGCCTTAAGTTAATCTAAAAACTTGCTCATAGTTAACCGAAAAGTAAAAGCATTAATACGTGTTGAAATAAAGAGGCATCGCCTCCAAAAACAAACAATTAATTTTTTAAATTTTATTTTTGTCCCGAGACCGGACACTAACGCGCGCACAAAAGGGGATTTTGTAGTGCCCTTAAGTGTCAGAGTACAGTGCGAGCGGATGGAGAGGAAGTGAATAAAGAAAGGAGTTATCGATGTACATTGGTCTTACATGCCTGGACATTACAACAACTGGGAAACACGGGATCATGCAAAGCATTCCACATCAGTGTGGTTCTGCTAAATTCTCTCTATCTTTATTTGTGCACCTGAAGTTGACTTTAAACGTAAACTGATGTGCATCCTCAGGTGGACGGGTATCGCGGGAAAATGTCTGATGGGTGTTCTCAATTGCCTATCAACCAACTTCGTTGAGTTCAACCAACCTCGTTGAGTTCAACCAAACTCGTCGAGTTCACTTTCTTGACACTCTCAGCACTAGAGCACGGTAACGAGGTCGATATGGTCTCGACCGACCTCAGTAAAGCATTCAACAAAATCCCCCATAATCTAATTCTCTTCAAATTATCCGCCCTCGGCTTCAAACCTGGATTGCCGAAATGGATTTCTTTCTATCTAAACGATAGACTTTATTCCGTTCGGTTCAGGTCCATGATATCCAACCCCTTCCTTGCCGCTCATGGGGTCCCTCACGGTAACCAATTGGATTCTCTTCTATTTATACTTGCCAGTAATGACATTGATAAAGTCATTCATTCCAGCTTGTCCTTATACGCTGATGATATCAAGATATACAAAATCATCGCCTCACCTCTTGATTCTGCAGTGCTGCAATCAGAACTTGATAACTTCTCGACTTGGTGTGACAAAAATTGCTTTGTACTTAACATCGCCAAATGCCAATCCCTTTCCCGTAAGCGTATTCACTCATCCTCACCTTCCTATTCCCTTCATAACTAAACCCTGACCATTGTCCAATCTATTTGAGATCTTGGAATCCTTTGCGACAGGGAGCTTAACTTCCTCTCTCACATTGATGAGACGATCCGGATAGCCAACTCTACCCTCGGATTCGTGAAACGATGGCCTAAGGAATTCTCCGACTATTACGTTACTCGATCTTTAAACCTTGCCCTCGTCCGTCCACTACTTGAATATGCTAGCCAGGTATGGTCTCCTTATCACAAGATCCATATCTGTAGAATCGAAAGTATTCAACGTCGCTTCCTTCGGTTCGCTCTCCAAGGGCTAGGATGGAAAGACTCCTTAATCCTGCCTCCATACATTAACCGCCTCAAATTAATCAACCTCAGAACCCTTGAGGAACGCAGGGTCGCGGCTGACATAGTGTTCATTCATCGGGGGCTCTCCAGCCCGGTCCACTGCGCCTACCTCTTTAACTTAATTCCTTTGAACACAAAAATACGAAATACGCGTAATTTCCGTCCTCTCTACATCCCCCCTCACCGGACCTCTTCTAGTCTCTCTTTAGCGGTGCTGAGAAATGTCAACTCCACTCCAGACTTCGACCTCTCTACCCATACTCTTAATCATCGCCTCCTAAACCATTCTCTCCCCCAATCTTAAGCGGCGCTTTTACACTTTACCTAACCTGCCTCCACCTCTCGCCCCTACTCCTAGCTTCTTAATTTGTCCTGGTTACCATGGGTTAAGCCTAATTAAGAAAGTTCTTCAGCTCTCTGGTTTGTAACTTATATATACTTTAGTTGTAGATAATTATGTTGCTTGAATTAAGCCAATAAATGGGGTGGTAGCCCCACTAAACTAAACTAAACTAAACTATTGTTTGACATTCCATCATGGAAATACTTAATTAAAGCTGTTCAGCTGTACGATGAAGATCAACTTTTCACGAGAAATGTGTTTCGTGTGCTAAGAGCAATTTATGTAATCACCCTACCAAACGCACAATTCGGTTTACGATTAAAAATTTGAAGCCCAGTTTTTATAATTGGATATAACGCATCCAAATAAACCACATCTCGTACATAGTAAGCAAAATGTAGTAGCGGTAGCTGAAAGTATACGCAATAATCGTGATGAATAGTTTCGGTCCCGTTCTTAAGAGTTTGTCGATATATGAACGTCGCATGGAACAGTTTGGTCTATTTTACGTAAAACCTACAGAATTCAGCTCCTCCAAGAATTGAAGCCGGCCGACCATGTGTATCGGCACTGTTTCAGTCTTTGGGCACATGAAAAGCTTGAAGATGATCCGCTCTTTCCAAGCAATATATTGACGAAGCCCCAATCTGGTTCAATGGCTACATCGATAAGCAAAATTGTAGTATTCGTACTGAAGAGTAACCCAAGGCGGTTCAAGAGCTGTCCTTAAAATCCTGGCAGAACAACAATTTGCTACAGTTTATGGGACGATGGAATAATTAGTCTATATTTCTTGAAAAATTATGCTGGCCAGAACGGAACTGTCCGTTCACTTATTTCTTTGTGGGTGCGTAAAGTCCAATGGTTGCAGGGATGAGCCGGGTACTATTGAACCTAACACTAAAAGAATCGCCCATTATATCTCATAAAGCATTTATGGAACAAGCTCATACTTGTGCTCGTTGGAGAAGTAACGTTGCGTATTAAAAATAAAATCGCCGGTTTTTTAATTACCGATTCACTCGTCAGTTTTGGGATATGAAATAAGAGATAACAGGAGAATAGTGCCTTAACTCTTTAAAGAAAAATATCCACGACATTTCAAACCACTAAAAGTAACATTGATGTAATCCACATTCATTTTGTCAATATCGCTTGATAAGACCAGTGATAATCATAGATAAGTACGTATGCCAATTGACATTAGTTTAAATATTATTCAACATATTTATGCATTATGCAATGCAAGAGAAATGCGGTCATTCAAACGTCACTCACCCACAAAAAATGTGCTTCAATTAAATTACTCGGTTAAGGAGTTGGTTAATAAACTATTTACTTTTTCCTGTAGAATTTTAGTAGCTAGAGAGACTTGGAATTATTTCCAGATGGTCGGGTCTTCAACGCAGCCACTGCTTCTTCCTATGCGAATATTTTATCGATTCCGTTCAACACACTCATTTGTGACAATTACATGTCTCGGCTGAGTACAATACTCTTCCTACCTGAATTTAGTCTCATTGTCCGAGCGATCAAATTCCATTCAATGTACACTGAATTCTATTCAGTCGGTATTCCAATTGTTTGACGCTTTTCAATGGTGAATGTTTTTCTCACGGCGAAGAAAATTCCCAAATCTATTCACCTGGTGACAATGACAGGCCATCGTGAGGTTTCCGAGTTGGTAACCCTTTTCCGACATTGCGCGAACAGCAAACCAATTAATTGGAAATTTCATAAAATTTCACCCCTTTTACCACATTTTTGACCCTTTCAGTAATAATTAAAGAAATGATTTTAATTCCAGATCTATAGGGTGAGAAAAAATGGATCATTCTGGTTTGCCTCAAATACATATTGTAGAAAGCGATTGCAGCATTTTTGTCCGGTAGCATGAAATTTAAAACAAAATTAGATATCAGCTACGAGCTTGTATGAAAGAAATACTACTTCCAATTTATGTATTGTGATAAATGATGATATTTTAATATTTAGGGATATATTCACATTCACGAAAGTTTCGGCAAATATAGAGGGAAAGGCTAGACAGCCGCTTCACCGAATCCAATATACGACGAGTTGCTACGCGTATTAGTAGTTGTAGATGAAAGATAGATACACCACTACACTCCCGCAACGAAAGTCCAATCAAAACAGTGGATTGTTAAGGGCGAATGGGCTCCAAAGAGGGCAAATATGGTGAAATCAGCTGGAACGGTAATGGCTACTGTGTTTTGGGATGCACGTTGTGTTATCTTCATTGACTATTTGGAAAAGGGACATACGATAACTGGACAGTATTACGCGTCATCATTAGGTCAGCTAAATGAGAAAATAAAAGAAAATCCTCCTCATTTTCTAAGGACTTATTGACCTGCCTTCGTATATATATATACATTTATTACAGCTGCCATGCAAAACAGCATGTGCTCGGGGTAGGCTTCATAGTCAGCCAAACACTGAACCCTGCCATTATCGGCTTTAATGCAATAAATGAAAGGCTGTGCACTTGTGCACTACTCCCACCCAATCCTCATTATTTCCTATAATCTCAACCTAATTCCCATAGTGAATCATTGAGCGACAAGTTAAACCAAAAGTTAATTTGTCGCACATTGATTCAATTATATTACCCTTACGCATAATCCAAATCATGTTCCCCAATTGAATCAGATGCACGACAAAATTAAACCAAAGTCCATTTGTCGTACATAGATTCAATTCCTTATAATCCCAACCATGAAATGCTTACCTCTAAATGCATTTCATGATTTCTTCTTCTGGGAATTTATTCAAATAAATTCCTATCAACTTCCCGGAATCCTATTCCAATTGAAGCACACAAAATCTTGTTTGTGCTTCTTGGAATTTTTAAATAAAATTTTAACAAATTTCTGTTGCTACAGAGTACAAAAGGGCAGCAAATTTTGATTTCATCACCAGTAAGGTTCCAGGGGCCGAACCCCTGGTCGGTTCAGTCGAAATCCAGGAGGCCACAGCCACAGCCACGCCAAACGGTCAGCCAATCTTAATATAACAAATTCAAAGTGTAAATCACAAAGTAAATCAATAAAGTTGAATTAAGTAAATAGTGTCGTTTTAAATTCAAAGTTGGATTAGGGGAAGCTGCAGGGGCACACCCTTGTCACACTGACAGAGCGACCTATCTGGAGGGTCCCACGCTGGGCACCACTTGCCAACCAGGAGCTCACGTCAACGGAGCGACCTACTCAGGGAGTCCCCTGCAGAGGAAGCTCCGATGGACCACCCTCGCTGCCAAGGAGCTTACGACAACAGAGTGTCACATCCGGAAGCCCCTCACTGGCGGAAGTTGCGAGGGCGCACTTTTCACGCCGTCCACACTAGAAGTAAACGGCCACACAAGACCACCCCACAGGAGGTAAGCAAAAACAAAACATTTAACTTAAAAATATAGCCTGCACACACTCTTCGCGTGCGAGGCGAGTTTAAGAACATAAGCCTCATAAACGTTCACGGGCCGACAAAGGTATCCCCTGACGACGAATAGGAAGAATACTACGAGAACGTCGAAAGGGCCCTAAATGCCTGCCCAAGATACGATGTGAAAATCGTTCTTGGTGATTTGAATGCAAAACTAAATCGACAGTCGGTTTACAAGCACTACGCAGGTTCCAATAATTTGCATGAGAACACTAATGACAATGGACACCGAGTCATCGAACTGGCAGCATCGAAAAACTTGGTCGTTGCAAGTACCAAGTTTCCGCGTAAAGATGTCCACAAGGCCACCTGGGCATCACCTGATGGAGCCACTCGCAACCAAATTGACCTCGTGTTGATAGATCGCCGCCACTCCTCGAGCCTGATGGCGGTACGAACGTATCGAGGTGCCAGCATCGACCCGGATCACTATCTTGTTGGTGTAGTTTTCCGAGCGCGGATTGCCCTACGGAGATGTATTGCATCCAAGGATCAAGTTCGGGTTAACACGGCTGCCCTACGCAATGAGAATACCAGTAACACATTTGGTCATGCGTTAAGACTCGCCCTCGAAGAGCTCGACGGAGGGAGAGTATGTCCTGGGGCCAGAATGCCGGGCATAGAAGAGAAATGGACACGCCTTAAGAATACTGTCATTAGTACTGCCAACTCCATCTTAGGAAGTAGTCATAGAGATCGGAGCGACTGGTTTGATGATGAGTGCAAACTAGCGACTGAACGTAAGAATGCTGCATACCGGGCAATACAGCAGTCTCATAGGGCGCGGGTGCGCGAGGAGAAATACAAAGAGCTCAGAAGATCTGAAAAAAAGACTTCACAGACAAAAGAAAAGTGCCTGGGAAAAAATCTTGTCTGTGAAATAGAGAAAAGTTCCGCGCTAAGCGCGGAAGTTCTACAAAATAATCCGCAGTATGACGCAATACACACCATGCTGCACTTACTGCAAGGATAAAGAGGGTAATCTGATCACCGATCCTGAAGGCATTCTGGAGCGATGGGAAGTGCACTTCAATGAATTGCTAAATGGTCAGCTCATAGAAGAATTGGAAGCTCCACCAATGCAAGATCAAGACCAAGTGCTGCCGCCACCAAGCATTAAGGAAACATTAAAAGCCATAAGACAGCTAAAATCAAATAAAGCCCCTGGAGCTGATGGCATACCAGCTGAGCTGATCAATCAAGGAAGGACAGCGTTACATCACACAATTCAAGCTCCTCAATAGTATACTGGGTAGTATACCCGCCTGTCATGCGGGAGACCGGGGTTCGATTCCCCGTCGGGGAGCCTCTGGCGCAAGACTAATGACCTTGCCCGGAAAAAACAAATCATTATGGAAAATTTAACAAGCCTCAGGACTTGCTAAATAAGGCCAAGACCGGTTCCAGGTTGTAGTGCCGATGATGATGATGAAAAGCCATAAGACAGCTAAAATCAAATAAAGCCCCCGGAGCTGATGGTATACCAGCTGAGCTGATCAAACAAGGAGGGACAGCGTTACATCGCGCAATTCATGAGATCGTGGTGCACGTATGGGAGCAGGAGGAGATGCCGAAAGATTGGCGTCGTGGTATAATTTGCCCCATACATAAGAAGGGAGATATCACACTGTGCAGCAACTACTCGTATAGGGGTATAACATTGCTGAGTACCGCCTATAAGATACTCTCCACTATCCTACAAGATCGGATAGCCCCATACGCTAAAGCCATCATTGGTCAATATCAGTGTGGCTTCATCCCAGGCAAATCAGGGATTGATCAGATATTCACCATTAGGCAGGCGATGGAAAAATGTCAGGAATTTAAGATTCAATTATACCATCTATTTATAAACTTATGCCTACGACAGCATACCTAGGGTAGAACTGTATAATGCCATGAGAGAGTTCGGAATTCCAAACAAATTGATACGACTTTGTAGGTTGACCATTACCAACATAACTAGTCAAGTAAAAATAGCGCGATTGTTGTCCAAACCAATAAATATCTTTAATGGACTCCGACAAGGGGACGGTCTGGCCTGCCTCCTCTTCAACCTGGCGTTGGAGAAAGCAACCCGTGACTTTGGCATCACAACTAGAAGGACTATTACCACCAAGTCCTGCCAGATACTTGCCTACGCAGATGACAACAACATCATCGGTAGAACCGAGTCGGCTGTACAGGACTCCTTCATTCAGATCGAGCAAGCGGCACAAAAACTGGGACGGCACATTAATGAGGGAAAAACTAAGAACATGGTGGCAACTTCTGCGAAGAGAAGACCTAACGTTGGCCAAACGATTAGGCTAGTGAAGCACGAATTTGAAGTAGTGCAATCCTTTAACTACCTTGGGTCAATAGTATCAGCCGATTACAATATTGAAGAAAAAAATACGCGAACGGCTGATTAATTCCAACAAACCCTACTATGGTCGATCAAGGCTCTTTAAATCCAAAAATTTATCCAGAACATCCAAGCTACTACTGTACAAGACCATGGCCTTACCAGTACTCATGTATGGATCCGAGACCTGGGTGCTCAATAAAAGGCACTCTGAACTCTTACCCGCGTTTGAGAGGAAGGTCTTAAGGAGAATTGTTGACCCCTTTATTGAGGGAGGACGATTCCGGAGACGCTACAACCATGAGTTGTACGCGATCTACCTTGAAGCTAATGTTGTAAGAGAAATCAAGGCCGATAGACCTCGGTGGGCGGGAAACCTAGCTCGCATGAGCGAAGAGGAGCCTTCCCGGAAAGTCCTTTGTGAGAGGATGTATGGAAGGAGACAGTGCGGCGATGGACGGATGGCGTAGACCAGCACGCCCAGAGCCCGGGAGTGCAAAACTGGATGACATCGGCTCGAAATCGGGACCGGTGGAAAGATTTGCTAAATAAGGCCAAGACCGGAACCCGACTGTAGTGCCGATGATGATGATGTATCTGTCTTGTTTTCTGTTTTATTTGTTTTTCGTGCGGTTAATTCACCGTATTTATTTCCTGTGCCTGAGTAGTGAATATCATTATTCTCTGTGATGTCACCTTCACACGCATCACTTTCCTTTCCTGAAGAATTGTCGGTTAAACGTCGTTTTGCTGAACGAGTTTGCACTTGACGCAGATTTGTATGAGCCATTCTTTTATTATTATAGTTTTTCGTTGGAAAGGGTTACTCCCAAATATTTTAGAGTTTTGGAAGGTTTTATGAGGGTGTTATTAAGCATGAGTTTAATTTTGTTGTGGCAACGTTTAGTGTTGTTTGTGCAGTGAGCGCTTTTGCCCTTAAACACTGTTAGCTACGTTTTGGTTGGGTTGAGGCCGATTTTCCATTTCTTAAAGTATGCTGAGATGAGCGGGAGGAAGTTGTAAACGCGGTTTCTTGCCGCTTTGACAAATCTACTGCTAGAGTAGATTAAAGTATCGTCAGCATAATTTAGCATTACAACACTAGGTGGAGGTTGGGGAATATCGGGGCTCGTTAAGTAGGCATCAGCCGACTTAAGGAAGAAGTCAATTGTTGATGGCGTCGAGTTGATGACACGAGTTGGCTGCAGCGGACTGTCGATGTACGTATATGGGTGCGATGAGAGGAGGTCCAAAAGTTGGCAACCATATTTGTTATTCTTGATGTCGTTGAATGCTGTATGTCGAGCGTTCCAGTCTCCACCGATTATGAATGGTGCGGCGAGAGACTGTCTGATTAATTGAGATAATTCAGAGTCAGGGAAGTCTTGTTCTCGTGTTGTGTGGATGTAAATGGATGTTAATCTGGCGCAAGACTAATGACCTTGCCCGGAAGAAAGAAATCATTATGGAAAATTTAACAAGCCTCAGGACTTGCTAAATAGGGCCAAGACCGTTTCTCGGTTGTAGTGCCCATGATGATGATGAAATGGATGTTAATATGATTACTTTTGTGTTTTCACAAAAAAAGTTTGAGTGCCATGTATTCGATTTTGAAAACATTGGCGAACCTGATTTCGGTGAATTGAAGTTTATTATTTAGTAGGATGCCGGTACCTCCATGGGATCCAGTAGTTCTGGGGTTTGAAATAAATGTATAATTGGGGATAAATACTCAGGAGTTGGACTTAAGCTTCTGAGAGGAGACGGATGTCTGGGGAGAAGGTTTTAACAAACAACCGTAAATGTTGATTACGGATGTTGGAGTATATACTCTGCGTTGAGGGGACTATAGTTACTTCAGCCATTGAGCGAAAGAATATGGGAAGTTATAAGTGAGAGAATCTGACCTTTTTTTCGATATCCGACATATGCTTCAATGTAGGAAGCATAATTTGTAGACTCTTGATGTAGAGCATGATGTCCAGGTTGAGGCCAATTGAGTTGGGGTTGTTTGACGTCGGCGTGCTTGGATTGTTTTTGATGACATCCGGATATGATGTTCCTGGCCTTGTAAGTTGTGGTATTGTGTTCTACGATGTGGATTTGGTAGGTGCGGATTTGTTGGTTGTAGTTGGTTTTATTCTTCCTTGGAGAATTCTCAATTTATGAGGGCAGCCGAGATCACGATGTATACTCCTTTATAAACGGAAACAAATCGAAATTTGTATCCTGAAATGATCGATTCGAACGCAAAATCTCGATTTAGATACACTGGGTGTGGTGTCCAATTTTTGTTTTGAGATAAGAATTCAGTTTTATGAACTCTAATGAAATTGTAGTGCATATGAGGATATGCACTGGATATGCACTTTGTTTGCTTATGGCAAATTGAACATCTGGTTCGATTTGGCAGGGGTTTGGTTTTGTTTGGATTATGACGAATATTTGATTCGTTTATCAGGGATATTATTTTACCGGGAGATTGTATTTGTGGATTTGAGTTAAGAGTTATGGGGAGTTGAGTACAAGGGCGATAAACGAATATTGCGATTGCATTATCGAAACATATAAGGTTGGGTCGAAGTTATGGGGGTTCTTCAGGTAAGTAACAGTGGGGTTTGGCGGAACCGCCACAAACCACTTGTTATGCATTTCTATATACAAGCAACTACTTCTTCACAATATTTGGGATTTTTAGTAGATCCGTGGAGTAACACGATAGCACGTCTGCGCCGTTTGACGGTCACCGCCGAAGTTCCCCATAACGAGTAGGACATGATAAAGTAGACGAATATTGAACTTTTCACGAAATCTCATGAGTTGTCTCCTGACTGCCATTACATGCTCAGCAGTGACAGCCGTTAAGAAAACACGAATGAACATCGCCTATGTAAGTTTACGGAAGAAATGAAACTATTTGACAATTCAAAGATGGCGCGAGTATATTCGGGAGATGTCCCAAAGGTGTCCCAAGGATGTTCCAAATATGTCCCAAAGGTGTTCCGCATATGTACCAAAGATATATCAATGATGATCTACGGCATGTTCTACAAAATGTTCAAGAACATATTCGATAGCATGCCCCATAACATGTTCGATAACGTGTGACGCAACATACTCCATAACATGTAGGACTTGTTAAAGGATATAAACGTCGAACTTTTCCTGAAACTCGCTAGTTATCTCTTTATTGCCTTGGCATGCGCACCAGTGATAACTCGTAAGGTAAATGCTGCGATAGAGTATTGTTACAGTACTCATTTCATATCGTAAGTTGCAGAGGGAAAGATACACATGGCGAGATAACTTGAGCCGAACTGCAAGAGCGTGTCCCGGTCATGCATTTCCACCATAATTCAATTTTCGGCTTCAATGTGTATCGATGCATCGACCACCGCTACTTTCGCTCACACAATGTACTGACATTCGGGATTATCCCAAAAACCCTTCTTTGCGATTTTGTCTTTGAAAACAGCTGTCAAGAAACTATGGAATATGAAGATGTTTGGCCAAACTATTAAATCTTCTATTGAATGGTTTAGTCTGGACAATGAGTAACTAATACAGGGCAGTGTAACCGACAAAAGTGAAACTATTCGATCGGATCCTGACACTTTCAAATACCGTCAAATTAAACGCTAGCGATTGTAATCGATCTTTGGAAAACGTATTGAGTTGCTACCAACAAATGAATGCGTCTCGAACTTGTGCACCAACAACGACAGAAAACAACATCCGTCTCAGAAGCACCTCAATCTAGCCCATCCCACTGGTAATACACAAAACAAATCAATCACTGCATTGGTCCAGGTTTCAAGTTTCACAAATCGAACATCGGTATGATTAAGCGAATCGATATTCGCGTTCGTAGATACCCAGATACAATAATTAGGTAAGCAGCAGGCCAGAGGACATCGATAAATTACCAACGCAACTGGCTCCTCCGCCAGTTGTTCATTTCTATTTCTATTTACTTCTAATTTTTTCACGTTTCTCCTCATTGAGAAAATCAATTTGAAAATCCAAAATGCCACAAGAAAAATTCATTTTTTCCCTGTTTTTAACCGGAGAAAAATTGCGCGCGCTACATGCTTGAAATGCGATACTTTTTTTCCCTCAGATACTCTTGGGTGCACTGAAGCCATAGTACACGCATCACTGTGTCCCTTCACAAGAAACAACATCAGTCGAGTGGTTGCAAGTTGAATGCGCGCTGCTATTGTTTTCGAGCTAACGTTGTCAGGAAAAGGCATGGAACGATATGAGTCGTTAACAGCCAAAGGTCGAGGGTAAACGGGTGAAATATCGGCAAATTGCAGTGACCTTTTGCCTAGTAGCTTGCCGAACTTTTCATGTCATTTATTTGTTTTTTTTTGTGGTTTTTTCCACAAAAAAGAGTTAAGGACGTGTTGAGGAATATGGGAAAATTTTTAGATTTTTTAATTAACTAAGTCATCTTAAATATCGAGGTGCCAGCAGATGTCTAATCGGGAATAATTTTGATAAATTGATGTTTGTATGGAAGGGAGAAGTCAGCGGTCGCACGATACAACGCGCTTGTGTAATAGGATGTCTTATTAGCTACCTCAAAATTATGTGAGATGACTTTACCTGAGAGTAATCGTGGGAATAACATGAAGTGTTCGAGAAAAACATTATTCATTAGCAGCTACTGGGAATTATAGAGTGGGGCTCTATCAAAATCGTCGGGTGATCTAACTGTTGTCATCTCCCTTAGCTAGGGACGATACTTGGGAGAGTGTGTATGTTAGTTGCTGCGGGTTCAAATACTAATTGGTAACTAAGTTATGAACTACCGTACACCATTTTATCACTTCGTCTAATGGATGTGAGCCAGGGTTTTTTTTTAAGTGTTAACAGTGTGAATACTATCTTCTATCATAAAGAAGATTGTTAGAATGTAGTTTTTCAGTTCGTAAAAATAGTTAAGCACCCATGTGATCATAACTTCCTGGGAATAGTCAGTTGTGTTCGAATTTGCACGACATTTCATGCATTCCTATTTTACTTAACTATATATGTGAATCGAATTAATAATAAATCAGTTATTAATAAATCACTCTCATATTGGGTATTCGAAGAAATCTTGGTCTGTTATACAAAGTCACTACAATTGTGCAAGAGTTCCGCGGCGGCTCGTGCAACATTCGTGGCTAAAGCTCTAATTTACCGGTTGTGTCTGTCAAAATGTTAAATCATCATCATCATCGGCACTACAACCGGGATTTGGTCTTGGCCTTATTTAACAAATCTCTCCACCGGTCTCGATTTAGAGCCGATGTCATCCAGTTTGGCACTACGATCCTCTGGGCGTCCTGGTCTACGTCATTCCTCTATCGCAGACAAGGTGTGCCGCGCTGTCTCCTTCCGTACATCCTGCCACAAAGGACTTTCCGCGCAGGCTCCTCTTCGCTCATTCGAGCTAGGTGTCACGCCCACCGGAGTCTACCGAGCTTGATTTTTCTTACAACATTAGCTTCGAGGTAGATTGCGTACAACTCATGGTTGTAGCGTCTCCGGAATCGTCCTCCCTCATATACGGGGTCAACAATTCTCCTTAAGACCTTCCTCTCGAACGCGGCTAAGAGTTAAGAGTGCTTTTATTGAGCACCCAGGTCTCGGATCCATACCTGAGTACTGGTAAGACCATGGTCTTGTGGCAACTCTAACAGATACACACAATTCACAGTCAAAAATAGTGAAGAACACCGAACGAAAAATCGAATAAGAAGAATACATCAGAACCGTATACCAACCGATAAATTAAAATAATTCACATCAGTGGAATATAGTCGAGTTTGGAAATCAAATTCTAAACACGGTCAGTAGCCTGGTGTGTAACGCTTAGGTAAAATTTTTTTCGTGATTCGAATTGTCATAGCGTCAGTTCGAATCACACGATCTTCTTCACTATTATTTCAAACGCTATAGCCTTGTACAGTAGTAGCTTGGACGTTCTGGATAAATTTCGGGATTTAAACAGCCTAGATAGACCATAGTAGGCTTTGTTGGATTTAATCAGGCGTTAGCGTATTTTTTCTTCCATATTGTTTGATACTATTGACCCAAGGTAGTTAAAGGATTGCACTACTTTAAATTCGTGCTTCAGTAGCCTGATAGTTTGACCCACGTTAGGTCTTCTCTTCGCAGAAGTTGCCACCATGTACTTAGTTTTTCCCTCATCATTCCCAGTTTTTGTGCCGCCTGCTCGATCTGGGTGAAGAATTCCTATAGCGCCGATTCGGTTCTACCGATGATGTCGATGTCATCTGCGTAGGCAAGTATCTGGCTGGACTTGGGATTGTTAGGAAGGTTTTCTATGAAATTTATCGACAGTTCTAGGATCCGTTTATCCAGTCGTTCGATGCCTGCGGTGTTGTTTGATCTTGAGAGAGAGTCCTTTAGGTTTCCACAACACTCGTCTGCAGAGGTTAAGCTATATTGAGGCTTTATGAAGGGAATTATTGATCTGGGTTGAGAATGACCAGTCGTTGGAAAGGGTTACTCCCATATATTTTAGAGTTTTGGAAGGTTTTATGAGGGTGTTATTAAGCTTGAGTTTAATTTTACTGTGGCAACGTTTAGTGTTGTTTGTGCGGTGAGCGTTTTTGCCTTTAAACACTGTTAGCTGGGTTTTGGTTGGGTTGAGCCGGATTTTCCATTCGTTAAAGTATGCTGTGATGAGTGGGAGGAAGTTGTTAACGCGTTTTCTTGCCGCTTTGACAAATCTACTGCTAGAGTAGATTAAAGTATCGTTAGCATAATTTAGCATTACAACACTAGGTGGAGGTTGGGGAATATCGGATGTGTATAGAAGATAAAAAAGTGATCCGAGAATGGATCCTTGGGGAACTTCTGCGGTTATGTTGCGAGTTTGTGAGAGGGAAGAGTTTATTCTGACCATGAATTTCCTACCAGAAAGATAAGATGCTAGGAGCTTTGTGATGTTGGAATTCAGACCAAATAAGCAGTGTAGCTTATAAAGAAGTCCTGAGATCCAGACACAATAAAATGCTTTGGAAATTTCGAGAGATATGCATACAGTAGGGAATTGGTTTTCCAGACCAGTTGTGACATCGTGTGTAAGTTTGAGTAGAGCATGGCAACTGGAGTATCGCTCACGAAAGCCAAACTGAGAATTAGGAATGAGAGCGTTATCACTGGCAAACGAGAGAAGGTTATGGAAATTTTTACATTGATTTTTCTTACAACATTAGCTTCGAGGTAGATTGCGTACAACTCATGGTTGTAGCATCTCCGGAATCGTCCTCCCTCACATACAGGGCCAACAATTCTCCTTAAGACCTTTCTCTCGAACGCGGCTAAGAGTTCAGAGTGCCTTTTATTGAGCACCCAAGTCTCGGATCCAAACATGAGTACTGGTAAGACCATGGTCTTGTACAGTAGTAGCTTGGACGTTCTGGATAAATTTCGGGATTTAAACAGCCTTCATAGACCATAGTAGGCTTTGTTGGATTTAATCAGCCGTTCGCGTATTTTTTCTTCCATATTGTTTGATACTATTGACCCAAGGTAGTTAAAGGATTGCACTACTTTAAATTCGTGCTCCACTAGCCTGATAGTTTGACCCACGTTAAGTCTTCTCTTCGCAGAAGTTGCCACCATGTACTTAGTTTTTCCCTAATTAAAGTGCAGTCCCAGTTTTTGTGCCGCCTGCTCGATCTGGGTGAAGGATTCCTGTACCGCTGATTCGGTTCTACCGATGATGTCGATGTCATCTGCGTAGGCAAGTAATTGGCTGGAGTTGGTGACAATAGTCCCTCTAGTTGTAACGCCAGAGTAACGGATTGCTTTCTCCAACGCCAGGTTGAAGTGGAGGCAGGCCAGACCGTCCCCTTGTCGGAGTCCATTAAAGCTGTTTATTAGTTTGGACAGCAATCCCGCTATTTTTACTTGACTAGTTACGTTGATCATGGTCAAGCTACAAAGTCGTATCAATTTGTTTGGAATGCCGAATTCTCTCATGGCATTATATAGTTCTACTCTGGCTATGCTGTCGTAGGCGGCCTTAAAGTTTATAAACAGATGATATAATGGAATCTTAAATTCCTGACATTTTTCTGAATATCTGATCAATTGCTGATTTGCCTAGGATGAAGCCACACTGATATTGACCAATGACGGCTTTAGCGTATGGGGCTATCTGATCTTGTAGGATAGAGGAGAGTATCTTATAGACGGTACTCAGCAATGTTATACCCCTATAGTTGCTGCACAGTGTGATATATCCCTTCTTATGTATGGGGCAAATTATACCACGACGCCAATCTTCCGGCATCTCCTCCTGCTCCCATACGTGCACCACGATCTCATAAATTGCGTGATGTAACGCTCTCCCTCCTTGTTTGAACAGCTCAGCTGGTATGCCATCAGCTCCAGGGACTTTATTTGATTTTAGCTGTCTAATGGCTTTTAATGTTTCCTCAATGTTTGGTGGCGGCAGCACTTGGTCTTGATCTTGCATTGGTGGAGCCTCCAATTCTTCTGTGAGCTGACCATTTAGCAATTCATTGAAGTGCACTTCCCATCTCTCCAGAATGCCTTCAGGTTCGGTGATCAGATTACCCTCTTTATCCTTGCAGTAAGTGCAGCGTGGTGTGTATTGCGTCATACCGCGGATTATATTGTAGAAATTCCGCGCTTATCGCGGAACTTTTCTCTATTTCACAGTCAAGAATTTTTCCCAGGCACTTTTCTTGTGTCTGTGAAGTCTTTTCTCAGATCCTCTGAGCTCTTTGTATTTCTCCTCGCGCACCCGCGTCCTATGAGACTGCGGCATTGCCCGGTACGCAGCATTCTTATGTTCAGTCGCTAGTTTGCACTCATCATCAAACCAGTCGCTCCGATCTCGATGACTACTGCCTAAGATGGAGTTGGCAGTACTAATGACAGTATTCTTAAGGCGTGTCCATTTCTCTTCTACGCCCGGCATTCTGGCCCCAGGACATACTCTCCCTCCGTCGAGCTCTTCGAGGGCAAGTCTTAACGCGTGACCAAAGGTGTTACTGGTATTCTCATTGCGTGGGAAAGCCGTGTTGATTCGAACCTGATCCGCGGATGCAATACATCTCCGTAAGGCAATCCGGGCTCGGAAAACTGTACCAACAAGATAGTGTTCCGAGTCGACGTTGGCACCTCGGTACGTTCGTACCGTCATCAAGCTCGAGGAGTGCTGCCGATCTATCAACACGTGGTCAATTTGGTTGCGAGTGGCTCCATCAGGTGATACCCAGGTGGCTTTTCGATGCTGCCAGTTCGATGACTCGTAATCCATTGTCATTAGTGTTGTCATGCAAACTATGGGAACCTGTGTGGTGCCTGAAAACCGGCTCCCAACCTATTTGTGGATTCAAATCACCAAGAACGATTTTCACATCGTATCTTGGGCAGGCATTGAGGGCCCGTTGGACGATCTCGTAGTATTCTTCTTTTTCGTCGTCAGGGGTCTCCTCTGTAGGTCCGTGAACGTTTATGGGGCTTATGTTCTTAAACTTGCCTCGCACGCGAAGAGTGGATAGCCTTTCATTTATTTCATTAAAGCCGATGAAGGCAGGCAGCAGTTTTTGGCTGACTAGAAAGCCTACCCCGAGCACATGGTGTTTTGCGTGACAGCTGTAATAAATGTCTTACTCGTTTCTTTGGAGAACACCACTCCCCGTCCATCTTATTTCTTGTAATGCTGTGATGTCATCCTAATATTCGGACTGGGCATCGGCTAGCTGCTGTGCAGCTCGAGCTTTGTTTAGTGAGCGGACGTTCCATAAAAAAAAATCAATTAAATCATTTAGCCATTTTCGTTTCCGTGGCCGTCGTCGTGTATCCGGTCCATATCCGAGGCTTGTTAAATTTGCCATAATAATTCATTTTTACGGGCCTGGTTATTAGCCTTGCGCCAACTTTTCTCAGGATGTCGCTGCATGCATTGGTTCACTACTTAGCGGGAGTAGCTATCCAGCGGTGTCACGTGGAGACTGCATCCCAACTTGGATTGAACAGGGACAAGGATCGTTCTGGCCTTCGCCGGGTTGAAAGCAATCAGTAACTTTGCCCTGTATGTTCGCACCCCTCCCCCCAAAAATGTTAAATCACAGGCTAACAATTCATTCACAACATTTCTGATACCTATATTTTCGATTTCACCCTACTTGAATGAGACTTGACATCAGTTAAAATGAACGTAATTCATAAGAACCCCTCGGTGGCGATTCGTCAGGAAAATTTGGAATGGATTCGGGAGTGAATGGATCCAGGATTAGTCAGTCGAAAAACAAATTATCTCTTGTCAATTACTCATTTTCCAATTCACTCATTTGCTGATGATAGCACGTTGAGCATCTCATACTCATACGAACACTCCCGCCAAAACTCTTCGAACGTCACCACCAACCAGTAACTTATGCTTGATACATTGAATTCAGACCTCAACAAGATATATCAATGGGGATTATCTAACCGAGTAAAATTTAATGCCCAAAAAACTCAGCCGTCAAAGGCGGGCCCCAAAGTAAATATACCGTCTATGAACGGCACTTGCATCGATGAAGCCAAGGAACTATAGATCCTCGGCACTGGAATTAATTCGGCGCTTAACTGGAATTACCACATATTTGAAGTTGCGAAAAGCGCAGACAAATGTATGGGGTTCCTTAAAAGATGCAAAGGATACTTCACTCCATCCAACCTGGCCACTATTTACAAAGCGTATATTCGTCCAAAAATGGAGTTCAACTCCCATATTTGGTCAGGCGCTTCCAAAACTGCACTACACGTGCTCGACAGGATGCAAAAACAAGCAGTGAAACTTATTGGGGACTCAGCCGTAAGTCGATCAATTCCGTTGTTAGAACATAGGCGCAACGTATCATGCGTATCTCTTTTCTATAGGTATACCACGGTCGTTGCTCAACTGAACTTGCTGAATGTGTTCCGCCCCTTCAGCGGAATTTGTATTCTTCTTGTTTTGTGTGAGCATGTGTTGCATCCGTATAGAACAATCGGCATGATTACGGTTCTATAAACACCAAGCTTTATATTAGGTGATAGCAATTTGGATTTCAGCAGTTTACTGACTGCGTGCCAACTAGCATTGTCGGATATATGTGTTCCCTGAGGTCCACCTACTCGCGCCATAATCATAACATATATGTTGTTTTATCTTCATTTGTTTCTATCCCCACCTCTTCTGCCTCTTTGATGATGATTTCACGGTTTTTACATACAGTTCATAGATTATCGCCCAAAACGGCGATATCGTCCGCATATGCGAGCACTTGTGTACTCGTAACTCCATTCAGGGATGATCCGACCATGTTGTCGTCTTATACCTCTCTGATGACATACTTGAGCACAAGGTTAAACACACATGGTGACAGGCCATTTCCCTGTTTTAGTCCGTCGCGGATTTCAAATGGTTCTGAGAGGTGGTTTTCTATTTTAACATGGCATTTGTTTTCGTTCATGCACATGTGAATGAGAGCGGGATATTTTTTTGGGACTCCTAGCTCAACTACAATATGGTAAAGTCTTTGCTTCGCCACTGAGTCGTAAACTTTTTTGAAGTCAACGAAGAGTTGCTGAACCGTCTCTCCGTATTCCCACTTATTTTCCAGCAATAGCCTTACTGTGAACAATTTTTTTTTATTACACTTCTCTCTGGAGAGGCGAACCCATAGCACCGACAGGGCGCCCCGAGATGCCATCAAATAACTGTTGCAGTTTTTTTGTTTTGAACAGTTGCAGGTTGCAACACTCCAGGAACACTCGCATGGGAAGGGAGTTCCACAGCTTCCCCGCTCTGTAACGGAACGACTTCTGATGCAGGGATGTTCGTTCGGGAGATGAACCGCAAACTGGTGCGGTCTGCTGGATTGTATTGTGGAGGCCATATGAACCGTCGCTCGTTTACTGGTTCTTACGGAATCCGCATTGGTAGTCACCCAGTCTTTCTCCTGCGTACGGTGTGATTCTCGCAGTATTACATTTGTTAGTATTTTGTATGCGGTTAGGAGCAATGATATTCGTCTGTAGTTTTCGCAGGCAGATCTGTCACTTTTGAGGATTTTCATTCTATTCAGGTTTTCCATTTTTCCGGAGTGACTTCCTTATCCCATATTGTTTTGATGAGTTGGTGGATCGTTCGACTGGTCGCCTGTCCTCCATGCTTCATAAGCTATGGCGGGATGCAGTCGACTCCGGGAGCTTGGTTGTTTTTCAATCGATTTATTGCGTCTACAACTTCGTTGAGAGAGGGGTCTGGGATCTGAGGCCTGGATGTATGTACGTCTGGTGCGTTTATTTGTGGTTGATGGGTGCACACGTTGAGGAGGTTTTCAAAGTACAGCTTCCATCTTGTGACGATATTGTTTATTTTTGTGACCAGACCGGCCGTTTTCGTCACGAACTATCCCAGCTCTCCATCGGTAGCCATTTCTAATTGAAATTATGCCGGAATAGTCTGATGTTCTTTGCTCTGGCATTTTCTAGGATTTTTTCGATCCCAGTCTTCTCCCATTCGCGTTTTTTGCGTTTGAAACGTCTCGTTGTCTGTTTCCGAATCGTGGCCTATTGTTCTGCGTTGACTTCATCATATCTTTCTAAGTGCGTCACTCTAGGGCGTTTACGTTCTTCGATCATCGCCCGGGATTCATGATCAAACCAAGGGTTAAACTTAATTGTTTTCTTAAATCCTAATACCGTTTGGGCTGTTTGCTTGATTGTGTCTCTGATCTATGCCCACAGAGTGTCTATACTATTGGCTTCCTCTTCCTCGCTACGCCCATTCTCTAGGGTGCTAAATCTATTCGTCAGCTCGTCTTGATATTCAGCCCGTGTGCAAAGGTATTTTAGTTTATTGATGTCGAACATTTTGCTCGTCTCCCGTGACTGCCACGTGGGTTTGCTGCGAGCCGATTCCTAATTTTGCCCATCACTAGAAGATGATCGGAGTCGCAATCTGCTCCTCTATATGATCTTACTTCAAGGATGTTCGAGTGGTGTCTTTTGTCTATGAGGAAGTGGTCTATTTGGTTACGCGTTACGCCACCGGGTGATATCTGTGGGGAGGAGAAGTAGGTTGCACCGGCGTACGGCGCTGATTCACTTCTTCCCCATAACCCCTCACTGAAAGTCCCAACACGTATTGTTCACAACTGGTCTCCGAAGGAAATAAAACACACGATTTAGTCCACTACAGTTTGATTACTTTTAATAGATATCATGTGGGTGTAAGTCTGTATAATGGCTTAGTACGTTAATGGATATAGTATAAAAAAAAAAGTAAAATTTAATGATTTCACATCTCTTCAGTCTATATAGATTTTTGTTGTTTTTGGTTACATGAATTTATTTTTGTTTTTTTACTTGATTCACATTTGACACTCACTGACACCGGGCACGTCTTGGTTATTCGGTTGTTCGTTTCACGGTATATTGACTTTAACGGTTGAAAATTCGCGGCTACTGGATGTGTTAAAAAATTGGAACGCGACCCGCAACGCCACGGGAGCGGAGTTGGAGACCCGAGCGACTCAGTCTGGTGATGGAAAAGGACTCAGCAATAAGCGGCTCGTATAGAGCCGACTCGCTAATGGGGTTTGGCGGTGTGGTGAAAAGGAAATGAAATTTCGTAACGGCAATTCATCGAAGAAATGGTGCTGAAAACAAATACGGGCATCATTACAGTCGTGGATGAGCGGCGCGGATGCGTTAATAGATGCGTCGCCATTAGGAAAATGTGCTAATGGGTTTTAAGGTGTATGGCCTCTCAGACTGCAATAGGAACCGAGTTCTTGTCTGTACTAGGAAATGCTAGAGGATTCGGTTCCGATGATAATGCTTGGGACGCGGTAATTGTTTGTTGATTGGACAAACGAATCGCGGGTCGGTTTATTGCAGCTGTATAAACAAGCTGTCCGACATAACATTTTACGATGACACGGGTGCCGAATGGTTTGGGATTTATGATGCCGTATGATGTGAAGAATTCTTAACAGAAAATTTGAATAACGCATTAAATGCGTGAATGCTGTAAGAATTCTCTTTAGGGATTTTCAGATAATGCGTTGGATGCATTAAATGTCTTTGAGCAAGGAATTGTTTTAAGTATGCTGGTGATTGGGATGCAAATATGGGGTGCGAATATGGGGGGCTCTTCAGGTGAGCTTTAAGGACTCCCATATATCCATGCGGCGTTATGGATTTGCTTGTGTTTGAACATCGTGCTTTTCACTACCAGATCTTTTGATGTTTCGAACGTGATAATTCGAATTCCATTATCATTTGAAATGTCGTGTAGGCTTTCTTTACCTATAGTTGGTTTGAAGATATCTTCCTTTCCAATTTTCGCGTTGAGGTCCCCGAGGAGGATTTTAACATCGAATGACGAGACCCCATCAAATATTTCCTCAACGTCTCGTAGAATGTGTGCTCCGTTTCGTCATCGGCGGAATCCGTTGGGGCTTGTACCATTATAAGTACATAATTGTACCAGGGCCCAGTATTTTTAGCAACGACATCCGGTCATTAATAAATCTCACATCTTTTACATGGGACGTAATCTTATTGCTTATGATAAAGCCGGTTCCGAGGTTATGTGTATCGGCATCTCCACGCGCCAGTGTGAACTCGTTGGATTCGATTATTTGATGTGGGAGTCGGACTTCCTGAAGCGCGACGATATCCATTTTTTTCTACGACCCTCTGTATCGCGCCTGGTTTACATAACGTTCGGGCATTCCACGTGTCGACGCGTATAACCCGCTTTTTTCGGTTTTCTTTACGTCTGGCTGATTTATTTTAGGTAAATTTTAATTTTTTGGTCTTCAGACTCTCTCCCTCTCTTTGTTTTTACTCTCACTTAGAGACTTTCTAGCACTAGACATATTGATATCTAAATTTCACAAGAAACGTTGCCTTTGATAAAACGAAAACTACGACGACGTCGAAAAAAAAGAATGTCACAAACAACTAATTTTCATAACACACATAAAAGAGTATATTGTTGTATCTGTCAAAAAGTGTCTGTTGACATACTGCTGATTTACTATAAATGCCTAAAAAATATTTCGGACAAATGAGTACATTTTATAAGTCATTGTAAAATTATGGATATATTTTAAAAGTTTTCTTGAGACTCGATCGAGTTTCGTAAAAGATTAGTACTCATTTGATTCTAGCGAGCGCATGAACTTCCTTCAAAAATAGACAGCCGGGATTCCCCAAGGGTTATTAGGCCGGGCCACCGTACCGCGGCAAAAAATAAAAAAAAAAAGAATTAAAACTGAGCAATAACTTTTTCATAACGAATGTGTTTAAAGCTTGATAATTTATCTGTATAATTCGGGTATGTTCTTGAGCATCATCATCATCATCATCGGCACTACAACCGGGATCCGGTCTTGGTCTTATTTAGCAAGTCTCTGCACCGGTATCTGGTCGCTATCCGAGACTTGTTAAATTGTCCATAATAATTCGTTTTTCCGGGCAAGGTTATTAGCTTGAGTTCCTGAGTTAATACATAATTGAAATTGATTAAATACAAAAATAATATTTTTTACCAAATTTTGCAATATATCTCCAGTCCTCATGCCCTCCACAGGTAGGGGCCCGGGGCATTTTGCTCGTTCTACCATCCTATTGTTACGCCACTGCGGTTAGGACTTATGATTATTGAAATTCTCGCCTCTTTCTGTGTTTGGTGCGGAGCTCACAATTTAAAATGTAATTGTCGAATTAAACGGAGAAAAATTGTGAAAGTACGAAGATTCGAAAAGAATCGAAGCTTAAGCGGTATGTTACAATAAAATAGAGGAGTGAGCGAAACTTACTTGCCACCTCTATTAATTGCTTGTAATCAAGAGTTTACTTCTGAGTTTTCAAAGTTTGTATCAAGACTTTTAAAAAAGAAAAAGAAATATTGGTACTTAAGAAAAATAAAGCGACTGGAAACACTGCTTATGAAATAGGAATGCGACATATCTTACAAAAATAATGAAACTGGAAACACTGTTAATGAGTCGGGATTGTTGTCGCTCTTCCCTTCGCTTATCAGGTGCGTTAAACGGTGTTTATGAATCAGCGCCAGTTTGAACTTATGCAGTTACTACGTAAGAATGGAAAGCGCCCGAAGTGAAGCAGTAGTCGTGAAGTGTGTTTTTGGCAATCTCCATCACTGAATGTAGCCAAAAATCATTTCTGTGGTTCCTCAGCCTTTTACTCACAAGCTCTCAATCGCTCTGATCATTTTTTATTCCCTGGCTTTAAAATTTAGTTGACAGTGTGTCAGAAGAGGGTAACCGACCAGCTAAAAGGTATCCAGAAGAAGCTTTCAGAAATGGTACGAAGACAGAAAACGGGAAGGTCCCCGACGCTGCGTAACTACAGTAAGATCTACATTGATGTCTAAAATAAATAAAATTCATGGATGTAAAACAATCAGCCTCGTTACCTTTCTAACATTACCCCTATATGTATAAAGCTTCCTTTTCAATAGTTCACAGATCGAAACTTGTCCGTAGACACGTAGAAAGCATTATTCTAATTTGTAAGTATGAAAATGCCACGCGCACTTACGCTTCCATTTGAATAGAAAATTCACTACTATATCGCATTCAGTACACTGTCACCATGGATGCGTTGACGTGTCTCAATTTTATCCGCATAACACACAAGGAACGCATTCTTCACCCAATTACAGGAACTACAGACCCAGTACCAAAACATTGTTACCTCTAATCATCCTGCCCACCTGTATGGCACGTGTCCGCGCGACTGCCCTCATCAAAATAATACCCGGTAGTGATTGAAAAGTTGAAGACAAAACAAACAGGATTACTTACATTCCCCGTAACGATTTGGTGAATGTCCGTGGTGAAGTGTGACGTCCATCAACAGTAATCCCTAGACACAACGCCATCGTCTATGCTTTATAACCATGAATTTAATTTGCCGTTATTATCCTGGTATTCTTCATCCTAATTGCATTACATCTGCTACCGCATCACAAATCATATGTTTCAGGGTAATTCTCTTGGGTCTCTACAGCAACCGCACAGATGGGGTGCGCAATGGCAGTCTTGAGGCATTGCAAACTTTATTTCTCAAGAGGGTGGAACGTATCGTAACACTTTAATAAATTCAATCATATCGCAGATAAAGTTGTTTATCCGACCGGGATCTTTGGATTCGGCGTCGTGTAATGGATTGGCGCACTTCCCCCCTCGTTGCGACATCCTTGCAACACAGACTGTCACAAACGTTTGTAACAATTTCATGTTCATGGTTTGAATGTTAATGTCTCACGGGACCAAATTAACGCTCGGAAGTGGCTTTTTATCACTTACAAGTAATCGTATGATTTGCAGAGTCTTTCCATCCAGCGACTGTAGGGTTGCGATTTGGGGTTTGAGATGTGATACATGTGGATGTGACGTGCTTCATGTCCAATTAGATAGTTGACAACTGTTTTTGACGGAGAGATGTCTATTGTGAAATCAACCGGAATTGCGAAGTTTTGAGAGGAACTGGGTCCTGATCAAAATAATGTTATCTGTTTATATGCGCGTTATGTTTGGGAATCCCATAATCATGTGTGGGAAATACATTTGCTATCACTGTAATCATAGTTTTACTAATGCGGCTTATTTTATAGGTGCTATTCACTAGGAAGCAACTTAACAATTGGTAATAAATTGTTTTGAAGGAAAATTGTACCGTTTGTTACAATCAAACTTCATTTCCTTAACCAAACAACTTTAGAATTTACTTGTCATTTATAATTCATAATTACATTTATAATTCATAATTACATTGTGCTTGATAGAAAGCTCCTAGGATCTAGTGTTTTTTTGGAGTTTACAATTCACTGTCACTCGGTACAAGATTCATCTGGTGGCGAGTGGTCAAATGACAACGTGATCTGCGGGAAGAATGAACAAATGTCAAAGTGGTTTGCGGGAAGAGTGCACAAATGTCGAAGTGATCTGAGGGAGGAGTGCACAAATCTCAAAGTGATCTGAGGGAAGAGTTCACAATTGTCACAGTGACCTGCTGGAAGGGCGCACAAATGTCAAAGTGATCTGCGGGAAGAGTGCACAAATGTCAAAGTGATCTGCGTTAAGGGCGCACAAATGTCAACGTGATCTGCGGGAAAAATGCACAAATGTCAAAGCGGTCTGCGGGAAGAGTGCACAAATGTCGAAGTGATCTGAGGGAGGAGTGCACAAATCTCAAAGTGATCTGCGTGAAGAGTGCACAAATGTCGAAGTGATCTGAGGGAGGAGTGCACAAATCTCAAAGTGATCTGCGGGAAGAGTCCACAACTGTCAAAGTGATCTGCGGGAAGAGCGCACAAATGTCAAAGTGATCTGCGGGAAGAGTGGACAAATTATTTTGTGACTTGGAGGATTTTTTTTCTCCGATCTTAGCAAACAGTTTTTCGTAATATATAATCTTTTTTTTTTCTATACGTAAATAATGATAAAAGAAACAGCTAACACTAAATGTTAGGGGTACCGACATCAGGAGAAATATGAACACTCGTGGGAATAATTCTTTGCTCTTTGTGTCGGGGGTTAAAGCGTAAATATTGAAAGTCAAGTGTGGAGTTGTTCTGAGATGGTATGGGTTTTCGAGTGTAATGCGCTTAAGTCCCGGTTGTAAAAGATGCAAAGAATATTGTTACTCATTTTTATAAATGTTTGTATTAACTTTAATAACAAAGTACAGATACACACAAAATAGCATGGTTCATATTTTTTAATTTAAATATTACATTCATATTCATTGAGTACTTTTAAAAATATTTCATGATTTTTTTAGTCAAATTCATATTTACATTTTTTATATATGCCATTGAGCAAGACACGTAGTTAAAATAAAAAAGACCTCTTTCCCTAAATCCTTCTCAGTTTCTTGTCATTCATAAGAACAGGAAGGTCTTCGTTTAATAGACATTTCCAACTATCAAGCATCGTCAACGGGAACCTCCTAACGTCAGTGAGTAACCTGTCGTCTCTGAAAACTCATACTGACCTCCGTCAACATAAGCATCCCCTAGTTGCCACGAACACCACAGAGTCTACAACTCTTGCCTTGAAAAACACGCGATTGTCACTCCAACAAAAAACACCGCCAGATCACAGCAGCTTGACATAGATGCAATAGTTTACCAGCTACTGACACGCTTCACATCACCATCTGTCACTGAGTATATCAAGCCACGTGTTTCGCTTCAAAGGAAACCGAACATTTCCACTTCGCTGCCGTATTTTGAAAGTTTTTCTACGGAAACGGTTAACCGACAAGGAACTGAACGAACCAGCGGAAAAGTGTTTTCAAATAGTTCTGTGTGGCTTTCCTGGGAAAACGGGAATGTCGGCTATCGGGAGGTGTCACTAGATTGTGAAAGATTGGAAGACATTTCAGAATTGGTGTAACGGACATACCAATTAACGCAGTCGACCGACAACACTTTGATGTCGACATTTGTCATTGAATCCTGGCAGATTCTGGAAATTCCGTACAAATTGGAAGCACGACACTTTGACACGGCAGTCCAATGCTCCCCATTGTTGCATTCGGGCAATCCCCAATTTTTATAGAAACTGCCTGATTGATATGCGACCCAACACTGCTCGTCTAAGGCGGTGGATCAAAACATGAAGAAATTAAATTATGATCACTTCTCCACGAAGCTGATTTTGCAAAGACACTTCAACCAACTGACTGGTCGGACGGTTTATCCACAACACACAGGGGATCCGGAGGAAACGTTTCGATCATTAAATAAACTATAAACACTCGGGAGGTCCACGAAGATCAAGATCATCAAAGTTGTTGGTCATTCATGTGTTCACCCCCGCGGTTGGGTGACCACCTCAAGCTGGTCCAACCGTGAGGAGCTCCATTCTGTCTACGGGCACGATGACATAAATGGCGGCGACCGTGCTGTGGGATATTTGGTGTGACTTTGTCGACCAAGGAATATTAGGTGTATGTATGCAGTGCGCGTGTGTTTGGTTAGAGTTGAAGTGCAAAAATTTTCACTACGAGCAGATTTTATGGATGACCACGGGGCAGAGGATCCTACCGTCGGGCATCGAGTGGTGTCGTCCAACATGACAACGACAACACATTGCAGTGCCACGTAAAACTTAAGCTTCAGGAATGCCAGCATTCGCCCGGATACGTTGAATACTTTATGTGCTGCTAGCCGTGGAGCAAAATAAAACATTGACAATGTACACGCTATGTTGGCGCACATGGCATCGAGGTGTCGTTGATGCTGCTCGTTTTGGGTCGGGTGAAGCAAGCCTCGAGAGATTTTTGCCCTTTTTTTTGGTTTGTTAGATTGGGTGGATCCGAGTAGGTTATAACAGTTGTGTGATTCTAACCAAGGTTGTGAACTGCATGTCCACGTTCAAATCGAGCGTGTTCAATCCTTGCACATGTAAATAATAGAAAACATTGTCCATTTCACAGTTTCTAGGTGAAGGTTTTGCGAAAACCCTTTAATAAAAGATACATTCTGACTTGAGTGCCTTACACTGAGAATTTTTGAGGATAAATTGTACCAGAACCTAATGTCAAAGCTGCCTTATGATGTGAATAACCAACATCCAGCTCTGGTTTGAAAATTTTAAGTTCATGCGAGGATGCAGCAGTTCATTTGACATAATGGAATAATTATAGGAGATGAGCAGTAATTTTATACGGAGGGTCTTGGTTATTACGTGAAACCTCAGATTAAATTAGAAGTTTGCATTTTACCAATAGTTGGTTGTGAGTGTCGTTTTCTTACGATGTATCATAGTAATTTGATTATATACAAAATCTGATTACAACAAACTTCTAGTTCTCCCTTTTTTGTACTAAGCATTTGAGTTTTGTTTTTTTTTACCATGAGGAGGCTTGATACCCACCGATCACCAGTTTTGATCCAACCAGGTTCTACTTCTATATACTATAATTCCCTGTGAAAGAGGCTGCATGACTCGGACAGTGGACGAATCATAAGGTAGACGAAGAGAGGATGAACTCGCCAGATTGAATCAATCTTGATGTCAGGACCAACATCATTGTTATGAACAGACGGTGTCTTTGAAATCTAAAAATCTAGTTGGGATATCAGCAGATTTATTTGGACTTGTGACGACCTTACAAGACCATCCAAAAAATCATCAAAGACTGGTACTTCGAGTGTTCAGGATATGTTGAGACAAGGTAAACTCCACGGAATATTCACATTCGAGTGAACGACTCCGTGCATGTATGGTACGAACATACCCTCTTCGAATCGAAGTATTCTTGGAAAAATGTGTGCGACGAGACTAAATTACCCCCTTTGTCTTGCATATCACCATTACGATACCAAAGACCCGATTCACACACTGTTGTATTCTATTATTTGCGCACAAAACAAAATTGGGTAATAAGAATGTACGTACTGTTTATCAACTGTCTGATGTTTGTTGTCGTCCTGGTCATCGCTTGCACAAACGTTTCAGTTAAGTTTTTATTTAACAATCCAAACTGTGCTATTTGAGGTTATCAAACACAGAAGCATTTTTTTATAGTTTTTATTTAGCAATCCATAACGTGCTAGTTGTGTTTTGATCAAACACAGAAGTATTTTCTTTATAGTTCTTATTTAACAATCCAAAACGTATTACTTGAGTTTTTATCACTTCATGACAACCTCCGAAAGTCTTTAAATCACGAGTCCACGAGGAATTTATGTAACACTCGCTTGTCGCGAATTTCAAAAATAACGAGAGAAGTGAGCTGCTCATTCGCGTCTTTTATATCAGAACACAAATTTACCCCCACCTTACCATTTACTGATTCATTGCTTTCGATTTAGGCTATCGCTGAGCTGAACTCCTTTCAATGAATCGTCAGGTGCATACGTATATAACGGTAGGGAAACTGCAAATTTGGTGGGCAGGGTTATTGCACCTAAATATATGTATGTTTATTATTCTTGACCCTCGTTTAGAGAATTTTGTAATCCTTTTGTGATACAATTTACGGCATAGGCGAGATGACAGGGCTGGAAGATGTTATATACAATGGAAAGTATGGCCATGAAACCGAAAATGAAAATGTGATATGAAAAATGTGATATAGAAGCGTGGGAAAATGTTGTTTTTGTTATGGAATGTAAGTAATTAGGGGATTAAGGATGTGAATATGCGTAATAATTTAATTGTGATGGCGGGTGCGGGGGGGTTATTGTTAATTATGTAACAAGATATATTGCATAAGATCGCGATCAGAATCTAATGGATAAACATAAAGCCATTCCCATTTTTGCTGCATCGCTTTGTTTGCTTTTTGTCCGAAACAGTAAACGGGATCATTAATAATTAATTCTGAAATATAAAGTACAAATGTGATCTTGATAGCGTGATAAGAGTGTAAAGAAATCTGAACATAGCTTTGTTAATGTTAATATGTCGTTTAGGGTCCTTAGACGATAAGAGCGCGCACAATGCATACGGGGAAATTGGCGGCCACCTAAGCACTGATGGGCGCGAGTGTGAATACTTGTGACTGATGAAGAATATGAGTGTGTTTTTTTTGGTATACGAAGAGGAAAAAGTATTAGTCGAGTTTCGTTTTTTAAGTGAATCCGGTGCTGCGGGAAAGAATAGTCAGAGCCACATTTCAGAAAAATAAACGTTGCTATTATGGCGGACTTCGTTACCGTTTTTCGAATCTGTAAATTCGTTTTACTTGAAAGGCGGTGAATTACTAATTTAGTTGATTTATTTGTCTCCTTATAAATATTGGTGGAACAAGCCCTTTAAGATCTCTTTGCTTTGGATTACCAGCGTTTGACTGCTTGACTTATACTCAACTCAACTCCCCAACTGCCGCAGTTTGTTTTCGCCTTTTTGTCTCCTTTCCCTCGTTCGCATGTTGTCTCAGGAACAAAGACAGCCAGAGTATTTCAAACGCCGATCGGGAAATTCGTTTGACGAAGTTGCACAGTTTCGACAACCTACGTTGATTCGCGAGATTATAACTTCGACTAACAGTGTATCCCTAAGATGCGTCTTCAATCCGAACCACTACATTCCTTGAACTTAACAGTTCTTGATTTGGTAGTCTTAATTAATCGCGACGCCAGCATGGGCGAGAGTTCTACCTCGTCCTCACAAAAGTATCCTGTCGACCACTAAAAGAAATCTGTTCACCAGCAAGAGGGTTCATAACACAGCACAGTTAATTCCACAGCACGGAAAATGTTCACCAAGCGGAAGCGTCAAACACCGGAGAAATAAAACATACGGATTTAGTTTATTTATTTTTTTTATTGTCGAAATAAGGTTCACTTTCGGGCTTCACCATCTTTATTTAAGCTGATGCGGGTATACATTAAGTGTCCAAACAAAACAAAAAAAAACTCAATAGAACTGCAATCACATCCCATTACAGTACCGGAATCGAAGCACACACGATAAGGGTAAATAAAAAAAATAAACAGCACACACTTCGACTTTGACTATGACTCGCGAATCTTGACTCCGGGGAAGTGTTCACCCCCGAGCGCATGCTACGGGGGTTGAAAGAAAATGCCGATGATGAAGTGCGTTCGCACTGGCGGGTGAATTACGACTCAACGATATTCAATCGTTGTCGAAAGAAATTCAGAATTCAAAAACAAAGAAAGGGATAATGTGCATTCATGGGATGCGAGTCTGGCAAAGCAAACAAAACCGAATATCGTCTGATGCTAATTGGGTCTTTGTTTGAGATGTGCGTCGCGTGATGTTTATCGCATCACTGGCAAGGGTAAGTATTGAATTCCTATTTGCATTTGCTTATGCTGTAGAATTCAATTGGTGCCAAGAGATGCGTGTATTTGTTTTGGTCTCTTGGGTGTAGGTCGCCAGACAATGTGTTTCTCTGGTGATTTATGATACACATGATGAAGCTGGGATAAGCCAACTCAGGGGTAATATTTCTTCATTATGTGGTTGTATTATGCATGAACCGATGAATTTTCTTTCCGGAAATTTATGATAAGCTTGGAGAGAACTCTTATAGGGGATTTTAAATGCGAAGTTATGCATGCAGGTAAGAATTCTCTTTTCCAGGGGCTTTTTTGATTACAACTTTATTCTCTTTGATGCGTGAAGCATTTAAGATGATAATGCTATTGCATTAGCGAAAGCTTATGTAGACTGGGTGAAAGTTATGGGGTTTTTAGGAAAGCGAACCGTGGGGTTTGGCGGAACCGTCACACACCTCTTTCATCTTCGAGCATTCCGCCCACCTTTGCTGATCTTGAGAGCGAATTGCATTGAGGTACAGTGAGGTGTCCATTTGGCAAATTTCTCTTCTGTAAGGCAAGTTGGTTAAGTTAAGGGATTTTTTATGTAAAATGTTACCACGGCACAGTAGTTCTTAGATCCTACTTTTCATTTGTTTTCTCTTATTATTTCGGTTGGTATATCAACCATTATGCCTGCCAATATACCATATATGATCTTTTCCAACATTTTCACATTGTATCCACGAGGCATAGATGACGTTAAGATTATGGACCGTCTGGTAGTTCTTCTTTCCCTTATATTTAGGTACAGTTTCATTTAGGATCTTGTCTGGCCCGGCAGCTTTTCTGTCGGACTCTTTTGCGTGCACTCCCCATCTCTTCCAACAATTGGGCTGGGATGACCTCGCTGCAAGATCTTACGACTACGTTCGACTCCGTCTCGGGTTTTAGAGGAAAGAGATGCTCTACTATTAAGCGCAATATTATGGAAGAAGGTATGTGAGGGGCGTTAAGTTCCTTTAGTCTTGACATGACCATTCTGTAAAGGGTATCTTAAAGGCTTATGTCCACATCTCCGGAGATGTTTTCGAACTGTCTCGACTGGATGGTTTTAGCGCCATCATCAGGTCACGTTTTGACTTTTTCAAAACATCTTCCTCTAGATCATCTTTCGGTTAGATTGTAAGCAGTTTTCCTCCATTTGTGGGTAGTTACTTAGTGTTATAAGAGCTTACTGTAAGAAAAGGGAGTTAAGAGGTAGAATATTTAATGAAACACCAATTCGCTTCTGCTCATTGTGGTGACCGTTTCACAAATGATGAACGGGCATAATAGTAGTAGATATTCGAATATCAACTTGTTTATAAGTGATCTGTGGAGTGAATGGATCTTTACTCGACATAGCATCTTTGATAAAGAAAAATGATGAATACATAACAGCTTTAGCGATTTCGTGACACCACTATTTTCCGAGATTAAGTTTACACTTTATATAGATATCCAATATATTGAAAATGTATTGCCTAACCGCACTAATGCGATAGACATCCATCAAACATATGATCTTCGAGTATATAGGGCTGAATTTTTCTGCTTATCACCACTTGTTGGCAGGCGATATCTTAAAGTTTTTTGTTATTCGAATTTCTGTGATATTAATGATTAGAGAATAATATTTTCGGTCAGCGGTGAATGGTAAAAGTAAGGTTTCCTAAACTCCTTCAGTATTGATTGCATTTTTGTTATTGAAAAGATCTGCAAAACCACGTGTAATCCTTGCTAAGGGTACTACTTTACACTCATCATGTATATGATCGATATTACAGGTTTACAGCGTTGGTTAGTCGGTTCATTTACACCTATGTCTCGTCAAAATGTGCACGTCTGCTCAAGGAGACATAACAACTCAGTCGGACGACCTGTTTTCCCGCCAAAATCGTTGTAATCACCACAATATCCAATTTCCCTGTGTCTATACATTTTTGACAAGCCGTCCGTCTTCCTCATTCCTCATCCATTGAGTCTCAAATTAAATGCCGCATGTGCACTAAAACTCTACGTCTTCCCACACGTCGTTAAATCGGTGACAAAATTTTCAGCAATTCGCTTATCCACAATAATCATTTGGGTCACAGCGTTGACTAAGGCAACCAGTCGCCGCTACGATTCCTGCCATTCAAAGTAAATGTTTGTTGGTGGTATTTGCAAAACACCGATCGTTATAGGTGCCAGACATGGTTTATTGCCCGGCTTTCTGCGCCATGAATAATGCCGTTGCTATTTGTTTGCCCCCAACAAAAGGCCATAATCAGCGATTTAACAAATTACCACCCAAAGTCCAGTAACTTCAACTTCGGCAAAGTCGTATAACTCCGGAGCAACAACAACAACCTAGTCAATCACTCAGAACAACCGCGAAGTAATTACACGGAATTTTTGTATTTTTATCATCCCAGCGAGACATGAAGCGGAGCGCGATCCTCATCCCTTACGAGCTAATTCGTACAACTTAAAGGGGAGTCCCTTGGCCGGCGACGATCAATTGCAATGAAAGGAACGTGCTTCGCGGATGACTGTCGATCGCTGCGCTACGCATGCAATCAGAATATGCAAAGTAAACAAACATCATGTGCCGACGGACCGGTGGCCGGTGGCCAATGGCCAGTGACTACTGCAATCTTGCATGTTGGACCATTTTCATTAAAGCTGCCACCGCGATATGGTGGCATCATGCAAACTCATGCCAAAAGTATCGACAAATTAGTCCGGCTACTCGGACACAACAGACGTTGCGCCTCCCTTGCGGGGGAGATGCGGACGAATAAATGGCCATAACCATCGTGATATGCCCGTGCCCATAAATACGCGGACGATATTTAGGGCTCCAAGAATAATCCGCTAATAGGACAGCGAACTGCTATCGTCCGTTCCCGGTCATTTCATGTAAATGACTCCGGATGGGAATGTTTTGACACCAAACAATTTGGAAGCTTAAATAAATACGCAGCCGCCGGACTGTGTTTATGCCTGCGTAATGACTATGTGGCTACTGTGTGCTTTTGGGCCGCCTTTACCGCTTATTTGTTTTTCTGATATTCGAAGGCCTTTGCTGTTAGTGGAATTTCGGTGATTTTAGTGGTTTGTTCAATGCCATCAAAACATTATGATGTCACGACGGAATGCTTTTTGATCGAACTTTTTGCGATCAATACACCGATCAACGATTCGAGTCCAGGCAATCAAATTGTCCCCAGTTAGCCGAGTCGGATGTTTGGAAAATGATAAGCGTCATGAATTATAGCACGAAAATCCAAAATAGATAGAATGGATATGTCGATGGTATGTAGTAATAATTGCTACATTATTTTGACAGCTATGTCAGAATATGGTTGTCTCTATTTGCGTAAAAGTTCATTAGGGACATTTTTCTCTCCCTTAATTCGAACATGTAGGACATATCATATAACACACTAGAAATTGAATGCAGAGTTTACCTTCATTTAATTTAGGTGAAAGATAATTATAACCAGCGAACTGTGACAAAATTCAGATTTCAACAGTGACGACTACAAACAAACTTCGTACATTTGTACCCAGAGTTGAGAAATAATTCACCAAGATTTAGGTACTATCTGGCACAAGACTAATGGCCTTGCTCGGAAAAAACAAATCATTATGGAAAATTTAACAAGCCTCAGGACTGGCTAAATAAGGCCAAGACCGGCTCCCGGTTGTAGTGCAGATGATGATGATGATGATGATGATGATGATGAAGCAAGCTAAGGTGGAAGAAATTAATTTAGGAAGTCGAGGTAGGAGCACTAGTTGTCTATACATCGGAAAGATAATCCAATTTTGTATTATATGAAATAACCTTCTCCGGGCGACCAAAATCACTTTGTTTCGCCTGAAGGTAAAAAAAACTGCACCGATGGCGTCAAATATTTTTCCAAATTCCCTTTGGATTTCCCCTATTATCGGAGATAGAGATTAAAAGGAAAAGAATATTTTCCGGACGGCAAACATTGGTTTGGCACTCCTCCTACTTCGGATAAAAAAAAGGATAATAATTATAATAATAGATATATAAATAAATACATAAATAAACAAATAAATAAAATAAAAATAAAAAACAAAAAATAAATAACTCAATGGATGCATGAATAAATGAATAAATAAATAAATTGTAACTCTACAGTCTAGACTATATCACCGATTCTACCGCGTGCTACCGGGGGGATGACCTGTGGTATCTGTTATTTTTTCCTCGCACCCACAGGCGGCGGAAACGTCTTGGTGTATCCAAATAACGCAGATCCGATTTTGAGCTCATTTTACCATTGTTGTGGGCAAGTATTCGGCAGTACCTGAAAGAAAAAAAATTCGTTACTGGTGGGGTGAAGTGTTCTGAGATACTTGAAATCACAGAATGGGTTGAAGGCGACTTCCCGCTAAATGACATACGTTTCTTTTTCTTGCATATAAAAATTTACTTACAATTAAGAAGGGCCGTACGCGATCTCTGAGCTCCAGAACAGAACTCTAGCGCTTAAAAACAAAGAGTCGAGGGAAGGCCGAGTTAAACCAGACCAGGACAAGTATATCCTACATTGTGTCTCTGGTCTCTGTCTGCCTTGCGACAACCATAATGACCTACATCCACGATTCTATTAGGCTTTGTCTCGGGATTTCTAAAAAATAGTGCATTCCCCTTCTAAGGAACATTTTTAACTTAAAATGTGTTTCGGAATTCTTCCTGAAAAACTACATGGTTCCCGTAAAAGAATGCCACTTGCTGTCTCCAAACACAGATCCTGTTTCCGCATAGTTGTGCCCTATAGCTATATTGGATTTTCCATCTGAACAAAAACGGTTAGCCTACGGCCGGCAGGTTGAATATTACCAAGAACAACCCCAACAAATCAACTAAACACCTTCACTCCTTTCCTAAATCTATAGTACGGGATAATAGCCGTATTCCCCTTCCTAAGCCAGCTCAGAATACCAATTCGTTTGCTCTTCCCCCCGTCGGCAACTCTCATTCCAATAATAACTCCCCTCTTAAAATCCCACCCCTCGCCAATGTATATCCATTAACCCCCCCCCCCCCCCCCCCCACCCTCCACAAATCTACCCACATCCGCACTCTCCTACCCAAAATAATTACAATTCGAGCCACAAAATTGTATCCCAAGCCAAAATATTAATCCAACTCCTCTCCCCAATTCTAGTCGCGTCAGTACCCTTCACTCTAGACCACCTTTCTCAACTGTCCGTAAAAAACTCCCTCCTAATCACAACATAACTGATCACTTCACATCACGCTCTGCCCCTATATCTAGCCCCCCCCCCCCCCCTCCACAAAACTGGTGCGAAGTATACCAACTTCCACAGATCACACCCTCTCAACCCCCCATCAAGAAACATCCCACTCGTCCACCGAACCCAACTTAAGATCGAATCTCGCCTGCCCCCATTCCACATTCACATCTCGCCCCTGCCCTACACCCCCATCCATCAACATCATCATCATCGGCACTACAACTGGGAACCGGTCTTGGCCTTATTTAGCAAGTCCTAAGGCTTATTAAATTTTCCATGATAATTTGTTTTTCTGGGCAAGGTCATTAGTCTTGCACCAGAGGCTCCCCGATGGGGAAACGAACCATGGTCTCCCGTGTGTCAGGCGGGGATACTAACCACTATACTCTCGAGGAGCCACACCCCCATCCACCAGACCAATTATTGATCCCCTCTTACCTCTAACTGTTAAAATCACACAGTAATCCATAAATTCATCTGAATGTCGTTGCGTCTTATCTAAACTTAGAAATAAATTGACCTACGAAAATGTCCGCCTCCATCTTTCGTACCTCCATGACAAATCTGATTCAGTCTGCTATGAAGGTAAAAAGAAAACCAGCATTACTGTTTCCATTCAGCAGGAAGGACTACCGACTTCCGTAGCCTTTGCAACCTGTTTATGAAATTCCACAAAAGTTTCAATATGCTCCCACAAAAAGTGTCGAGAGATCTGTCGGCCTTTGGTCAATATATTCACAAGAAAATGACCTCTTCCAACAATGACAAGTTTTTTTTTTACCCTAATTAGCCGCCCTCCCCGCACCCCCCCAAGACTTATAATACTCCACCCCTACCAAATTACTCTCAAAATGTCGGAGGTCTGCGCCCTAAAACACAATCGAATCTGCAAAATGCACATACGCACCGACCGAAACCAACCTTATCCCCAGTATGCACAGTCAAGAACTATTCCCTTCCATCTTTAACGTTTTTCGTGATGATAATGGTATATGTCCGGATTCACCTTGCTGTGGCCATCCAAAATAAGTTTGCCTCATCTCTTATTGCCACCTCTTCTTCTCCCAATCCAGACTATATCCCAATAAAAATTGACCTTCGCTAAAAGTCTTTATACGTCATATGTTTCTATATATCTCCTTCGAAACCCATCGTCTCATACGAACACGCAAAAGCAGCGGCTGATCACCTAATCGAGTTAAGTACTTCCCTAGACGACATCGTTGTTATTGGCGATCTCAACCCCTTCCACCCCCAATGAACCTTGTCAGACGATTAATACTTTTACACAAATCCCACTAGTACCAATGAATGCCCCTTTGTAGACGGTCTCACCGACTCAAGCCTCCGTCAAATAAGTAGTGTACCAAATCATATGAAGATGTAACTTGGCCTTGTGTTTACAACGGACCCCTATAATTCCTCAGTTGCCGTTAGTCCTCACCGACAGTTACCACCCCCGCTTCTCGCATTCCTCTCTCGCGACTGCTTAGTCCGACCCTCAACGCGCGACGTCAACTTTTCCTACAATTTCCGCAAAGCTATCTTTCACCTATTAAATGAGCATCTTAGCAGAATAACATTTCGTTTTCATCATCTAGAGGTAGAAGAAACTACTGCCACTCTCTATAAGGAAATTTACAATGCCATTTCCCTATATGTCCCTTATTCTCGATATAGGACATCGGTTTCATCACCCCCATGGTAAAACCGCAAACTCTGCACTTTTCGGAACAATAGGAATAATGTGTGAAACATTGTCCTAAGAACTATTTATCTAACTCCGTCCCTCTTATAAATTCACCGAGCTTTACAACTCCCTCTACTACAACTATCTCGCAAAAATATAAAACAACCTGATCAATGACCCTAAATCTTTTTTCCACTTTATAAATTACGACCGGAAATCCGACGCCTACCCTAACTCCCTTTCCTATGACACGAGTACCTCAGCCGACCCCAAAACTATTGCCAATCTGTTCGTTTCTTTCTTCAAAAAATCCTTCACGGACATCTCTTTCGAGCCGAACCGCTCTTACTTCAAAGACCTACCCCAAATTCTCCCTTGGTCCCTTCCTCTCTCAAATTATTCAGCATCACCTAGATGAACTTCCTGCTGTCCTTTTAAAAAAATTTTCCTCTTTTCTCTATCAAAGATCTTCTATCTATCACTTACACAAAGTGTCTTCCCAAGTATTTGGAAATCCTTCCATATCACCCCCATACATAAAAAAGGACCCAAAAAATGAGATAAGTAACTACCGTCCCACCGCCAAACTGTCACATATTCCAAAACTTTTCGAAGGCATTCTTTACAACGCGTTATGTTTCCGGAGCAAATTCATCATCTCTCCCAACCAGCCCCTTACGGGTAGGTCGATCACCACCAATCTAGTTGAGTTCTCATCCCAAACTCTCCCTGTCTTATAGGATGTCAACGAAGTCGATGTAATCGCAGCCTATTTCTGCAAGGCATTCGACAAAATCTCGCCCAATCTCATCCTCTTTAAGCTATCCTCCCTTCTTTTGAACCCCTATTGATTAAGTGAATTTCTTCCTATCTTAACAATCGAACGTAATGTGTCATATTTAGATCTACCCTCCCCAATCCTTTTCTTCCCATGTCAGGGATTCCCCAGGGCAGTTATTTTGGGCCCCTTCTACTTACTTCTATTCTTACTATTAACGATATAGACCAGTATCAAGCACTCCTCCATATCTCTATATACGGACGACACTAAACTCTTCAAGACGATCCACTCTTCTCTCGACTCTTCACTTCTCCAAATGGATCTCCACAGCTTTTCAACTTGATGAAAAAACAACTGCCTCGAAGTAAAAATTGCCAAATCTCACTAAATCACCTTCTCCTGTAAACGATCCTCCTCCCCGACATGTTCCTATTTCTTACTCAACTAACAGATATCACCTGTACAATCGATTCGTGAGCTTGGTATCTTAGGTGATAGGGAGCTTAAGTTCATATTGATGGCATTATCCTCAAGGCCAACTCTGTCTTTCGGTTTGTGAAAACCTGATCGAAAGAATCCCCTAATCTCTACGTTATCCGATCGCTCTATATAGCCTTAGTTCGCCCCCTTCTTGAATATGCTAGTCAGGTCTTTTCTCCTTGTTATTCCTCCCACATTCGCAGGCTCGAAAGCGTGCAACGTCGTTTTTCCGTTTTGACCTCCGGGGATTGAATTGGGATTCTCTGTTTCTACCCCAACACACAACCCATCTCCACCTAATTAACCTTAACACACTTGAAAAGCGCATAATTCATGCCGACATCTTCTTCATTCACCGCCTTCTCTCAGTTTCAATCAACTGGCCAACCCTGCTCGCCTCCATCACATTTTACACTAACCCGCTTAGCAATGAGCTTAGTTATTAGCTAGAAAATTGTGTGCAATGCTGTTGTTTGGTTTATGAAGAGTAGGGGAACCGGCTTGGCTAGCGGTCACGGTCGACTTTATAGTCAGTACAGCCATGAGCGAGCAATAGGTGCATACGTCTGATGGGCAACCGTGGGTCAACTAAATACTTTAATTATTACAACAAACCAACCCGACATATACTGCAAACATTACAATGCCGCGTGGGTCATCCAGGGACGCACTTCACTATCATATGTTTGCGACATCATAAACATCGATAATACATCACAGCTGCCAACAATCATCGAGCAACAGATGGAAAGGTCCTGGGGAATCAAAGAACCGTCAGTCAAAGGGAAATGACAGCCGCAGAAAAGAGATATGAAGCCCAATTCCAGCAGACGACAAGAAGCGCTGGCTTTGGAGAATGCAAGGACATTGCCTGGCAAGGTTTCTTGTTCTCGAGCGACGGCTCACCAAGACAGAGGACATCATGGAGCAGTAGCAAGAATTCATATGAGAATATGAGACACTAGGACATATTAAAGGAAGTAAATCCAGCCTAGATTACTTCCACCGTATTACTTCCTATCCCGTCATCGTGTGATCAAGCCTGAAAGCACCACAACTATTTTCAGGGTCGTATTTAATGCACAGACAAAAATAACTTCGAACCTGACCCTCAACGAACTCCTCCCAACAGGCCTATGGCATTTGCGACGATAGTGAAGAGCATGTGATTCGAACCGACCCTACCGCGATTATAATCGTTAAAAGATAGCAACAAAGCTCAACGGATCAGACCACAGCCACATGTACGAATTCTATCGTTATTCTCAAGTACACTCAATCTGATGTGAAATTGCTGTGTTAATTGCTATGGTATATGGCTTTGATGCTCTACACAATTTGCTTGTGCATTGTGTGTGTTTGTTAGGAACGCCACAGGCTGGCGTATTTTCGTGCTAGGTCAAGTAAGTCGATAAGGAATAGTCGTAAGAGTCAAAACTCATAATCTTCGTTGTTAGGGATTTCAGGTATGTTACACCGGGTTGGCTCCCCCCACTTGCGGTGACTGATCATTTTATTTCTACATTTTCGGGCACTCTGAATCGTTTCCGCCCGTGATTGTCGTTCTTGGCGACCGTAAGTACACAACTCTGGGTGGTTGGTACATTTTAACAGAACCGAGGAGGCTGGAAGGCTGGCTGAGACATTCGGCGTGAGCCGCAATTTGGCTCAACTCGTGGAAGAACATATGCGAATCCATTCGGGGTGTTTTGGCGAACACCCTAGATCTGTTTCTAATGTTCGAGCCTGACAGTTATACCGAGAAAATAACTGCGCCATTAGGAAACTCAGATCAGAGTTTGATATAGGTTGCGCTACCACTTATATTTCAAACGAACAAAAAATTTAAGCAGCTTCATCAAGTATGCTAATCGGGACGGTTTGTGTTTGTTTTTTCGCACCCTTTCCGCGGTCAGAGGTGTTTTTAACGCAGAATCAATCACAGAGATTATTTTTCTCGGGATGAAACCTCACATCCCCTATCCTTCAAGCTAAATTCATCTGATAAGCCTTGGATCGATCTAAAATGCGAGCAGATTACAGCGGCAAAAAATAGCGGTTTTAAACAAGAGCGCTCCAATTCTACGGAGATAAACAGAACGAATTTTGCCAGGATCAGAAACGCGTGAAACCAGGCGCTTGATATCGCGAAGAAGATTCACAATGACAAAGTGACTAATATAGAATACTCCTTGTGTATAGAAGTGGTTCGTGTACCTTCTGGTCAACGGCATAGGCTCTCAGAATAAATAACTTCGCTTTCTCCTCATTTTTGTTAGTAACGGGCGGCGGCCATCAGTCACGAATTAAAAAGATAGAGCCAGTTTGTTCCCGTATTTATTTTCGGCGAATTCCAACCTCGATGCCGACTATTTAGAGTCACCTGTGGTGATGCGCCAGTACGGTCTTCAAGTTCCGCCCACTATTCAAACCATTCTTCGTGGACTAAACTGTAAAAAAACAACCGGTGCGAATGGAATACCTGCAATACTCCTTAAGAGCTGTGCTCCAAAACTGCTGCCAGTTCTTAAATGTTTGGAATGCATCGGACTTCTAAATTATCGTCAATACGGATTCCATGGCAAGCGGTGCATGCTACACCTTTTGTTCTTTGTAACTGATATATGGACATCTGCAATTGAAGGGCATGGTGAATCAAGACCGGTCACATCGGACATCTCCAAGGATTTTAAATGCTTCTGGCATGGGGCGTTGCTGAGTAAGCTTCGTTCAAACGATCTTTCACAACAATTTTGCGACTGTCCGAAGAGCTTCCTCGAAAATCGATTGATCCGCTTTGTTGTGGACGGCGTGTCTCCGGATCTGTATGCTACGAATTTCCGGGTGTATCAGGGTTTTATTTTGGAACCAACCTTATTTTTGGTTTACCATAAGAATTTGTTAAAATTAATGGCTAACAAAATATTCAGTTTTGTGAATGATTGTACACTTATCTTATCATTTTCGAATGATCGGGCGATTAATGGATTAACGTCGCACGAGCTGAGATGTAGCCAGGTCGACTTTCTGAATCGGGATCTGGAAGTAGTGGGGAAAGCATTAACAGGTATCAAACATCGCCAGATCCACCTGTAGAAAATTGAGTTATCTTTTTAGAACCAAAAACTACTCCGGCTGAGGTTTCCACTGTAGAGGAAATCCTGTCAGCGATCGCTATAGAGTTCCCTGTACTGAAGGCGATTCCGAAACAAGCGGTAAAGAGTTTAAGAAGGAAACCAGATGACACGTCGGCAGCCATGATCTGCTTACCAAGAAAAAAGGCTAACTGGCTACGGGTGAGATGCAGACTTCGAGAACACATCACACCTACACGATGTTTAAGATGATGGCAATAAGGCCATGTGGCGAAATTCTACAAATCCGAGGAAGATCGTTCGGAAAACTGTTTGAAATGTGGTGGAAAGGCCTGTAGCGTTCTACGAACGCACAATTCCACCCAGGTGGGGTTCCTACCCTTCAAGGAACATACCTACCCTGAAAACGTTACACGCGCCCACAGACGCTTGCCACTAAGTCCGCTAGGGCCTTGAAACATTTGGCCAACGTTGAACCCGACACGAAAAAGGAAGGAACTGAACGTCCCAAAGCTTTCAATGTCAAACTCAACAATTCGAATATGGCATACCTGTAACAAAGGAACAGATTCATTCATCCTATCCCCAAAGACTGAAATGCGCCGCACTCCAGCACTGCACAATCGGAAATCCTGAACATCTACACGATGTTACAAGGATTTGCTATCGTCAGCAAATTAGCCGACCAACGGATGCACGTGCGAGTAGTCTGCCACAAAGACCACCAAATCCATCGACAAACTAAAGGAACGGCAACTTCATGCAATAAAGCATATGACCCTACCCGCTAGCAAATTGTAGGCAACCGTAATTATCTCAACGAGATAATTCGGAAAATGTATGAGGTTTAAAACCTACAAAGGAACTATTCCGACCCCACGGTTCCTTTTTTGTATTTCACACCTATTAGAAAGACCTAATGGATTGTTAGTTTTAACCGAAAGAAGTTAAACAAAACCCATGGACCGTACGTCCATTCAAATTGGACGATATCCATCGGCCTGCGCGCCAGATGTGCTATTTAAATAGAGGCGGCACTCTATCGACGGCCGTCGAAATGAAATTCTATCATCATCACCGAGGGTGATAATGATGTATGATGATGACCGAGTTTCTCCTTTCATGAAAATAGGAAATTATCCCTGGGATAAAATAGCATGCTGTTAACAAAAATTTTGGGAATTCTGTTGGCAGATCGAATAGGGAAATTTCTCTTGTACGGATACAGATACCAGTTTTGAATCGGGATATCTTTTTGGGCAGACAGAGTCTAATTTTGATCGTCAACGAGACGAGAGATATATCGAATAGTCGTCCGGTCAGAGAGAATCCGAAGGAGAAGGGACGCAAGACGCGAGCAATTATTTGTAAACCCGAAGTTTTGAACGAGTGCGCAGAAGGAACTTTTATTTGCAAACCTGTGGTTTTGAACGACTGCGTAGGACGAATTGAAGTGACTTGATATAACAGCACAAAAATTTGTAACCATTTCTAAACAGCCGAAATAAAATCATAAGTATCAAAAACAAAAACAATTTCTCACAGTGTTTCATTTGTGGCCGATTGGCTCCGTGTTTAGGTTGTTCTTATTTTCTCCGGTGCGAACAGTGTTCGGCGGAACATTGTACCAACCTACTATCAAAAACAAAACATCCACCAAAGAAAACCTCCGCCAAAGGCCCATAAAGCGATGAGCTATAATCCACAACCCAAATGCATGTTCTGCGAATCAGGCTGCGAAGGCGGCACAGTTGGATACACAGTGACCGAGTGCGGACGTGTTTTCAATCCGGCGATTGAGTGAAATTAAAAAGTTGCTATTGTGAGTCGCGAGTGTTTCAAACATATAGAGTATCTATAAATAAATGCCAGCGATAAAAACAGTCAAAACAAAATTAATACGTAAAGCATAAAAAAAAGAAAACGAATCCACGAAAAGGAAAAACAGTAACATTTTCGTTCAATGGAAAGTGAAACACAACGCATCGGTGCATCGGTCAACAATTTAAAAAAAATTAAAAAGATCGACCAAATTAAAAAAAAAGGACAATACAGCCAAAACAAAGAAACTGAAAATCAAACAATCCCAACAAAACATATAATAAACGTAAAAACAGTGCAGTGAACTGCGAAAAATAAAACAATTCTCAACTAAAAGAAATAAAATATATCAAGTCGGTCGCAAACATGGAAAATACAACTAATAATATATTACTCGTTAAGCAATTTATATTTAAATTACGTTTTGGCGCCAGTGTAAGGTGACTGGCTCTTAGTCGGAAAATGAAGTACCAGCTTGAACACGGAAGAAGAAAAGCACGCAACAACAAACAAAAGAAAAGAGTCCGAAAAAACGCAATTGTAACGCGAAGTAAAACCGCAAAACTAACAATGGAGAAAAGAGAACAGCAAATGGAGGAGGGCAGTGAGCTCCCCACCCCCTCCAACTTTAACTTGTATGGGGTAAATATTTCATTCGCTTCTCTTGGATCGTCAGGATCTGAGGACGAAGAAGAGGAGATCAGCGAACTGGAGGGGAAACTTGCGGAGGAAAGAGCACGGCTAGAAGAGAAACGCCGGAAGAAAAAAAAATAGCGGCACGTCGAACAATAAAAAACCACCCAAGTCGAGGCCAAAAGTTGGCCAACAGCAACAATATCAACAGCAACATCAACATCAATACCAACACCAACATCAACATCAACATCAACATCAACATCAACATCAACATCAACATCAACATCAACATCAACATCAACATCAACATCAACATCAACATCAACATCAACATCAACATCAACATCAACATCAACATCAACATCAACATCAACATCAACATCAACATCAACATCAACATCAACATCGACATCAACATCAACATCAACATCAACATCAACATCAACATCAATATCAACATCAACATCAACATCAACATCAACATCAACATCAGCAGCAACTACTAACACCAAATCGCCCACAGGAGCAGCAAGCAGCACAACAACACCAAATCACCAACAACAACAGAAAAATAAAAATGCCACCAATCAACACCATAGATATTGAGTGTAAGGAACTGATAAGTCTGTGTAAGCTAGCAGTAGAAAACGATTTTGTAATTAAAAGACTGGCCCGTAACAGGCATGTCATTCAAACCCTTGCGGTGGCAGACCACGACAAAATTGAGGAAGTTTTAAAAAGAGCCACAGCGGAATTTTACTCCTTCACGCCCAAACAAAAGAAGAGCGTAACAGTTCTATTAAATGGCGTCGACCCTGAAACGGAACCGGAGGCTCTGCTCGAAACGCTTCAAAAGCTTAAGCATGAAATTCCTAGTTTACCGCGGTAAAACAATTCACCACAACCAAGGGAAGAAGAGAAAACCGAAACACCCAGCAGCAGAATTGGTGGTCTAAGGAAAATTACGGTCCTGGATCAACAAATTGTCACATGGGACAAATTAAAAAAAGACGAGACATTCTGCAATGTGTCCGCTGCCAAGGTTTTGGCTACACAGCGGCGAACTGGGAAATGCAGCATCGTTGCGAAAAATGCGGACAGGATCATAAGGGAGAAGAATGCCCACAGAGGAAAGAAAGGGTAGAAGACAAAGCCCTTCTAAAGTGTGCAGTGTGTCGGAACCCTAATTATCGAGGATGTCCTAAATTCCGAAAAATAATGTCAAGAAGTGTGACTCGGCAAAAAAACATAGAGACAACTCGTACAACAACAATTCCCGTAACATCGCAACGGTCGTACGCACAAGTTGCGTTGGACGGGAGAATAACAAACAAGGCTACAACACTGGTAGCCACAAATACTCCCACACAAACTGAAACAACATCGCAAGCAGACGTGTTCACAGCCCTGCTCAATCTGCAGAGACAGATGACACAGCTGCAAAGTCAAATAAACGAGATCTACTCGCACTTGCCCAGTCTAAATAAAAAGTCTATATAAACCCTCTACACAAAACATCAATCAAAGCTCTTGTCGTAAATGTAAATACACTAATAAGAACTGAGAGAAGAGCCATGCCTTTCAACCTGTTGCAAGATAAAAACCCTGATATACTTTTGGTGGGGAAACAAAGTTAAACCAGAAGCATAAGATAGGACATAAAAACCACGATATTATACGAAGAGATCGACCTAATTTCTCTCAAGAGGGAGGGGTGGTACTCTTAATTAGAAAAGGAATCTAACATAAAGTTACATATAGTGGAGGAGTGCGCAGGTTCCGGGTGCTGGAAGCTTGCATCGTACGCATACCTCTTCAGCAAGGAAGGGGTTTGTATGTGATTGCGGTATATGCACCTGAGGAGTACTAACATAACCTCTTTATAGCAGAACTCGAGACACTCTTTCGATGCTTACAATTGCAATTGGACAAAAACTATTTTATCCTAGGTGGATATATGAACGCCAAGCATAAAAATTGGGGAAATTATATATCTAATTTGGCGCAAGGCTAATAACCTTGCCCGGAAAAACAAATTATTATGGAAAATTTAACAAGCCTCAGACATGTTAAATAAGACCATGACCTGATCCTGGTTGTAGTGCCGATGATGATGAGATATCTTGCTTATTGACTCACGACTGAGACTACTTAACACCAACAGACGAAACAGAAACTGTTTACGGACAATTGAATACGACAGTAATAAATCTTCTGAGCGATCTTGCACATCTGGAGGAATTCGTGATCCCACAACCCTACAACTATGGGACAATGCGATGGCCGAGGTGTACCAGATAATTAACAAGAGAATTTCGTTCGAATGACTTGAATCTGCCAATAAACAGAAACCTGACAAATGACGAAATCGACAAATACATTCAACAAATGGACGAAGTCGTAAAACCAACAATAGACAAAACAATAAATGCACTCCACAAGAAAAAGAGCAGACTGCTATCAAAACTAAATCAATTACACAGACATTTTACAGACAGGCAAGACTAGGGGATAATATTGTAATGTCATATTTTTTAATTGCTTTTTATAGGCTTACCTTGATGGAGTGGTTTCCCTCCAAGTCTCCTGGCAGGGTGTCCTGTTTGAAAGGCGGTTTGACTTTGTTATTTATTTAATTATTTTATTAATTTTTATTTATAAACTTTTGGTCGTTGCCTCGGCCTCCTGATTTCGACTGATCGCCTTCTGGACTTCGATTGATCGGCTTCTGGACTTCGACTGATGACGAAGCCAAAATGCGCCGCCCTTTTATACTCTGTGGCGACAGAGATTTATTAAAAGATTTAATTAAAAATTCTAAGAAGCACAAACATGATTTTGTGTGCTTCAATTGGAATTTGATTCTGAGAAGTCAAAAGAATTTGTTCAAACAAATTCCCGGGGGGTAAGATCATGAAATGCATTTAGAGTTAGGCATTTCATGATGTTAGGATTAATAGGAATTGAATCAATGTGCGACAAATGGACTTTCGGTTAATTTTGTCGTGCATATGATTAAATTGGGGAGCATGATTTGGATTATGGGTAAGGGTAAGATAATTGGGAATTGAATCAATGTGCGACAAATTAACTTTTGGTTTAACTTGTCGTTCAATGATTCACTAGGAGAATAAGGTTGGGATTATAGGTAATAATAGGGATAGGAGAAGTGATTTAGGATCACTACAATATCACTGAAATCCCGATTATAAAACCTCCAACCATTACTTAAAGCTAACTACAGATTAGCAACAAATTTGTATTGGAACAACAGAATTCGAGCTATAAAAACTAATAACCCGAATATATTCCCACAAATAAATAAATATTCAGGAGAAATAATCACGACGAGATTCAGTGTCTCCAAATTCCACGTACTGATGTAAACAAGCAGCTGCTAACCAACGTTGGCATAGATACAGAGAACGCTATCCTCAATAGTGAGCTCTTCGTGATCGAAGATCCTTTGGAAAAGGTGAACGCTGTGGGAGTTGTCTTTCAGCAAATGCACAAGGTGAATGAAAGCATTCACCGAAATCACGATTTGGAGGACAGAGCTCTACTGCCTGTGGCAATCCGAGAATTCCAGTTTTACCGAATTCAGTGACGATAATTTGTCAATTGACATTAATGCCATTGGTGGGGCTAATAGCCTTTTAATTACGAGAGAATGAATCCAGGGTATCTTCGACTCATTGAGAAGCAAAAAGTCAGTGGGAATAGATGAAGTACCTAACATCGTACTCAAGAACCTGCCTCCAATGGCAATAGATATATACACGATCCTGTTTAACAACGCGTTGGATAATGCGTTCTTTCCCCGCGTTGGAAAATGACAATCATACAGACCAAAAAGACTGTACTAACCCAATGAATATGCGTTCGATAAGCTTACTCCCTAGCATCAGTCAAGTATTCGAAAAGACCATTAACAAAGTTCTGTTAAAATGGGTAGATGACAACAACAGTTTGGCTTTAAGACAGGTCGTGAAACCACACATGCCGCAGCTAATAATTTGTCGCCCCTAGAAAATTCATAACTTGTATTGAAGGGTTGTCCTTTTGAAGATATTTTTCTGTTATAGTACCCACGCATCCAAATCTGTCAATATTAAAACGAAAGTTATATGAGCGAAATCGAATTCCGTACACGCACATTTGAAATTTGTTCTCATTTAGTTTTGTTGTCTCAACTGATATAAAAGCCTCCAATTCATCATATCCAAAGGCTTTTTAAATGACCCTCAGAGCTATATTTCGGAATTAATCTCAGATGATTCGAAACGGCTTCGACGCGTCTATGGTAATATTTTAATGTTGTTTAGCTCAACCAGTCCTTTCATAAATGTTACTTATACCTAGTACTGATGGTAGGATTCATCAAGTGGTCAGTCTACAGCTGTATACATACATGAATCCATCATACAGTAAATCACTTTCAAAACTTCGAATGCGATTATCTCGAAACCATGTTTGTCAACTCGGCCTGACAAATAAATTTTACTATTTTCATCCTATTGACTTGGAAATTGAGCTGTTGCCGTTAGAAAGATTTTGAACAAACACACGATTATAAAAAATTATTAAAAATTACGTTTTTTATGAACTTTTAAACGTTAACTTTTTTGTTAAAAAGCAAAATAAGATTCAAATTCATGTTAATTAGCGAACATTTTTTTTAATCATGATGTGTACTCTACTAAATTTAAGTAGATTATGAAAAAGAATTTTTTTTTTGGTTCAGTTGCAGACGTAGAAATGTTATTCATCTGACCGCATCCCCCCCCCCCCGCATCCTCTTCTATTGCATCATAAAAGAGTTTCAAGAAATTGTTTAATTTTCGACTATTCAAACAGATCTAACCCCTTTATTGCTACGTGTATATAGCACTTGGAATAAATTTCAGATCTACTCTGAATTATTATGTATTTTAACAAATACAAAATAGTTATGTCCCTATTTAAAAATCCGTTGTAACAAACGATAAAGGCACTGTGACAACTCTGCTCTAAAATGTGATTCAAACGTTCGATACAGTCGTAAATATCTTTACTTGTTTAAAAGTTCATAGTTACTCGATACAAAGCGTGTTTGTACACTGATGGAAATTTGATATCAGCTTTTTATTTGATAGATACCATCAGAGATCTACAAATATCAAAATGATCTCCTGGAATAGGTGAACTGCAGAGTATTTTTTCGCCCGGAGAAAATTTTATTATAATATAAAAAGAGTACAAGTGCCATATGTACAATCCAGAAACTGATTTCTCCGCAGATGTGCAGTTTTGTAAACATGATAGATGATTAATCGAATGCCATTTAGAAAGGGTTCAAAACTGTAAAGCTCCCTCAGGACTGAAATATTTAAATAAAGAGAATAAGAATAGCGCTTCAATATTCTGAACATCTTATGGAACAAATCTGAATACTTTGTCAAACTATCTTTTCTTCTTCTACAAAATGAAATAGCGATAAGTGACGCGCTTTTTATGCAATCTGCTATACTCTAGTACCCACTCATGGAGGCATATATGTCAGAAGTAGTAATCAACAGAAACTTCTGAAATCAGTAATACAAAAATAAAAGATAATAATAATCAGGTTAATCCAATTTTTCTTGTTCGTATCAAAACATCCCATCAAATAAAATTCATCTCGCCAGTCAACGTCTCTATCAATTTCTTTGGAAGCCGTCCATAAAGTCTCAAATTTTCTTATGGCTTCCGAAGATGAGGTTTGTGTCGAAGGTTCCCACATTTGATGCATTTGATCAAAGCGACACCAAAATTCGATTTTAATATTCATAATTCTTAAATACTGTCGCAATGCATTTCCAACAGTGGCGATAAAAACCAAATTGCTGTATTAATTTTTAGTGGGATAAAATCTTCATAGCCGCACACACTGTTTGCGTGCACCCGTCCATCGGTGTATCTAGATGTTGAGATACGTGGATATATGTCCCCCGCGGGTGGCGTCTTTATCATATTGTCAGATGGTAGTTCCAATTTATAAGGAATTTATCTAATGACGGTTGCCCTAGTCTCCAAATTGGAGCCATTTTATGTATTGGCTTCAAGTATGTATGTCGATGCCGTATTGTTGTGCTCGGGATGAGACAGTTAGATTGCAGTGGCAAGTTAATTGCAACTATAAAGTGATAATGTGGAAACCGTTCGCAGTGTGTGATTGAATTAAATGTTTTAGAGGCTCCGACAAGATGAAAAGATGCTAGGCGCCACGAAGGTATCTGCCCGAGAATGTTAGAGAATGTCAGTGATGAGGAAATTTCACACGGAATGCGTAATATTTTGAGAACGTCTTAGCCTGGGAACTCTTAGCTCTGAGCGAATTGATTGCTTTTTTGAGTTTCGACGTGCATATTGGGCCCAGCTTCAGGTTTCGAAATGAATTCATTTAAAAAAACCGAAGTTGTGTACATATTTTACGTCAAACATCGAACGAAATGAAGTTGTAACTGTCAATAACTGTTTTAAGAGCATTGAATTCCACATTCACCTGTGGGCTAAGTGTATTATAACATATAACCTAACACTTTGTAAAGTTAATGAGATTTTTATATACGCTATATTTAGCTTTTATACAACGTGGTGATTGTTCAAATTATTAAAAAGACGTTGATAACATTTTGGACAATGTTTCAGTGAAATTAATTAATTAACGTCTATAAAAATGTCTCATCGGTGCAATTTTTCAAATGGTCAGCTAACAATAGGAATATTGTGGACGTGCCGTAAGTATTCCTGATGACTAGAAGTGTGATCAAGACTACATGGTGGTGTGGCGGTTCTTTAATACATTCCCAACGAACCGCCCATCCTCTTAAATTAACCACCTTCCTCTTTCCATGGAAACCCATAGTACTTACCTGCAATTAGGGGCAGCGTAAGCTCCCATGCAGCACCATACCTGAAAGGAAAACCTATCCGACGGCATCCACACATTCTGAATTTCCATGGTTCATGTTGCATGAACCAGTTCATCTTCTATCTGCTCGGCCTGTCTTCAATTACGATAAACAAACGCTGGCCAGCGTATTGTGGACATAACTGTAGCAGATATTTTTTCCATATGTCACAATTGTATATCGCGCTTGTACCCTTAGGTCCGCGACAGTTGCGACAATTACCCGTTATCGGCTATCAACCGATCATGAATTTGGGCATGGATATGATCATTGCTTAGGTAACCTTACCCATGCCATGCCTACGATGACCCGCCTGAAATCTAAAGTACACATACAGTATCTCACTGTGTTCGTTACTTACCCGCATATTAATTCAAACATATCGCCATCCAGCCTGACCCTTTGCCGCCGTCAACGAGGTTTCTGCTGACTTATGTCAACAAAATAATTTGCCTCCTTGTGCACCGGAGCCATACGGCTAGATTGGATATTGCCTGCATCGGTGCTTCCAAGGAATCTTAGGCAAATACCATGACGACCCCATTGTATCATAGGCACATCATATACATCATGTGTGCCACCATTTGATCTGCGAAATTGTGTTTTTGTTTACTTTGAAACAAAAATCTATTTAGATCCCTGGCATACATCATCAACGATGTATGGGTACATCGCCGCAGCGCCCGATCATCGTACGTCTGTTTAATCAGGTGTCCGCCGATCATCGCTCTCATCGCAGGGCATCGTACTTGTCCTATACGGACACATATAGAATCCTCCCCTATCGATGCAATTCGCGCCCATCGAATCTGATGGATGTTAGTTGCATCGTTGAGTCAGATTTTAACATCCAGACGGTGCGCACCTTCGTACGAATCCCCGCGGAGAGTCGCCGAGAGTTCCTGCTTTACTAATTCATTTCTGTTCGTGTGCGTCTTTTGCCATACCGTGTTTCACCAGTGCAAAAGAAATATAATTCAATATAGTTTCCTTAAACAACGTGTATTCCACTAACCTTGATCCCGTTATAATAATAAACCAGAATTGTCACCGTGCTGTAATCGAGCATTCAGGATAATGATTAATTGAGGTGAATCCCATTAACTTGGAAGTGTTCGTTAAACTTATGTCAATCGACTCGCGCCGTAAAACAATAAATTGTATTAGACTTAAATGCAAAACGGGTAAATACTTAAATAAAGGAAGGTTCAATAATAAAAACAAAGCTCCTTGTTTTACATTACTCCTGTTGTGTACGTTTTGGGTGAACTTTGTTGAAGAACCGTGTGCGTCGTTACAATTCCGGACAATTTTCAGTGAACAACCAGTGGTGTTTTGCTCAACCTGCGTCCGTGCCGACGCCCCTAGCAAAACCTACCCACAGTGGTGACGACTGCAAAAACGGATAAGTTATTGTGTTCGCATAGGCTTCCCAACCAACGTTTGCGTGGACCTAATAAAGCCACCTGTGCAAAGAGGTTATTATTGAATCAGGTAAAGAGTGTTTCCATTAGGAGGAAAAATGTAAACTGTGAATGAGACCTAAATATCGAAAGATTTTAGATACTCATTTTCTTATTGGATAAGTTCATTTCATGGCAATTTCAGCTATTGGAAGATCAATTGTTTGAGAATGTCTTAAAGTTAATGAAGTTTATTACCAAAATAGGCGTTCAAGTAAAAATGCATTTCGTAAACTTCCTGTTTGGAGAAAGGTTTTTTTTTTTTGTGAATTTGAGAAGAAAACGAAAGAAAAGTATCCTCTTGCTTGAAACACGTTCATTATTAATTCTGACAAATGTTTGACATTGCACTGTATATGTTATTTAGCGGTGGTATTGCCAGATAATGGGCAACAGTTAGAACTAGTTTTTAGTACTTTTCAACCTTCCACCCACCTCGTCCAGTTATTGTTACGAAACCCCTGGCCGCCCAGAGTGTTCATCCGTAAAGGCATTGTTAGTTGGAAACACGACCAACTTTAAGATAGCTCGTTGCAATATTGATGATTGTGTACGGATTGTAGCCACTTGCATCAGACCGTCGTCTCCAGAATGTACTTCCAAGACTCGGCCTAATGACCATTGGTTTTCATCTTTCTTCACCCAATCCGGAGCAGACCGCCATATGTCCAGATTCCCTAGCTGGGAAGGGCACACACCACGTGAGGCTACGTCAGTCGGATTACTATCAGTGGCCATATACGTTTAACAGGCAATAGCTGTCAGCTCTTCGATTTGGTAACCCGGTAGGAAACGTGTTGCTTTCCAGGATTTGACCGAATTTAGCTGAGTGTTGTCTTTCGAGTTAGATCAGCCGTAAGTTATAATCGGCTTCAGCTTTAAGGTTTCGAGTACTTTGAAACCTACTTTTGAAGCAAGAAGTGCTACATTGAGTTACAAACATGGCACGGTGATCTTGCTTAAAGGTGTTACTTTAGGTTTAGCCATGAGAATCGACACATTAATTTTACCACTATTCGACACATGAACTACATGAAAACGCCAACGTTAAACCGGTAGAGTTCCTTATTGATAAAATCAATCAAAACTTCTTCGTCAATTGTTCTTTTTCTGACAATGTTCTCGTTTCCCGTCTTGCGTTATCCTAAATCACCACATATGTACTCTGCCTATGAAAATTATATCGAGGTCATTACTATATAAAATAACCGAAAGCCCGTGCAATATTAGTCTTAAGATTCAAATAAGGGTTTTTTATTGTAGTTTTCCCATAATTTATTATTTGCTATTCATTAAAATTGTGCTATTGTCGTTATATAGATTTAAGATTATAGTTGTAAAGGAATTGCTATCCTAAATCTCTTACGTACTAATTGTAAAATATACCATAAATGTAAATATCTACCAAATAAAAATTGAATTGAATTAATTTTACCATCAACTATTTTGACTCGTCTATAGGAAACGGCAGCTCCTCCATAGTATAGTGGTTAGTATACCCGCCTGTCACGCGGGAGACCGGGGTTCGATTCCCCGTCGGGGAGTAGTTGGTGATGGAAACGTTTGAAGGCGTCTGTTCTTGAATTCGCTAGTGTTGTTAAGTCGATTGAATACTTAAATGGGTACTTGACGATATACCGTCCAGATCTGGTTCGTTGTACTGTTTACTTGAAGAATTCTTCGCAGTAGATTTTATCTTGGAGTCATTTTGAAAACAGTTTTCACGTTCTCGTGCTTGTTGAGTTTCCACATACACTGAATTATTTATTTATTTATTATCAACGAGTAATGTAAAATTACATAACATAATGAGCCTGGCAGCGGGGACTGTTGGCTCTGTACTTTTAATTTACAATTTAATCTTAATGCTATTTACAAATTTATTTACAATTTCTATGTTGTCGGTAGTGGGATCTGCTAGAATTGTGTAATTATCTGTATTTGGAAATCGTTTATTTTTCAAATGTTTTAGGTGAGGACAGTCTTTCAAAATGTGAGTGATTGTGAGGGTTGTGTTGCATTTTTGGCAGATTGGGACTGTAGCTACGTGGGTCAGGTGGGGGTGGGTAGCAGCTATATGGCCTAATCGCCTCACCAGTCTCACAAAGTTTGTGATTTTGGATTTGCTCAAGTTAGTTGGGTAAGAAGGGTGAGTTTTGAATGGGTTTACCATTTTATAGGCATAGTGGTGAGTATCCTGTGGCGGTTCCGCCAAACCCCACGGCCCACTTACTTGAAAAACCCCCATAACTACATCCCAATCGGCATAAGTTTTCGCTAATGCAATCGCATTGGCACTTTAAGTGCTTTACGCATCTAGGTTATCAAATGTATATAACCTAAAAGTCCCTGTAAAAGAATTCTTACCTTTCATGCATTTCTTCGCATATAAATTCCCTATAAGAATTCCTTCTTAACTTATCATGAATTCCCTGAAAGAAAATACATCGGTTTACATGTAATACAACCGCATAATAAGGAAATCTTACCTTGAGTTGGCTTATCCCAGCCTCAACATGTGTACAATAAAAACTACGTACATACAAATTGGCTGGCGATCACTTTAACCAACGATAAACACTCCAACGCAGCTGCATGTAATTAGCACCATAGACGTTGAGACTAATTCCCTAACTCGCACCATGTGCAAACAAAAGAACGCTGTCCTTCAAAGGTTTTCCGGCGATACCATAAACAATTTACTTCGTTTGTGGTATCCCAAATGCAATTCCCATTTAATGAGTTCCAGCTTGTTTATTTAGCTGACCCTCATTACAGGCCGATGCCTTAGGTCGCTTCTCCCTTTGTTCTTTTTTCCTCGTTTATCCTTTGCTAAATGCATAAACACGGTGATGGGTACGATCACACACATACCGCCATGATCTCCATTACGAGATCTGGTTTTCTATTCCACCAAGAGAGACTTTACGTTTCTCTGGTGGTAAGTAAAAACATATTCTTAGTGGAGAGGATGTCTACCACCACACCACAAACTCACCCCATTAGCGAGTCGGCTCTGCATGAGCCGTTTATCGAAGAGTCTAATTACATCTGCCGACCACCACGGTCGTTGCCGCTCCCGCTCCTCGTCGCGCGCCGAGGACGCATATATACTGAAGTTGTAAAAATTGAGTCGGATAAAATTGTTAGCAAAATATTCAATTAAAAGTAATGTCTTTAGTGATCGCGGTCCAGATAAAAGTGTGTAAAATGTGAAAAGAAATAGGCTATTAAAATAATAAAAAACGGTGATCACCAATAGACAGTGCGTTTTATTTTTTTATTCTCCTGTGCTGCAGTTTAATGGATGTTATCGTTCATCCTTCCGCGTTCGATGAACAGTTTGCTGCGGTGGAACTTACGTTTTATGATGGAGGAGGAAGGTGAACCGAGTGCCCATGCCTGGCACAATACACTTCCTCCCCACAATCCTAGTTTGTTTGGTTTATATGCTTTTGTTGATTGCTGATAGTTGACAGTAGATCGGCTCTTGAGTATGTGTTGAATTTATGTACTGGAGCTCTTTAGGCTGAGTTGGCTGCGGCGTCTGTATTCTCGTTACCGTTGATGGCGGCGTTATGGCGGATTTTTTGGTCTAATTCTCTGGCTGAGGTGTTCCACCGAACACCGTTCACAAAAACGACACACGGAGCGAATACAGTCACCAATGAAATACAATGTTTTTTTTTTTTTATAATTTTGTTTTATTATTTTTGCTTTTAAATTGTTGTAAAATCTCAAGGATTTAATACCCGTGTACACCCGTTGCGATGCTACAAGAACTATTTCAATGTCAACCACTTAAAAACACAATTCAAATCAAAATTCCAAACGAACGTTTTCGAAATTCTGATGGCATAGTACCACTCAGGAAACTTCTGCATAACTAATACTTTTTTTACTTTTTGTTTGCAATTTCGAATCACTTCACTAAACCACATGTTCGTTCGCCACTGGATGTTACTTTTAAACAACACCAAACAAATTCGCAACGGCACTATAAACAACGCAAGCCTCCCGGAAACTCGGTCTTAACACCACCCAACTTTTTCGTCTCAATGTAGACTAGATTAATTTCCTTCTGGGGATGATTCTACTCACCCCCTCGTTCTCTTTTTCGATTTTCTCTTAAAAGAGAATCTCTCCACCAGGAATGATCGAACTCTTTTTTTGGTCCTGCGGTTTCCGCTTCGTCGCAGGCCAGATATGTGGATGCATTCACACACACAGACGCGGAGGTTTCCGCCTTTGTGCCCGTAGATCTTCCTGGGATCGCAAGAATTTTCACACCTTCTGTTGCGTTGCTTCTGTATACATTCGGGAGTGTGGTTTATTCTTCTTGGCGATCTTGGGATCGGGGTAATTATCGTTGATTGTGATAACTTTCAATAAACATCGATACATTAATTCTCCTACCTACCTCTTCTAGTCAGAGAATGTGCACCGGTTCACTCTAAAAGTTACTAGTAGATGAACAGTTAAACACAGGGAAACACAGTTTCTTTAGATATGGGTAAGGGACACTTATTGGCGCAAGACTAATGACCTTGCCCGGAAAAAACTGATCATTATGGCAAATTTAACAAGCCTCAGGACTTGCTAAATAAGGCCAAGACCGGTTCCCGGTTGTAGTGCCGAGGATGATGATGATAACCGTATTTACTTTGCCCTATGATAACAGCGTTTTAGTTTATTGCTGTTTCTCCGCAATGGCCTTTATTTAGGCGAATTGCATTGCGGTAGGGTCAAAGTTTAGCCGACGGATTGTTTTACGGCAATTTGCTTATCGCTGGGGATTTGATGTTTGTCGACATCTGGCGCAGCGGTGCCAAGCACGTGTGTTTATCCAGCTAATGGATCGGTACACAATTTCCATACTGGGTCGTGTCCTTCGATCGCCGTGAAGGCGTAAACAAATTGTTCGAGACTTGGGGTCCACGTATCTGTGGATACGTGAGGTTGTTGACACCGGTATGGATGTCAACTTTGGTCAGGTGAAAAGTGGACTTTGAGGGCACGTGTCTGTGGGCACTTTTCTTTGAAGTTTGGTTATATGTTAGGTGAGTATGTTCCTTGGTGGAGCGAAGGTATCTCAGCCTATGGTGATGTGTGCGGTTCGTGGAACCACCACCACGTGACTCTGGGTCCACATTAGTTTTATTTTATTGCAGTATTTAATGATATTATTCCGAATATTGTAAATGATATCATCAGTGTTGTTCGTATTGAGTTAAGTAGCAACAGGCTGTCGGCACAGATGACATATCTTTCTCTGTGGTTGGTGGAGAATGTTACGCCTTGTAAATGCAGAAAAATTCGGGTAACAGTCCGATTTTCTTTACTGCACCTTCTTCGGATGTGACCGAAATGGATCTATAGTTGGTTGTTTTGGATCCATCTGTTTACACAAAGCGCCTTCCGTTGGATTTATATTTTGAGGCGACTAACCAGAATAGTGCACAGTATATTTCATTGTTGTGTTTGGTTTTTTAAATGTTGAGACTGTCTTTGTCGATTATGGAATTTCCCGAAAATGCGAATTTAGCTATTAGTTTTAATGATAAGATTTCCATCCAGTGCTCAATTGTTGGGAGCCTAGCTTCAGCCAGTATATTTTTTATTGGGGTAATTGTGAATGCGTGAATGAAAACGGGACACACGTTGCCAAAGTTTGTTATTTTAATAAAATGGTCTGCGATTTTTTGAGAATTACCTTTTACTAATAATTGTCCGTCTCGTAGAACAGTGATTTGTTCATACTCTTGGCTAACATCGTCTATCACTTTTTAAATTAAAAATGGGCTTAGTGATGAAATAGGCTTTCCACTCTCCTTGGGTGATATAATTAGAAATTTCAGATTTTTTGTATTGTTCATTGTTTGTAAACTAGGTTTCGTAAGTGTTCTTTTCATTTTGTCTCGTCGAATATCCCTGTTTGTATCTTCAGTAAAATCGCTAAACAGCTAACATTCACATTTGGCCCGCAGGCCATTTCTTGCAATTGTTTTACACTAGTCTATTATCTTATAAACACAGCACACTGCACAACAAGGGTCTGGTCTTGTTTTTATAGCTTTTTTCACTGCACTATTTCACAATGGGGATGTAATTTAGTTTTATAACGTAGAACTGATGTTTCACGTACTGAAAAAAAACGCAACGATCTGAACTCTTCGACGGTTTGAAAAGGAATGTGACACTGAATTAAGTTACTGAGTTCAGTCTGAGGAAATGCACAAAGAACGTGTTGGCAACTCTCGACTTAATGCTTCGGGTAAGCGTCCATAGTTTCCAGGAGCTCCAGCAGATGACTGCATGATTTTGTCATGTAGAAGAGAGACATAAAGGTCGGCCCTCTGAATGACGTCGATAGAACCGAGCTCATGAAATTTTGGATCAGCCAGATCGAAATCCAACAATTCAGAAAATGGATTGGTGTCAATTCGTGGGTATTAGATGACTCAAGGGTGGTAAAATTATTGCTTTGCAGTGAGTGTCGAAATGAGGATTTCTGAGAGAGCTCACAGAGATATCGGGCAGACATGTTTATCTACCAACGCTCGAAGATGAACTCGTTGAACCGCATACTCACTAATAAATGAAGCCTGGGAACCGCTGTCTGAAAGAGCTCGAAGTTTTAGATGATGTCAAGTAGCAGATCGTTCTCCAATATAAGCTGTAGCCAGCAGGCCCGGTTCAAGTTAAATATCGTCGACAGATTCACAGAGTCAATTACGAGGGTGATGGGAGTCACAAGTCCGGTTTGTCCGCATGTAGTGTGATGACGTTGGGCTCATGAGCCTGGATGCTGTCGTGCAACATTGCATGGTGGTTTGGTGACATCTTAAGCGGTTAAAATCCGATGGGCAGTGCTATTGTACAGTGTTGGCCTTGAAACAACTTCTGCACACCTTCGCTTTTATTACAAACGTCAGTCTCTGTGCTGGAATTTGTTTTCTGAAATCAAGGAAAAACATTAGAACATTCTTACCAGGGCAACTTGGGCATAGATTGACATTTGCTTGATAGCTGTGGACCGGCTGTGTTTTGGATGGTTTTTTGTTAACTTCTCTTAGATTTTGCCGAGAGTAAAGCAGCCATTGTATCCAGTCCTTGAAGGGGGTTTCCCAAAAACGTTTACAGCTCTGCGTACGTGGAAATGGAATTAGGGCTTTCAAATGAAGTTCCCTAGTCTTTAATGATGACTGGATCCAGTTTTCCTGTAACATGCAAAATTAACCAATCGTCCCATTGATCGGTTGGCCGTCCTATTTGCTTCAGAGCCCGAACGGCTTCAGTAATTCTATCAAGAACCCGACGTAAGGCCCAAGATGATTCGGTAGTCTTGGTTGGCAGCTTTACAATGGCACGAATGTACTGTTTAATAAGCCTACGCTTGTTGTCATACCGACTTTGTAAAATATCCTAGGCGGTCTGAAAGCTTTCACCTCTATTCTGAATATTTTTTAACACACTCGCAACACTGCGACGAAGGCTACAATTGAAATAATCTAGTCGTTGGACCTTGGATAGCATTATATCATTGATCACTCAGCTGGTAAACATGTCTTTGAAGTTCAGCCATTGGTTCGGTATTGGTATACGATCCATTGAAGGTAGGCAGTTGAAGCTTTCGCAAAGTTTATTTGACGTTGCTGCCTCCGCTTACGACGAGACGGGTCGGTGTTTAATGAGAACAGTTATGATATCATGCGTAGTAGATGAGATTAATGAGTTCTCCTAAGGTTTCGCAATACGCAGATTTAATTTTGGCAAACGGTAGTGCACACACGTACATATTACCCACTAATAAAACTCCCATCCAAAGCATCCATATCCCCAAATGAACGAAACGTTCAATTGTCGAACATTGAATTCAATTCCTTAAAATTCAAACATCACTCCACATATCTTCATATGCATTGTATGTTGAATTATCAATTTCCAAAATTCAAAGTCTAAAATCAATTCGCGATAAACGAGCCAAATGTTCGTTTACACAAAATTCAGGCAATCTAAACATCACAATGCATATCTCCATATTTCCTTGGTACGTCTCTCTACTGACAGATGGTGAAGTTAACCCTACCTTATTCTAGTAATAACATCCTGGAGATCGTCTATAATACGCCCAAATTGATCCATATTTGTGTAAGCTCTTGCTTTTAACTCGGAAAAATTATTTATTGTTTCGTAAACAAATACAATTTGCAAATACAATTTTTTAAGGTAAACTGTTACCTTCAAATTATTAAAGTAAACTATTACTATTATATGTAATAGTTTATAGCCACCCTAGTGCTGCCGCACACTAAGAAACAAAAGAAAGGCTTGGCAATGGTTAAAACTGTTTTGCTTGAAGGAGCACTGTTTAAAAACTTATGTACACTTTGTACTTGGTATAAGATTAATGAATTTCTTTACTCTATTTATACTTAAAACTATCGAGGTTATTTATATTGCGACTGTTGCTGTTTGAGTCGGTTGTTGATATTGTGACTGATTATTAAGTTATGTACTCTGGTAGATAACTTATGATACTTTAGCTATAATTGTTTACATATACTTACTAGTACATTTTTCAACCAATATGATAGGAGTTATATATTGATTATGCATTAAGATTGTAGTGAGTAGAGCTTCCTGGAAAAGGTCAGAAAACCAGGATATAGTTATTTACTTAACCTATGCTAATTTACTTAACTTAACTTAACTTATCTTAACTTAGTCTAGTTACCTAATTATTATTGAAATAAGTTAGTGTGGTGTGGAAGGGGGAAGCATAGTGATCAATAGGTAGGTTATGGGTTAGTGAGGATATTGTCAGTCAGGGATGTGGGTTGGGGAACTACTTTCCGTTTGTTCGTTGAAACGCAAAATATTGGAGAAGGGTTGTATATAACTATATTTAAATTGGTGAGGTGAAAGCTCTGTATTGTGGTATACAATCTCATTAGAGTTATTAACCAACCTGCCAGAGGTGAAGAACGTTCTGATGTGGAGACAGTTCGGGTAGGCGGTTCGGTTATCTGACGGAGTCGATGTGAGCGCATTTATTATCGGGTTGGGATTATTGGAAGATTTTCGATAAATTTGATGGAAAGCTCGAGGAAGCGTCGATCTATACGTTGAATATTAGTGGCATAGTAGAGCGAACTACTGTTGTAATATTTGTGGGAGTTGGGATGTCGGTTGAGGCCAGTGATAAGTCTGAAGCATTTCCTTTCGAAAATGCGTAGCTTCTCCATTTGGGTGGGTGTGATATGGTACCATATCGGGTATGCATATGTGAGAGTGGGTCTGATTATCTGTTTGTAGATAAGTGATTTAACTTTGAGAGAGAGACCTTTGGGCTTGTACTTCACTTTTCTGCAGAGATTAAGTTGAATTGCGGCTTTGCGAATCGAGTTTTTGGTGTGGGCGGAGAAGGACAGATTGTTGGTGAAGGTTATTCCCAGGTACTTTAAGGTTTTGGAGGGTTTAATTATATTGTTATTTAACTTGATTCTGATTTTGTTATGGCAGCGAATGGTGTTGTTAGTACAATTCGCATTTCTGCCCTTAAACACCGTGAGTTGAGTTTTGGCTGGGTTGAGTCGGATTTTCCACTTAGTAAAATATGCTGAGAGATTCGGGAGATAGCTGTTAATACAGTTTCTTGCCTCCTTGACAAACTTGTTGCTTGACCCAAATAACCAAATCAATGACGCTTATTGAGGTCAGTTAAATGATTATTGATGTTGCTTATTGGGCAGAATATCGTGTAATTTTATAGCACACCTTGACTGTCAGTTTCTGTATACATGTTCACCATAAAAGTATAACTGGAGAGTGAAAAGTAAAGTCAAATTATTCTCAGAGTCCATGCATAGTTGCTTACGAGACGATTGACCAAGGATCAATGTTCTTGGGTTGAAGTTAACGCATATCCTGGCAAACCTGTGCTTCAACTGCCTGGGGAGGCACTTGATCCGAGACTGTCACTCCATCAAGACTTGCAGACAGTGTCAGGAATGACACCACACCCTACACTATGCCGGTATAACCTCAACCCCAGCGTCCCACTCACCATCACCCCCGGAAGCGGGTACCAGTCCCCAAGGCCAAGGCGGCCAGACCTCCGGAGTATCCGGCCCCGTCGCCATCGGTTCTATTGGCCACACCAGAAGTTCATGGAACACATCATCATTGATCGCCTGTGCGACACGACCACCGGACACATCCCTAGTGGCGGGGTGCTTCCGCCACTAACCACTCATGCTCCTCGTAGCGGGCGGGCTCCACCAGTAACTTCTCATACATCTCATAGAAACGTCCCCATCTCAGTCGAGCCAATAACACCTACCCCGCCACCGACCACCAGTGGATCAACTCGACATTAAAGCCCTTCCCTTTCATGATTGGCGAACGTTACAGTTTCTACATCCGCTGCTCAAGTTCTCTGCATGCCTACGGTCGTGCGCGTGACTGCCTTTACATCCGTTGCTGGTACATCCGTTGCCCAACCTCTTTTAACGCCTTGCGATCGTGAAGGTTACTGTTTCTACATCCGCTGCCCAAGCTTGTGGGGATAGATAGTATTGTACCAAGACACGGGCACTTGGTTCACTTAACTCCCCCAACAATTGTTCCACCAAAAGAAATGTACACCAGTTAGGAAGATGAAATAATTAAACGCACTGAATGTTGTTTGATGTTAATCCGTTTTTTTATTGTATTGTTTTTCTTTTTTACTTAACTTAGAACTTATTATTTACTGTTATTAATTTGTTTTTTTTATAAATATTATACAAGTTGAAAAACTTCTTTCTCGACACTGTGACCGCGGTAATTAAAAATGTTACCCAAATGCATGTGGGCACTTTGGTGTTGATATGTGACTCACGCAACGACAATATTCGACTTTGGTAACGTGGGTGTGCGCGACGAGGGATGATTTTGACACGGCGCGGCGTGACCGTCACCTGTGGTGGATGTGTAACGACTGTAGTTGAGATATGGCTTCTGACGCGGGGCGGCGTGACCGACCGGGGTAATGATTGAATAGCGACTAACAATTAGGGATGAAATTTTGATTGTGGAATACGCACGGCTATTAGCCAATCATCATTGCGCTCTTCTCATGAATCTTCTCATTTGCATGTCTCAGTGAGGTGAATAATACTCGTGCATCATTCGACCGACGCTGTGCATGCGAAGGGTGAAAAGAACAAAAGAGAGAACGCAATAACTTCGGGGTTGGCTTAGCTTGTGTGCTGGTATCAATGCAGTCTCTGAGGATGACCTACTGCCCTGGTGCGATGACTGTGGTGATTTCAGAGTGCATTGAACCTGGGGAAGATAGAAACGGAAAGGAGAGGAAAATGTTTTGTGGCTATTCATCTGTAAGAAGAGATCATTGATCCCAAGCGAATAGATGGTCTGGGAAAAGTGAATAGGACGTCGAGTTGGCTAGGGAAAACGGATCATGGGAACTAAATTAAATACTTTAACAATTTCCCCAGCGATTGCATGATTATGCAACCGCGTCGTTTGATTAGAATATGCCGTTGCTAACCGATATGATGCGATTTCCGGTGGAAATCTCATGGGTGAGCGAAATGGAGTTGCCGTATGGCGAAAAGATAGCTAAACTCAATTATGCATTATCTTCATAGGATAGTGAGTTTAGCTATGCGTCCTTTTGGGAAACATGTTTTGCAGGTGAGTAGCTTGTAAGGGGAATAGGGTAGAAATGACTCGTTGAAAGCGGTCGAAATAAGGCATGAAATTGTGGGTTGGTTCTCCATGTGGTATAGAGAACCACCACAAGCTCTCTGCACGTCGATTTACGATCGTGGACGTTTCTACTTATTCTTCCTCTCTGGATGCCGATTCACCATCGTGGACGTCGTTACCTTCACGACCAATGATCACCTCCTCTGGACGGCGATTGACCAATCGTGGGCGTCACTACCTACATCCATCACCACATCCTCTGTGGGCGCCGCCTCATCACCTCCGCATCTCCGCACACGTATATTAAGTTAGAAAATATTGTGTAATTGTGAAGGTTTCCATGGAGATTTTCCAGATAATACTCAATACAAATAATTATGTTCTGGTGAGGATCATGCATATGTTTGTTTAAAAGATGAGACCAGTATAGTCGTATATAGAGATACCTAAAATTGCTTAATAAAAGTATTTTTTTTTTATGAAGTTGCATTGAAATTGGGATTGTACTTCACTTGGGTCTGCAAGCGTGTAACCAAGTATTGTTAACATATATCGGTGACAGATAGATAGAACTTACCCGTCAATATATTAAAATAATAACAAACATTAAATTCAGTTGTGTAACAAAGAAGTCCCAGGTCGACAGTGGAAAGATGTTACCCCCTGGAGTAATCATTGGTGTCGTCAAGTTATACAGACACTATATAGTGCATCAACTGTACATACATATTATTAGAGCCGTAGTCGAAGGCAATGCCCCCAATTCACTGTCTATAATAAATTGATTCAATGTCAAAATTAATGTAGTAATTTAAAAATAATAAAAATGTTAAAATAACAATGGTAATCATAACTTTAATCCTCCAATATTATTTTAGAATGTGGTCACAATATTCAATCCATTTGATTCCCCCCAAGAGGGAGAAACGCTACGCCACAAAAGCAAGAGCACCTTGTCGCTTGTACCCCATTATAATCCCAATACGTCTTTACCCCATTATAATATTTGTAGAAAATGAATCGAGGCACAATTTACAATTCACATCAAAACACAAAGGAATCTGTTGAATATACAATTATTAAATAATAGAATGTTTATCCAAAATTGATTTACGAAATGTATCGAATAAATCACACGCGACAAGAATATCGCCTGCGATTGTGAGCAACGGAACGGACTAAAAAAGACTTATTGGTGCCATTAAGATTGTCTGAAAGCAGATTGGGTTTCCTAGAAGGAACGTGTCTATATCTCGGATCCAATCGGTTTTCCACTGTAATATCCGATTCATTAATAGTCAATGTTTGTGACTAAACCATTCGATTATCTATTTATCACGGTTAGATATGAAACTATTGCGCACCGAACTCTCGGTGCACAATCACGTACGACGAGTTTTTAATTACCTAATTATTTTCTGAATAAATTTTTCCTACTTTCTAGTCTCCGATATACAATTGGATTTTTTCTATTGTATGGAGTTTACTGATAGAAATGAGAAGCCAAATATATTTGACAAACATTGGGTATAAATTGGTCAACAAATTGATTCATATAAACAAGAACAAATTTTAAAAAATCACAAAAGTAGAAATACATCGTTCCAAGAAAAAAAAGAAGGGAAATGCAGATTTTTTTTTACACGAAATAAATGTACAAAAGGGGATTTGAAGAAGGTGTGAGTGCAATGCACTGTTCCAGCGGATGAAAAGGGAGGGTATGAGATGAAGTTATATGTGATCTTGATTCCCTAGGGATTATGATGACGGGGGAACACGGTATCAGGCAAAGCAACCGAAATTTGTGACGTTCGTCTCAAGAATGATTTTCTGTGTTTATCGCTACTTCTAAAGCTAATTTGTGGAATGGACTGATAACCATCTTCTAATTCAGGGGTATCGCAGGAAAATATTTGTAGAGAAGGAATGCATTTTTATAATCAGATAAGCAACGATCTTAAAAAATTATAGGATACTATTGTGTCCAAAAAGTAAGACCCATTAAACTTTTTTTTTTATTTACTTATTATTTCAAAGCTGTTTTGCTGCCGCCAGAACAATCCCCTTCAGACACAATATACTAATGCCAATGTTACTTCCAAGCTTTGAAACACTGGATGTAGTCAATTTCTAAAAGTGCTTTCAAAGCACACAGCCATTCAGCTGGAATTTCTTCGATCAAAACCATTCTGGAGCGGTTATTTGAGTTTTGGATAGAGCCAGAAGTCATGCGGTGATGAATCTGATGAATATGGTGATTGTGAAATGATGTTAGTGGAATGTTTAGTGAAAAACTGACGAAGAACCAATACCGTGTGTGATGGTGCATTATGGTGATGCAAAAACGATGGGTTTTGTTGCATTTCCGATAAACACTCAGCTGTATATTCCTTTTTAACAGTTTGGTCTGGCGGAAAGAATCCATAGTGCACACACAACGGCATTCGAAAAAAAAAAACGGTTAGCATCACCTTTCTTTTTGGTGTGCTCTTTTCGATCATAGCTCCCCTTTGGCATATTATTCTCTCAAATGGTGGATTTTTTTCGGGTCGTATGTGTACATCGAAATCTTATCTCAAACTGTTAGCATCACCTTAATTTTTGAGTGACTTTGGTGTGCTCTTCTCGCTGTTAGATAACTTTTAGCACTAAATTTGCTCTTCTGATCGGATGTTTACCGATCCAAATCTCACCTCCTGTAATCATTGTCTGTCAGATGTCATCTCCTCTCCATGTTCTTATTTAAAGCCATTGCATGTTTTTGATATCAATCGGATTTTGACGCGTTTCAGGCCCAAAATGTCTTTTAATATTTTATTGAGTGACTTTTGTGAAAAGCTGTTATATAATTAAGTTCATTTAATTATCACCCGCTCTATGAATAATTACCATCTCGTGTCTTCACATGCATATCCTTCCCTTCCCTCCAAATCATCACTTTCCCATTACAATAGAATATTCCCAAATACAATAGTTAAATAATTTAATTTTTTTTTTTTTTTTTTTTTTTTATTAGACTTCTCTCGGGAGAGGCGAACCTATAGCGTCGAGTGCGCGCCCCGAGATGCCATCAAATAAGTGTTGCAGTTCTTTTTGAACAGTTGCAGGTTGTAACGCTCCGGGAACACTCCCGTGGGAAGGGAGTTCCACAGCTTCCCCGCTCTGTAACGGAACGAGTTCTGATACAGGGATGTTCGCGCTGTACCCCTATTTAAAAACCACAATCACATTGCACATAGCCATATTCTCTCTATTAGCAACAGTCTCCTATCAACCATGGCCCAGCCCCCTATTAGCCAATTCCGTTTCCTAGAAATAACAATCGTGGAAGCGGAACAAAAAAGGATATGAAAACGAAGGACGCAAGATTTCCTTCTTGTTCAATTAAGTCGTGTGCGTGTGCGGTTCGGTCTCCGGGCATTAATTGAATTCGAGAAATAAAAAGTAGACTAATTGTATTCGTTTGTTAAATTCGTAATCAAATCAAGAAATATAGTTAATAAACAATCCTGTGTATAAACAAGAACTAAAAAATAGACTAATTCTAATCGTTTGTCAAATTCATAAATGGATCGAATAATATAGTTAATAAACAATCCTGTGTATAAACAAGAAATAAAAAATAGACTAATTGTTAAATTCATACGTGAATCAAGAAATATAGTTAATAAATAATCCTGTGAATAAATAAAAAATAAGAATGTTACATCTGGTTTTATGGACATTCATGGAATATCATCGTTTGGTAAATTCATCAGCAACACCAGGGAAGAGAAACAACAAGAAATCAATATATAAGTATTTCCACAAAAAAGGGGTGAGTTTTGTGAAAACAAAATATACGTGAATTAATTGTTAAAAAACCTTTAACAAAGCCAACAGCATCCTTAATTGATAATCGATGAGTTTGATTAGGGTTTTTTTTTTATTCTACTACTTCCAGGAAAGACGAATCTATAGCGTTGAATCAGCGCCCTGAGATGATATTTTTTCTCGACCGCCCATCAGCCAAGCTCCGAAAAATGGTCACGGATTTCTCCCAATCAGTTCACGAAGCCTAGTGCTTTGGTATGGTATTTCACCGGGTGGCTGGCCTTTGGGACCCTACCCAGTAATTGTGGCGCACTGTACAATAACAAGAATCTTCACTTGAACCCACGTTTGCACAATCAAACGAAAGACACAAGCTCCTTACCAACTCAGCCTGACTTTCATCGGTAGAGGTTGATGGTTGTCCACTTGTAAACATTTCCTTCCGGCAAAGTGTGCTCATATATGCAACACTGTGCGCCCCACAAGACAGTCCGACAGATCGCACCCGTTTGTGGTTCATCTCACAACGGCGCGAACTTCCCTGCATCAGAACTCGTTCCGTTACAGAGCGGGGAAGCTGTGGAACTCCCTTCCAACGCGAGTGTTCCCGGAGCGTTACAACCTGCAACTGTTAAAAAAGAACTGCAACAGTTATTCGATGGCTTCTCGGGGCGCCTACTCGGCGCTATAGGTTCGCCTCTCCCGAGAGAAGTCTAATAATAATAAAAAAAAAAAAACAAAAAAAAATTTACAATGTTTCCTCGTTTGCTTTGGAAACAAAATTTAATCCAACTTCTTTGCTCAACAAATCCACTACTATTATTACTATTTATTAGCCTTTAGGAACCTGGAAGTTCATGACCTCACCGACTCGAGTCCGCCACCGTTCCCTGTCCTGTGCACTCTCCTTCCACGCTTGACCAGCCGATCCGATCTCCCCAAGGTCAAACCCATCGTTGTCCTCCGATCTCCGTCGCGGCCGTCCTGTCGGTCTTTTTCCCGTTGGTCTACCGTCAAGAATTCTACGCACGGCCCTATCGTTGCCCATTCTTGCCACATGTCCGGACCATCTTAATCTTCGCGACTTGATTACTCTGACTATTGTTGGTTTGGAATAAACAAAACCACACATTCTAAAAATTGCAAAAAAAAAAAAAATACTTTTTGTGTCACACAAAAATACGCCCACATGTAATACTACTGACATTTATGGTGCCTAATTTGACACAGATGTCTAGCACAGTGTACCTATTTTGAAAAACAAAATGTTGGCATTCGATATACACGCGCAATTTAGCCTGAAAATTGCTCTTACTGTTCGGATGCGTTGTTACGTTATGTTTACTTACTAATGGTGGTATTGAAAGATTTACGCCTGGATCGCCAAAGAGTTTCACAGCTCGTTTTACTACCGTGTCGAGCATGTTCAGCGGCGTGTTAGAATTGAATTGAATTGAATTCCAGTTTAGGAGGAATACATGCCTTCTAAACTGTGGCCTGTTTAGGCGGAGTGAAATATTTCTTACATCTTTCAATAAACCACATACATTTGGCCGCATTTTTCGCAGCTTGAAACATGTGGTCAAATCAATTTGAGTGTCTAGTAGTTCTTTGGCTATGGGGATGACAACGGCATCCATCGACTCTGTATTCGAATCTAATATGGGATTCAGCTTTGACAACGAGACGCACCATCGGATTTTAAATGCGTTCACTTCTGTTCCATTAGATAAATTTCACAGGTATATTTTGTCGGAGGTCGGAATCCAGTGACGCCTGCACGACCAGTGATCATCCTCTATGGACGCCGCCTCACCACCTGCGCATCTCCGAACATTATTTAATCCTTCGAGCCGGATTATTATCGCCTATATCGGACAATAAACTGAACCGTTTCTCTGACGGTTCGCTTGTTTTCAAACGGCTACAATGTCCCAGATTGAGGAACTTAGTGTCCGGCACAAGACCAGATGTCTCGCGCGTTCCTCAGCCTGAAGAAAAGGGGGCCACCAACGTTGGGCCCAGTGGAAACTCACCAGCCGATCCTTAGAGTGAAATGGCAGGACATCCGCAAGAGGCACGAGGAAATCAAACGAGTGGCGTCTCCAGAGATTAACACTAAACCTACCAGAGCGGTCAAATGACCGCTTTTGAGAGCCCGAAAAATAAATGTTTTTTAATTATTATATGATAATTATTTTGTGTTTATTGTTTATGCTAAATTCTGTATTAATTACAGTCAACTGGAAAAGACTATAATGTTTATTTCAAAGGCGGTCATTTGACCGCCATCGGTAGAAATAGGTATATATAATATGTCGGTAGGTTTAGTCTTAAGGGTGACCGCTACTTCACGGAAGAATTCACGACTGAGCCGAGCAAGTTTACCTGAACGAGTAGGCAAAGTTCGTCGTCACCCATCAAGCCCTCAGCTCGGCCTTCCCGGCACCATCAAAGGCCTCCGTATATATGTTTTGTCGGAGGTCGGAATCCAATGAGTTAAACAGATCCTGTTCGTTGTTATTGAGGTTCGAAGACGTCGGGCATGTTCTAAGAAGCGCGAGATAGCCTATCACGCTCACTCATCCCAATGATACGCAATTGCCACAACTCTATGTTAAGAACCACATCCGGTGATTCATGTTAAGATAGCGATGTAGTACAATGATAAGCCTCTCTTTAGTTGATAACAACGTAGTATGAATAGCATGTAAATCTAGCCTAAGCACTCTCTTTAGTACCGAAAAAATAGCGAATAAAGTGTCAAACTCCGGTCGTAGGTCAGAAAAGAATAATTTTCTTGTAAAATTCAGGGAAGTCAAACTTAACTCGCTTTTTTTTTTACGTACTGTTTTTATTTGACCAATAATCAATGTTTACATTAAGTACTACAGCTAACTTATAATTTTAGTGATACAATTGTTTACATGCATACATTACACATTTTTCAAACCTAACTGAATGTGTGAATAACGATTCGAGTATTATAGGTTTTAATATTAACAGTTTTCCTGGAAAAGGTCAGAAAACCAGAATTTTTATTTTTTTAATTTAATCTAATCTAATACTTAACTTAAGTCTAACTTATTCTAGCTTAACTTAATTAATATTATAATAAGTTAAATATGTAATGTGAATTGGGGAATATAGGGATTGATGGTTAAGGAAGTAGGTGGGCGTGGGATATGGTCAGTTATATTAACCTCGTATTTTCGTCGTGGCCTTCCCATCTGATTATATTCTGAAATATCTTTAAGCTAGTAGTAGCTATACAATTAAGACCTACAGTGTTAACATTCGTTCGGAATTAAATCCCACTATTGCATTCGGAATCAAACTATCTGACACTGGGAGTCAAGTATAACACAAAGGATTAAAGGTTGATTGTAAGCCTTGAAACTTTCCCGTTGGTCTCCCGTCAAGAATTCTACGGACTGTTCATCGTTACGTATGCCATCTACATTCTTTCTTCGTGACCTGATAATTCGTACTAGTGTAGGTTTTGGGTATTGTTCACTTTATACGCTTCGGCTTCTGGTCTGACCATCAAAGTCGGGCCTTATATTAGCCTTCATTTCAGTCGCGGCCTTACCATCGGATTATTATTATTTACTGGCCTGTAGTAACCCTGAAGTTCATAACCTCACCGACACGGCTCCGCCGTTGTTCCCTGTCCTGTGCGCTCTCCTTCCACGTTCGATCATCCGATCGGATCTCCTCGAGGTCCAATCTAACATTGTCCTCCCATCTCCGTTGCGGCCGTCCTGTCGGTCTCTTCCCCGTTAGTTTACCGTCAAGAATTCTATGCACGGTCCTATCATCGCCCATTCGCCCTACATGTCCGGCCCATCTTAATCATCGCGACTTGATCATTCTCACAATTGTAAGTTTGCGGTATAGCTCTTCTAATTCGTGGTTGTGGAGTTTCCTCCATTGTCCTGACTCCTCGTCATATTTACCACTAAATACACCCCTTAGAACTTTATTCTCGAATACGCGGAATTTGTTCTCTTCCTGCTTTGTGAGAGCCCATGTTTCGCATCCGTATAGAGCAATCGGCATGATTATGGTTCTATAGACACGGAGCTTTATATTACGTGATAGCAGTTTGGATTTTAATAGTTTGCTGGCTGTATGCCAACTAGCGTTGCCGGAATGTAGTCTTTTGTTAATTTCCTTTGACGTTTCGTTTCTGGTCGTCAGTATCGTTCCCAGATATTTAAATTCTTTGACATTTTCAAATATCTTGCCCCTGATGTTTATATGTGTTCTCTGAGGTCCACCTGCTCTCGTCGTAATCATGTATTTCGTTTTGTCTTCGTTTATTTCTAGGCCCACCTCTTCTGCTGCTTGCATGATGATTTCACAGTTTTTACTTATAGTTTCGAGATTATCGCCCAGAACGGCGATGTCATCCGCATACGCGAGCACTTGTGTGACCCCGTTCAGGGATGATCCGGCCGTGTTGTCGTCTTGTACCTTTCTATTAACATACTCGAGGACAAGGTTAAAAAGACATGGTGAGAAGCTATCCCCTTGTTTTAGTCCGTCCCGGATTTCAAATGGTTCTGAGAGGTTGTTTTCTTTTCTAACTCGCCCTTTGTTTTCGTTCATGCAAATTTGAATTGGGAGCAATGATATTCCTCCGTAATTTTCGCAGTCAGATCTGTCGCCTTTTTTGAAAATGGGGATGACTATTGCGGTTTTCCATTCTTCCGGAATGACTTCCTTGTCCCATATTATTTTAACGAGTTGCTGGATCTTTCGAGCGGTGCCCCTCCTCCATGCTTCACAAGCTCTGCCGGTATGCAATCGATTCCGGGGGCCTTGTTGTTTTTCAGTCGATTTATCGCGTCTACAACTTCGTCGAAAGGGGGCTCTGGGATCTGGGGCTCGGTTGTATGTACGTCTGGTGCGTTTATTTGTGGTTGATGGGTGCGTACATTGAGCAGGTTTTCAAAGTACTGCTTCCATCTTGTCACGATATTTTTTGTTTCTGTCACCAGACAGCCGTTTGTGTCTCGGATTATTTTAGCTCTCCCTCGGTAGCCATTTCTAATTGAATTTATGCGGGCATACATACCTCTGCTGTTCTTTGCTCTGGAATTTTGTATGATTTTTTCGATCCGAGTCTTCTCCCATTCGGGTTTTTTGCGTTTGAAAAGTCTGTTTGTTTCTTTCCGAATTGTTGCGTATCTTTCTGCGTTGACTTCATCATATGCTTCTAAGTGGAGTATTCTGAGGCGCTTACGTTCTTCGAGTTTTGCCGTGCACTCATCGTCAAACCCAGGTTTGGACTTACTTGTTTTCTTAAATCCTAATACCTCTTGGGCTGTTTGTTTGATTGTGTCTTTGATCGATGCCCATTTAGTGTCCACACTATTGGCTTCATATTCCTCACTATTGTCATTCTCTAGGATGCTAAATCTATTCGTTGGTTGGTCCTGATAGTCAGCCCTTTTGCGTAGGTCTTTTAGTTTATCAATCTCGAACTTTTTGCTCGTCTCCCGTGACTGTCGATATGGGTTTGCTGCGAGCCGACTTCTAATTTTGCTCATCACTAAAAGGTGATCGGAGTCGCAATCTGCTCCTCTATATGATCTTACGTCAAAGATATTCGAGTGGTGTCTTTTGTCTATGAGTAAGTGGTCTATTTGTTTACGCGTTACGCCGTCGGGTGATATCCATGTGGCTTTATGGATTTGCTTGTGCTTGAACATCGTGCTTTTCACTACCAGATCTTTTGACGCTGCGAACGTGTTAATTCGAATACCATTATCATTTGAAACGTCATGTGGGCTCTCTTTACCTATTGTTGTTTGGAGGGTATCTTCCTTTCCAATTTTCGCATTGAGGTCCCCGAGGAGGATTTTAACATCGAATGATGAGATCCCATCAAATACTTCCTCTAGGGTCTCGTAGAACATGTCCTTCGTTTGTTCGTCGGTAGATTCTGTTGGGGCGTGTACGTTTATAAATACATAATTGTACCATGGGCCCTGTATTTTTAGCACCGACATTCGGTCATTAATAAATTTCACATCTTTTACATGGGGCGTAATCTTCTTGCTTATGATGAAGCCAGTTCCGAGGTTATGTGTATCGGTACCTACACACACCAGTGTAAACCCATTGGTTTCGATTACTTTATGTGGGAGTCGAACTTCCTGAAGCGCGACAATGTCCATTTTATATTGTTTCGCGTTTTCTACGACCGTCTGTATCGCGCCTGGTTTATATAACGTTCGAACATTCCCCGTCCCCACGCGTATATCCCGCTTTTTCCGTTTTTCCCTACGTCTTCTTTTTGCCGAGTCGGTGTTTTCTTGATGATTTTGTCCCTTATGGTAGTGTCGGCTCATCACACCTACGCCTACCGGGTTTTTCGTGGGATTGTTTTTTGTATATTGGTTATTCATTTTTGATCCCACGAGACTTGGGGTTTCAAATAGTCCGCCACATCATCGCCACATCGACGGCATCGAGGTTTGAATTCGCGGAAAATAAATTCGCGAACACATTAGCTTTTTCTTTTGAATTTGTGACCAACATCCCGGTGTCCGTCACTATTGGAAGAAAAGAGGTGGAAACGAAATTACTGCTGACAGTCCTCGCCATTCACCAGAAGGGACGTGAACCAGTCGGGCACTCAAGAAGCTTATTAGTCACTCTGTCGTTGTAAGCTTTCTTCGTGAAAAGAAAACATGGCGAGCTGAATTACCATTTGACTCAGCTAATATCAGGACATGGCTGCTTTGGGCAATACTTGCACAAGTATAAGCATGTGAATCACCCCTACTGCTCGTATTGCGAAGGCAAAATAGAAAATGCGGAACACTCACAGAGTGCGTGAGATTCGAGACCGCACGAACGTTTTTGGGAATATGAGCCTGGCGGTAAAAACCCGGCATGTCTCTGGATCGGTCTTGAGGTATCTTTTGAAGATTTCCACCTTTCAAAAGAAAAAAAAAAAAACATATTTCTGATTCTAAGAAATCTCGTTCTGTTATCATCGGTGGATTTGGACCGCCATTGTTTAAAAGCTCTATTTTTTGCGGCTGTAATCTTCTTGCTTTTTCTATCAAACCAAGGTTTATGAAATGAACCTCGTTTAATGGAATGTAGATCTCCATCCCGAGAAGAATAATCTCTGTCACCGGCTCCGTGCATGCGTTACCATTGGAGTCTCCAAAGCACGACTTTGACCACGGAAGGGATGCGAAGAAATCTCGCAAATCGTCCCAGGTAGCAGCCTCTTGCCTTCATACATGGCGAAGCTGCTTAGGTCGGTTTGAAATGCAAAGGGTTGCGCGACAGATACCAAGAAGTGATCTGAGTTTCCCAGTGGCGCAGCAATCTCCACGGTATAAATGCTCGGCTCGGATGTCAAAAGCAGATACAGGGTCTTTGCATAATCACCTCGGGTATCCGGCACTTGCGTAGGTTCCTCCCCTATTTGAGGGAAATTGCGACTAACAGCGAACATCTTCGCCAGCCTCCCAGCCTCGTCGGTCCTGTTAGAATGTACCAACCACCCGGAATCGTGAACATTTAAATTGCCAAGGAGGACAATCGCAGGAGCTGGGTGGCTGGTCTGTATCCAATCGACGCTACGTGAAAGATGTTCGAAAAATGTCGCCGGCCGATTGTCATTCGGGGACCGGTAAAGACAACAAAGAAACTTAACAGAATTACTCAGCACGACCCTCAACCACACGATGTCCACGTTATTGGATCCCAATGCATCCGTCCTCTGGCAAGCCAGATCGGACGGCGCCAAGACGCGGACTCCACCCTTAAAACGGAATCTCGAATGTAAAACGTATCCTGCGGAACGAATATATGTCAATTCAGTTGGCGAATCGACCTGGGTCTCAGGATATCAGGTTTCGCTGTTTGCAAATATTGGTAGACGGCGTTTACATTCGTATTGGTGAAACCAATGGTGAATGTCGACAGACCCTCGAGAACGAGCCCGATTATGCGATGACGGATTTTTTAAAGTTCGGTTATTTATCACAATATTTGCATGATGTTCCCCCCGACACAGGTTGTTTGTTTATTGCTATTTGATGGTGTTGTATATATAAATTTGGAAAGTATAAAGTATTGTAAAGAATAAATTCGGACAGTCGGCAGTCACCAAGTTGTTGTGGCTCTATGGGATGTAAATTATTTAAAAAGGTTGTTAAGAATGTTGGGGTGTTGGGCTGCGCTTGTTGCTGTATAACTCTATAAGCCTCTCTGCTTCAACGCAACCTCAAAGCAACGCAATGTGCACATTTCATTCTAAATAGCAGTCGTGTCGATTCTGATATGCGCGCATGGCCAAATGGGGCACCTCCGTAGTTACTCTGTTACGTTGCTGCGTCGGGTCGACGCTCGCACTTCACTGTCCCGTTTACCACTGAACAATCACCTGATGGTCTCTTTGTCAAGATGCACCGGCTCCCAGCTTCTATCCTCCAGATGAGTCCCGCTCGAGCGAATAAATTAAAATCCTACCGGCTGCGGTAGTTGTGACGTTTTCCGCCAGAGAAATTTATGTATTTAAAATGGGTTACCTGTGGTTCTTCTTCAGGTTCTTCTTCAGGTTCTTCCTCTTTACACGACCAGGGCGGCCACCGCCAAATGGTGATTTTAGAGAGAAGTCGATGTGTTTCCGCGAATCCAATCGCACCACAAGCGATGGGATGTTCACCTCCTGCTTCCGAACTCAATTGTGTCTTTCACGGATTAACACACGAGCAAGATGGATAGATTTGGCCAATCCACGTTTAAGCACTTGCGTTGTTAAACGGCGCTCCAAGAAAAGAAAGAGCTTGTAGTCTTTTTCTTATACGTTTTATTTCAACACTTCACTTTGACAAATGTTACAGTATTTTCCGCTTTCCTTCTTTTTAAATTCTTAAACTTTAACTTTTTCTATTTTCAACCAAAAAAAAAAAAGAACGGAGCGTTACTTCTTTTCTTCCTCCTTATCTCAGTTAACGAACTGTCTTCTCCAAAAAAACCGTATCGAGCAACGAAAATCGAAATAAACGGAATCAAAATATCATCTTGCTGTTCCTTTCTCTCCCTCTCCATCAACATCCACTCCGAAAACAGAGATCTAACTTCCACACGATCCATACTCGAACAGGAGTATGTTCCCACATTCAACATGTGGATCGTGTGTTTTTCTCACCACCTTACATCTACTATTAAATTATATTAAAACGAACAAATGATGGAGATGGCGAAAGCCGCACGTAACAATGGGCTTGTAGTTCGGCCGGGTTTCTTGGAGGCCGCGATTGGAAAATGGCATTTTACTTGTTTTTCTTGCTCGGAGAGTGTGTCCGGATCTATGCTAATAGTCAATTTGACCGTTCGACTGCGTGTATTTGATCGACATTGATTGATTTGGGGATTTGATACACGATTATTGTTGGAGGCGGGGGTCGAAGGACTCCCCAGTTCCCATTTAATTTATAATTTATCGGCATAGAATTCAATGCAGATGTAGCTAAAGACTTCACTGCGCTGCATCACACGTGCAATTTTAAATAGACCGCGCCTGTGAGAATATGGTCGATTGGCGTCTCTAGTGTAATTTTGCCTGCGGTCCTTGTGGATTGTTTCTTATTGGACCGTTTTATAGTTGCGTTGCGTTTACGGTAATCCCTAATGTCGCGACCGTATAATCGCGTCTGGAATACTTATTGTATAAATGTCTTGTTTTTGTTGAAACTAAAAGTCAGGAGTTCAACTAGGGGAAAGAGCGATTGGAAGGGTTGGGGTTGGGCTCCCACCGGAATGTAAAATTACAGCCAGAAAATTTTGTATTACCGCCTATAGACGTACATAATTCCAATCAAGGGCTAGTGGAGAGTCATCGGGTGTTTGATTTGTTGCCGCATGTGGACGAGAAAGTTGTCGCACAGACACAAGAGAACAATAATAGGAACAGTTAATATTTTCCTGCTGTATAAATCGTACTAAAGCCGGAACTCTAAAGAGTTGGGCAAACAAACAGGCTGATCCGTCCAGCTTTTCCACAGTTCTTGTGAAGAGATGTTCATCTTCAGTGCACAAACTCTTCCATTTGTCCACTTATCTCCGAGTCAGCAGCCACATATCCGAAACATAGTCGAAGATTTCTCCCGACGATATCGCGGAATGTACACCGTGACGGGGTAGTATCTCAACTTGGGACCGACTACCACCTAAACCAACCTTTTCTTGAACCGGTCCATCAGCCAAGCTGCGGAAGATGGTTAGAGATTTCTCCCGACTTTAGCTATAGCTTGATGGGATGACATTTCACCGGGCGACAGGGCGTTGAGACCCCACCTACTACTCGCCCTTTAGTCACCTCTTTAAACAAACTGCCCTAGCTGTGAGTATATTCCAACGCCCTACTCACAGGGCGAATTATTAAAGTTACTTTTTCAAGAATGTTTTGGACGAGATAATAAGCTCTAAGCTGACTTCTGCAAGATTATACTGGAGAAACTTGTATGAACTAGAACACAAACACGACTGGCGAAACAGTTGATAAGGCCGACGACTACCATTGCTACTGTGATGGTTGGGCAATAAACTGAATATTTTTGTTTACAAAAGAGTGATAGAGTATGATACTTATTTTTAATAGTTTTGGCTCTAGATAGTAATGCAATTGTTTTTTTTTTTTAATAAAAGTATCATTGCTTTCTGTAATTATTGTTCATATGTGCTTTAAAATCAAAGTCTTTAACTTTTATCCTTTTGTTAAAATTTAACACTTAGTTTTAAATCACGGTGGTATCTCACTTCAGTTGAAACATGTGAGCCCTTAATGGTGTTAGTACTACATATTAGGTCAGCCCATCTAAACCCTGTCACGTGCTATAGAAAGATACGGGTCAATTATAATTAATTACCAACAGAACCATCCTGAGAACCCACGACATACTATCATTTTTCGATCGCTGCAAATCCATTTGAGTGAGTTTTTTATAGCACTCATTCCACTTTCACACTCCAGCAATTGTCTCAACGCACACGTGCTTAACCACTGTTCCATCTTGTCGACCAACCACTAGCTTGTCCGGATGGTGAAAACAAACGCTAAGTCCCCCTCCAAAAAATCTACCAACAACGATGCATCTTCAAATACACGATACTTACCCCATCTTCAACTACGAAATGGCAGAGTGTATCTATTGCGCAAAAACTTACTCGGCAAAGCGCATGCGGTGGTTGCCTGTGAATTATGCCTTTCAATTACAAGGAGGCGGTGCCGTGAACGCCACACACAACGACATACCGTCCAAGGAAGGGAGAACAAACTAGTTCTCCCAGTCCAGGTTCGGCTCATGAATTCCCTTGAGCATAAGCGGAAGAAAACCTCTATCAGAGGGAGAAACAACGCTAACAGCAGCCCGCCTGTTCATCATCGTACATTTGTATCTCACAAACTGGAATTCGTAGGTTGAAACCTCAGTTCGATTTAGAACCTTAAATCGTGTGCCTCGTGAGATTGGATTGAAATATCTGTATCTGTAACGAATGAATACATTTGGATCGCCTCAAAATCCGACGGTGACGGCTCATATCGCGTGTGTTCAATTAAATTTGCATCTAAAAGGAATTAGTTTCTTATAAGAATTTTTTTTTGTGAAGTGTCGCCAAAGATCTTTTTTTCTATAAATTCGTGATAAAATCAATTGATTGCCTAATCCCCCTTATCTTAATTTCTTGATCTCTAATTGAAAGTGTAAGTCATTTTTATGCTCTTGTTAAAAATGTAATGATCATTTGATTTGAAACAAATGCTAGAAATAAATAATTAAACAAGCAAAAAAAAGAAGGAAAAGGAGGAACTTATTAAACAACCTTTAACATATTTAGAGTATGGTCACATTAATGCCATACAGTTATTCTGCGCCAAGATGTGGATTAATAGATAAGATGGTTGAACCAAAGGTACAGTGTTTTCTGTTTTAAATTATACAAAAAGCTACATAAACAAAAGTTATAGTTTTAAAAGTTTGTTATTTCTTTGATGTAAGCAAGTGCAAAGGATATTATTCAAGGTGCACATGGAAACATATAAGTGTTTATCAGGATCTCAAAAGTTTTGGGTGAAGTGGTTGTCATAAAATGGGTTTTGGGGGTATGTATCGAGCAGAGAAAAAACAGTGGACTTTGGTTCTTAAAGATATAAAAAGTTGTAGAGACGAAAACAAATTTTCTCAACGAGTGCTTTGCGAAATTCGAAGAAAAAGGATGTTGGTTTCATTCAAGGATAATACGGTTTTGATATTTCTAACAAATTCTATAAATAATTCCTTGTGAATCGATGCTAAGTCGATAGCATAACTGATTTCTTTCCGTAATGGCAAACTATGATTATTCGCATTTTGTCGTGGTGTGGGACCAAACCCGGATATTAAAATTTACGTAACTCTTCAATATTCAAAATGTTGATTATCGTATATTATTTTGGTCGATCTTCACATCGATCCAGCACAGGACAATATAGTAATCTTCGTGGAGTTGTTGTCGCCTTATAATTGCAATATTATTGCCTCATTTCCTTATACCCTTCCTCTCCTTTCTATCGCACTATGCTCTGACATTTAAGGGTACTCCAGAATCCCCTCTTGTGCGCGCATTTGTGTAAACAAAAAATATATATATATATATATATATATATATATATATATATATATATATATATATATATATATATGTATATTCCTATCAAATAATTAATCATGAGATTCTTAAGGCTCTAAAGTAAGTGACACTGAAGGGGACACTCGATTGGTATTCATCGCGTTCTCCTTTCTTTTGCCGCATTCGTGCAATCTTCTGCAACTTTACGTTGATGTCTTTTTCGAATATGTGTTTAGATATCTCCTGTATGACAATATACTAGTTTCATTACAGGTCTCCTGCCAATAGAAGTTGTGCCTCGTACTCTGTCCACGTCTGTTTCTGTGCAATATTGTTCCAATTTATCCGACTTATTTAAATAGGGGTGATTTCGTTGCTAATACTATACACATTTACTTTCCGTGAACAAGTGATATGTTTTTTTTCTTCTTGATTTGTGGATAATTACTTTACATTCGGAGATAAAGCGTAGACATATCACATCTAAAGATAAAATCAGTGAAATTACTGATCACACAAGGTCAGAACTTCATAAAATTTAATCAAAAATTCTCAGTTTTCTAACATTTTATGTCTCCTAAAACTTAAAGGTAATTCCATTAAAGAATATATTTCAACTTAAACAATTCCTCAACATTTTATGGGTAACCAGTTCACATCGCGAGATAATTTGCGTATATACACATAAAAATTTTAAAACCATTTGCGCACTTCCTCAAATTTAATTCAAGTTATACATTTCCTAACACTTACTTACCGTCGCGAGGTAAGGTGTGCAGCGATAGAAACTTAGAAGTGAGTTTCCACATGGACAAAACTTCCTGACATTTTGTGGCTAATCATCTTATATTATGAGGCAAACGCGTATATTCAGGCAAAAACTAAACTTCAATTGCTCATAGAGGCAACCTTTTCTGAAATTTATTTTACGTTCCACAACCTTTCAAGATTTTATAGCTACTTACCTCATGACGCCAGAGAAGTCGCACGAAACATCAAGGTCCATAAATGTCTAACATCTAATGGCTACTTACTTTAAATCACAGGATTAATCATGAGTATTTAGGCAAAGCTTAAAACTCAAACTCCCACAGGACGAACATTTCCCGAAATTTATTGAAAGTTCCACAAACTTTAAACATTTTATACCTAATCGTTTTATATCGCGAGATAAATCTCTCGAAGTCAGTTAAGTATTTACCTTAGCTGCCACAGATCAAAACATCGTGAAATTTATCTCAAGCTCTGATTACATAAAATTTATTTAAAGTTCCACAAACTTTAAACATTTTATTCCTAATCGTTTTATATCGCGAGATAAATCTCTCAAATTCAATTAAATACTTAAAACTTTGCTCGCACAGATCAAAACATCGTGAGATTTATCTCAAGCTCTAGTTACTTTACATCGCGCGATAAATTGCACATATTCGGACGAAACTCCATGTTCCACAATTTCCTAGATTTTGATGGCCATTCATCTTATATTGCGAGATACATTTTTTTTTATTTTATTTTACTTCTCCCAGGAAAGGTGAACCTATAGCGCTGAGTCAGCGTGTTGAGATGCTATTTTTTTTCAACCGGGTCCATCAGCCAATCTCCGAAAGATGATCAAGGATTTCTCCTAAGCATTTCACGAAGCCGACACCTCAATGGGGCTGGTATTTCACCGGACGGCTTGGCTTTGAGGGCCTACCTACGATTCAGTAATTGTGCCGGACTGCATGAGTCGCCAGTTGAGCCTAGGTATGCACAATCAAACTCAAGATACAGCCTCCTTAGCCACTCTGCCATTTAGGCGATAATTGCACATATTCAAGGAAATATTTACAACTTAGCTTTTCTATGGCCAGTACGTCCTGAAATTTATTTTACATTACATTTTACAACCTCCTTTGAAAGTAAATAACCGTACAGTAGTGTCAGTTGCCCATATTCAGGCTAAACTTGAAAATTAGGTAATGCAGTCCCATTTTTTCCTAAAATTTATTTCATCATCATCATCGGCACTACAACCGGGATCTGGTCTTGACCTTATTTAGTCTCTCCATCGGTATCCGGTCCTTATCCGAGACTTGTTAAACTGTCCATAAGAATTTGCTTTTCCGGCCAAGGTTATTAGCCTTGCGCCAACCTTTCTCAGGATGTCGCTGCATGCATTAGTTCACTACTTGGCGGGTGCCAAAGTAGTTATCCAGGGGTGTCACGTGGAGACTGCATGCCAACGTGGATTGAATAGGGACAAGGATCGTCCAGGCCTTCCCCGGTTGAAAGCTGAGACTTTACCCTGTATGTTTGCTCCCATCCCCCTAATATTTATTTAAGGTTCCACAAATTTCAAATATTTTATGGCTCACCTTACACTGATAAATCGCGCATATTCAATCAAATACTTAAAACTTAGCTCACACAGAACCAAACGACATGACATTTAGTTCACGTTCTAATTAGGTTACATTGTGGAATAAGTTGCGCACATTTGGGCAAAAATTTAGTACCGCTGACAATACCGTTCACATAGAGCCAATACTTAACTTCCTTATTTCACGTTCAGCGACTTCCTAATATTTTGTGGCTACTTATCCTGCATCGCTCAATAAGTCGCGCATATTCAGCCAAAAATTTAGAACCGATGGCAATACAGTTCACATAGAGTCAATACTTAACTTCCTTATTTCACGTTCAGCGACTTCCTAATATTTTGTGGCTACTTATCCTGCATCGCTCAATAAGTCGCGCATATTCAGGCAAAATTTAGAACCGATGGCAATACAGTTCACATAGAGTCAATACTTAACGTCCTTATTTCACGTTCTGCGACTTCCTAACATTTTGTGGCCACTTATCCTCCATCGCTTAATAAGTTTCGCACATTCAGGCAAAAACTTAGAGCCGATGGCAATACAGTTCACATAGAGTCACTACTTAACTTCCTTATTTCACATTCACCGACTTCCTAACATTTTGTGGCCACTTATCCCCCATCGCTTAATAAGTCGCGCATATTCAGGAAAACATTTAGAACCATTGGCAATACAGTTCACATAGAGTCAATACTTAACTTCCTTATTTCACGTTCTGCGACTTCCTAATATTTTGCGGCTCCTTATCCTGCATCGCTTAATAAGTCGCGCATATTGAGGCAAAAATTTAGAACCGATGGCAATACAGGTCACAAAGAGCCAATACTTAAATTCCCTATTTCACGTTCAGCGACTTCCTAACGTTTTGTGGCTACTTATCCTGCATCGCTTAATAAGTCGCCCATATTCAGGCAAAAACTTTGAACCGTTGGCAATACAGTTCACATAGAGTCAATACTTAACTTCCTTATTTCACGTTCTACGTCTTCCTAACACATTGTGGCTACTTATCCTCCATCGGTTAAAAAGTCGCGCATATTCAGGCAAAAATTTAGAACCGATGGCAATACAGTTCACAAAGAGCCAATACTTAAATTCGTTATTTTTTCTTTTGCGAATTCCCAATATTTTGTGGTTACTTATCCTGCATCGCTTAATAAGTCGCGCATATTGAGCCAAAAATTTAATGCCGATGGCAATGCAGTTCACATAGAGCTTAACTTCCTTATTTCGCGTTCTGTGACTTTCTAACATTTTGCTTATCATGCATAGTTTAGTATGTCGCGTACATTCAGGCAAAAACTTAAAACCAGAATTTCCTGAAAGTTTCACGTTTCCTAACACTTTATGGTTAATCATGTAACATTGTGAAAAACTCCTGAACTTACAGGAAAAACCTTACACAAGGCTCAAACTTTCCAAAATTTATTTAACGTTTCCTAAAACAAAAGATAGGAGTTAGAAGTTAGTTCCCGCATATCCAAGGCTTCTTTAAATGTATTTTCATAACCTTACAGCATTTTTCGGATACTCATGTTATAGAGTAAATCGTCCAGATTTAGGCAAAAGTCATAACTTAGTTTCCGCATTGCAAAAATTCCCTGTAGTATTTTGTGGATAATAATCTTGTAGCAAAAATCATTTATATAAGATTCAGGCATAAATCTAGAACCAATGGTAGTGCAATAATGGCAGCAGTATTTTGTGGAGAGTAATCTCACAGCAAAAATCATCTATATATCATTCAGGCATAAATTCAGTACCAATGACAGGAGTATTTTGTGGATAGTAATTTTACAGCAAAAATCATGTACAGTGCTGTGAAAAATTATGGACTCAAACGTAAATTTTCAGTTTTCTTGGAATGAGTAATCAACTTTTATGACTAGTTTTGTGACAAAATATTGTCAACCGTTACCAACTCAGGTAAATCCTTTAATGGCTTAATTGCTTTTTTACCAAGAACGGTAATTCATTTTCTAAAAAAAAAACCCAAGTTGCGCTTGTGAAAAAGTATACATTCACGACATTTATATATTAATTTTTGGTATAATAATTACCTAATATGGAATGCTTGGTCCATATTTCTTATAATAGTTAACAATCTTCGCGGTAGACTGGATGTTTGTTCTCCTGTCATTATTTGGCGTTTACTTTACTGTGATGTGGAGCTGGTTGTGGACTGTATTTGCCTGAACCTTCTTGCCGAAGAATTAAATTAAAAGCTGATTTTACTTTGTTGATATCCAGCTACTTTATTTTTACTTTGCCGTGTTGATTCTAATCTAATTTACTTCGTTAAATTTTCCTTTAAATCGATGTTGGCTGCGATATTTTACCTTATTCTAACTTTTATCATGTGTAGTTTAGATTTAAAGGTTACTCATTGAGTGTTGCCGTAATTCATTTTCTTTTCTTGTGCGTTGAATCTTCTTTGTTTCAATTTATCACCACCATCCGTTTGTTTCCCGATCAATGTCTTTCTTTGTGTGCTATCGCGTCAAAACTCCCGTATTCTCCTTAAGTTTTCTTATCGTTGGGGTTTAGTTTCCTTTTATTTAGATAATCTTAATTCGTTATTTGAAAAATGAGTTTCTGTTGGATGGTTATTTCCATTGCGTTATGATAAATTTCGACAGACTGCGTTCGACTGTCTATGCTAACACCTTTCTGACGTGGTTTGATATATTAGGGATTACGCGTAAAAGTTCAACTGAGTATGACCTTGGTATAAATCGGTGTTGGATAACAGCTTCCGAATGCCTTAAATCATCCAGTTTTAGTTTAACTGCTACTTGTTGTCCTTCCGATAATTCGACTTGCGATTTTATGGATTTGACGTGGTATTCCTGACTCTTAGTTTGCCGCTCAATGATTCTATCGTTGACGTGTGTTAGTTCTCACTTTTCTGGTAATTTATTTACTAGTTTGGCGTATCGCCTACTATTCCTCGTCCTTCACTTTATTGTTACCTTATACTTCAAACTATGTTCCTTTTTACTTTTTATTTGTAGTGTTGAACAAAAACCACCCATTCACTCATGCCCCTAATCAATTCTTCTCTTTTTGTCTCGTTAAAATATCCTTCCTCTTGCACCGTAAGAAATGTCGTTATTTTTCTACAGTTAATCCCTTTCCTTTGTTCGATAAAAAAGGTTATGGTTGCTCTTCTTCCCACCACACCTTTTGCTGTTTTTGATCAAAAGCACTACTGTTGTACTGTTCTCTTGAATTCGCCTCATTATTACTTGTGCCGCAGCTCAACGTAATCGAAACTGAGCTAATCGGTTGCGACGCAAGTTAACACCTCGAGTGTAGAGGGTGAAGAGTTATTTAAAACATGTTATCACACAGAGCATCCTCACCATTACTGGTTGCTACGTACAACACTGGAAATAAGAATGTTTAAAGTGTTGTCCGGTATATTAATCCATGCTTCAACAATTCTTTCTTTGTGTTGATCCACGTTTTGAATTTCTGGCTTTTCCTGATCGTAAATATCCTTTGCCAGTATTCCCCACAGGTTCGCAATGGGGTTTATGTCTGGACTTACAGCTGGTCACCGTAATATTTTAATTCCATCCTCTTGAAACCGCACTGTTGTTGTTCGTGCTGTGTGGATAGGAGCGTTGTCCTGTTGAAATATGACATCTTCGTCCTCTGTTAGGATTATTAAAGAAAGAAGATGCTCTTCCAACACTTCTTGGTACTTTTCGGCGTCCATTCTTCCAGAAATAAAAACAATTTCGTTTTCAGATTTCCAATGAAAGCTGGCCACAACATAACCCCTCCTTCTCCTAAACGCCTACATGATTTTCCTTTCTTTCCTGGGGTCATGCCAATAGTAGGTCGGGGCCGTCCGGATTTAATTTTTTCTCACCACTGAAGATCACATGAGACCACATTTCACTGTGTTCGATGTGTATTTCAGGGAATTCAATGTTTGCTTCCTTATGTCGCTGTTTAAATGATGGTTTGCAAAAGCTCTTTCGATGCTTCAAATTGCTTGAGGCTATTACCGATTTTCTAATGAGTCTAGAATCGGAGTCCAAATTAAACAGTCGAACTATTTGAGACGAAGAAACTCCTGTTTTGGACATTTCACGTAGAACAGCTCGCTCTACTGTCGGCGAACAGTATGCTGGTCTACCAGGTTGCTTATTACCTCCATAATTTCCAATACCGACTTGTAGAAAATTCTTCACTACGTCTTGAGAGCGATGTATTTCATTGGCAATTTGTCTTTGCGTCATTCCACTTTGTTGTAAATCGACTATTCTCTGTTTTTCAATGTTCGTTAATTGTTTCCCACGTGGCATATTTAGGACGTTAAACAAATTTACCGCGTAAAACAAAAATCTGTCAACTATCACTCAAGAATGTTTGCACTGTCTTTTTAAGAACTTTTCTTATACCAATATATGCATTACTACTAAGCTGAGATCGAAAAAAAGGCTGAGTTTATACTTTTTCGCAGGCGAAATTTGGTTTTTTTCAGAAAATTAATTACCATTGCTGGTAAAAAAGCAATTAAGCCATTAAAAGGTTTTCCCTGAATTGGTGTCGGTTGAGATTGTTTTGTCACAAAACTAGTCATAAAAATGTATTACTCATTCCAAGAAAACTGAAAATTTACGTTTGAGTCTATAATTTTTCATCATCAACATCATCCTCGGCACTAGAACCGGGGACCGGTCTTGGCCTTATTTAGCAAGTCCTGAGGCTTGTTAAATTTTCCATAATGATTTTTGTTTTTTCCGGGCAAGGTCATTAGTCTTGCGCCAGAGGCCCCCCGACGGTGAATCGAACCCCGGTATTCCACGTGACAGGCGGGTACACTAACCACTATACTATCGACGAGACCTATAATTTTTCACGGCCCTGTATGTTACATTCAAGCATAAATGTAGAACTAATGCTAGTGTAATAATTGCAGGATCCAAATTTAGTAAGTTTATTTCAATTTTTTAACAAATTATGTAAAATCACCATACCTCGCGAGATAAGCCACATACTTCCCGTCAAAAGTTTGTAACTCATTATGACCTTTATTATGATCAAAACAGGAGCGAAAGTTTTTGATATTTAGAGGAGTTACAAACTCTGTAACTTTGTGGTCCATCACCTAATTTCCTATTAAACCGTAAATCTTAGCTTCCATCGGGCCAAGAGTTCGCGAAACTTATTTCAAGTTCCGCAACTTTCTATCATTTTATAGTTAATCACCTTACACCGCGAAATAAGTCTCGCAAAACCTCTTCAAATTTATTTTAAGTTCCACAATATTCTATCATTTATAGGTAATCAAACATCATACACTGCAAAATAAATATCGCAAAACTTCTTCAAATTTATTTTAAGTTCCACAATATTCTAAAATTTATAGGTAATCAATCACCTCACACTGCAAAATAAATCTCGCGAAATTTCTTGACATGACATATAGAAAAAACTTGCACTTTAATTCCCACAAACTTCCCAAAATTAATTTTGCATTCCATAACTTCCGGCCCCCTTTTTAAAGCTACAGAATAAATCACGTGCCTTCAGGAGAAAACTTAATACCAGTAGCATTACAGTAATCGTATGCCTTAAATTTACCAACATTTATTTCAAGTTTCGCTACTTTTTAACAATTTAGAGCGATTCATCGGAAGACAATTCACACACGTTCTGGCAAACCTATATTATGTAACTAATGGCATTATATTCGAAGCAGGGTCGACATTTTCTGAAATTTATTTTAAGCTCCACAATTTGTATAACTTTTGAGTCCTTCCTATTTAACCTTAAATCTTAGCTTCCACCGGGCCGAAATTCCCCGAAATTTATTTAAAATTCCACAATTCCTCACACTTTGTTGCTAGTCGCATTATAGGTCTTGCACATACATACGATAGCTTGGGACATAGTTTCCACAGGACTAAAACTTCGCGAAGACTAATGACCTTGCCCGGAAAAACAAATTATCGTGGAAAATTTAACAAGCCTCAGGACTTGCTAAATAAGGCCAAGACCGGTTCCCGGTTGTAGTGCCGATGATGATGATGATGATGATGAAAACTTCGGGAAATCTGCTTTACGTTTCATAACTTTTTACCATTTTTAACACTAGTCGTCTTAAAAAACAAATCGCGTCCATAAAGGCAAAAACGTAATACCAATGGCATAAAAGTAACCGTAGCCCCAAATTTACTAAAATTTATATCAAGTTTCGTTATTTAAAAAAAATGTATGTCGAATCATCGCAAGTTAATTCACACTCATTCTATCAAAAGTTTGTAACTAATGCCATTACACCCGAAGCAGGGTCGCAAGTTAATTCACACAAATTCTGTCAAAAGTTTGTAACTAATGTCATTACATCCCAAGCAGGGTCAACACCTATTAATGAAATTTATTTTAAAGAGTTATGCCACTGAAGAGACTCGAAAACCGACCATTTGTTTGGAATTTTTTTTTTTTTGTGGGAAAAAAGGTATTATTAATATAACGAAGTTTACCACATGTTTATATGTATTGTAGTCCTCCAAGAAGCCCTACCATTTTCCTACCACACACATATCACCCACTAATAAAATTCCCATCCAAAGCATCCATATCCCCAAATCAACGTTGAATTCAATGTCGAGTAAATTGAACCAACCGTTCAATTGTCGGACATTGAATTCAATTCTTAACATCCAAACAACACAACGCATATCTTCACATGCATTGTATATCCAGTAATCACCTGATAACAAACCAAGAGTCCATTTGATTCGTATACACACAATTTCTATAAATAGATCAAAATTCCTACAACCCTTATCTCCATGCACATGGATTGTAATTATCATGCATCTGGCTTATGTTCTAAAAATAGATTTCCCATCCTCTTCCCTAGTTTCTGACATACAAATCTCAATGAAGATTTATTTATTATTTAGATCTCAACGAGCCTCCTCAGGAACAGTCTATCAAAGAGACCCTCGTCCTTTTAAGGACAAGGAGACACGCGTCCTGAGAGAAAGGCTACTACAGTACCTTAATACCGAGGTACAATTAAAAAAAATGGCAGCACAGGGGCGTTGCCAAAAAAACGTATTTTTAAAAAGTTGCTCCGAGGCGTAGAAAACATCTTGAAGAGTTTTGATCCTGCAAGAAAAGAGAAAATTCGCCTTAAACTGCATGGAAATGTCTAGTGATTTTGTCGTACGGAATTTGGAAAATACTGATTTTTGAAAAAATAAATTGATGTTTTCGCAAAAAAGCGACTTTTGTTTGCTAATAATTTTTATAATTTTTAATATTTGTCATAACTCCTTAAATTCCACAATTTGTATAACTTTATGTCCATCACACAGTTTTTTATTAGGTCTTAAAACTTAGCTCACATTGGTCCAAAATTCCCTGAAATTTATTCCAACTTCACCAACTTCTAACACGGTGAAACACCTTACATTGCGGTATAAGCCGCCTACGTTAAAGACAAACTCAACCATTCAGCTTAGTTCAAGATATATTTATACGAGGGTTGCCTCTTATGTTTCGGGATTTGGCAACCCTAGTGTTGCAATCCGGCAATTGACAGCTCTGTCGTAAAGTTGGACATTTTTGAGGTTATACGCACTCAGAACGTTTTGACATACGAGCGCTATTTGTGTTGTTTACAGTAACTTAAAAGATTCATCTCGGCCCAAAAATGGAATTAAATCGTCAACATTTTCGTGCGATTATTTTTTACAACTTTCGGCGTGGATTAACTCAGCAACAGTGCATGGATGAACTTAATTCAATTTTTGGCGATGAAGCTCCATCAAGGACCAGTGTTTATCGATGGTATGGTGAATTCAATCGTGGTCGTAGTTCACTCCAAGATGAATTTCGTGAAGGTCGTCCAAAATCAGTTGTTGTTCCGAAAACCATTGATGCTGTGCGCGAACTGATATTGGAAGATCCTCATGTGACCTATCGTTAGATTGAGACAACCTTAGGCGTTAGTGGGACCAGCATACATTCAATATTGCATAAACATTTCACTGTCAAAAAAATTTGTTCGCGTTGGATCCCACACAATTTGTCAATCGCCCAAAAAAAGGCTCGTGTCAATTGGTCGAAAGAAATGCTCAAAAAATACGGTCGCGGTGCTTCGAAACACGTCTATGACATCGTGACAGGTGATGAATCGTGGATTTACGCGTATGAGCCCGAACGTAAACAGCAGTCGACTGTCGGGGTGTTTCAAGATGAGCCAAATCCAACAAAAGTTCTTCGCGCACGAAGCACTTCCAAGCAAATGGTCGCCTGCTTTTTCGGAAAAACTGGACATGTCGCAACCGTACCACTAGAACAACGCAACAGTCAATTCTGAGTGGTACACAACCAATTGTTTGCCAGTTGTCTTCCAAGAAATCAGGAAAACCAACCGCCGAAGACGGATCACTTTTCACCACGACAATGCGAGCTCTCACACATCGGCTGCGACAACTGCATTTTTGAGCACCCAAAACATCGATTTGATGGGTCATCCGCCGTATAGTCCTGACTTGGCACCGAATGACTTCTTTTTATTCCCGTACGTAAAAAACAAACTGAGAGGTCAACGTTTTTCGACACCTGAAGAAACGGTTGCTGCATTCAGAATGCATGTGTTGGAGATACCTCAATCAGAGTGGCAAAAGTGCTTCGACAATTGGTTCAAACGCATGCAAAAGTGTATAGATCTTCATGGGGAATATTTTGAAAAACAATAAAGTGATTTTCGATGATCAATATCTGTTTTTGTTCTCTAATCCCGAAATATAAAAGGGAACCCTCGTATAACCATCCAGCTCTCCCGGGTGCAAAATTTCCTTAAATTTAGTTCACGTTCGACAGTTACTTCAGGCTTTAAAAACAGTCTTCCAACCTTATTTGTTAATAATGAGTTGTTAATTGCTTGGGCCGAACCCACAACTTACAGGATGTTCGATTCGTCTAACCCTGATATTAGAATAAGTACCAGTACATCGCCTTTCTTTAATCATGTCAATCAGAGAGTTTGCATTCGTTTATTTTAAAAATAGAATTCAGACACAAATAGTCATTTTTCAGGTGAATAACAAATATATGGAACACTCTTCTTTCAATGAACATCGATACATTAATTCTCCTACCTACCTCTTCTAGTCAGAGAATGTGCACCGGTTCACTCTAAAAGTTACTATTAGATGAACAGGTAAACACAGGGAAACACAGTTTCTTTAGATATGGGTAAGGGACACTTATTGGCGCAAGACTAATGACCATGCCCGGAAAAAACAGATCACTATGGAAAATTTAACAAGCCTCAGGACTTGCTAAACAAGGCCAAGACCGGTTCCCGGTTGTAGTGCCGATGATGATGATGATGATGAAGGGACACTTATATAGATCGTGTGCTTCCTTATCATTTTCATCTTCACTTTATCTAATACGAAGGTGCATCGATATTTCCTTTAGCTGTCCTCTATCTCTCCAGCCACCCTCCCAGCGTATTGACACTTAAAGGTACCTCAAAGTTTACAACAAAGGAGTGCTGCTTGTAAAATAAATTCCACAAATGAAGTAATAATAAACGAGTTACTTAGGAACGATGTAAGCTTGCAATGGCCGTTCTTCAGTCGAATTATGTGAACAGAAACTCTCTGTTGCAATTTTGAATCATTTTAGACTAATGTATATTGACTTATCTTTTCCACGTCTTCTCCTTCATCTTCCGTCCTCACTGTGCTCTGATATTTAACGGTACTTCATAAGACATTTCATGTGCTTTTTTTTTATTTTTAGAATCAATTAAAAACAATGTAGGGCTTAAGAGGTACAAATTGTTGTTCTTCTGCCGAACCACGCAAAAATGGAGAGAGTTAGTCTGGTGATAAGTTTTCTTGTCGTTGCAATCCCGAGATGCTAAAGATCCTTTCCTTTTTTTTCCGCCTTCAGTGCGACTTGATATTTAAGGGTATCTTAAAGTCCCTTTTATACGTCTTTTGCAATCTTCGCGGTTATTTTCATAATGTTTTTTTATTTTTTTGTTTACGGTACAACGATTGATATTTCCTATTTGTTTTCTTTTTTATCAGCACGAAAAACAAGGTCTAATGCCACATCACCACATCTGGTGAGTAGCCAAGGTCAACTGCAAACAAAAACAAAACCGACGGCCACGTTTTTTTTTTGAATTATCTTAAAGGATATTTAACGCAATTCTGTTGCTCTCTCATTTTCGAAGTTTATTCGAGCACTTGTTACAAAACTGTGGTAATTATGGCAAGGAATTGAACAACAACTGATCTACAGAAAAGAAGAACCGCTTTTACTCCTTGGCCAAGATAAGTGGTAATGAGCTTATTGATAAACTCAATTACCGAGAGATAGATTTGATTTCAGCTGCCCTGTGAAATACCACGCTACAAAATTATAGGCGGTGGGAAATGGTTGTTCGAAAACCTTCACCATTATTTTAAGCTTGGCTGATGGAAAGAGTCAAGAAGAATAACGTCGCAGGTCACCGACTCAGTACTGTAGCTGAGAGAGATATTCATATATATAATAAAAACATTTCAGCTAGTTGTTCGTTCCAAAAGCACAAAACAACAAAATTTATGTATTTCAATAATCAGAAGAGACTAGACTTCCGAAAACTCAATCGAAGTAGTCCTACCGGCAGCGCCAAATTGTTGCATTATTATTTCTGCACACAATATAAATAAGATGGAATTGGTAACAGTGTGTACTCACGGTAATATTTCGCTGGTTGTTGGTTTCTCGGCTGTCTGGTTACGTTCTCTTTATTTCGGATCCTCGGAGAAATTGTAATCGTTAACTATGTAACAAATCTGCATCGTCAGAAACTAATGCTGGCGTTTCCGTAGGCTCCCACTGTTCACCTCTCTTTTCCTAATTTTTATAAATTACCTTTTGCCCATTACTTACAAACAAATTCTTTCCTTTAGTGAGAAAAAAGCAAATCGATCACCATCAAACACGTCGAACTTCAGTATCAAAAGCAGGGTATGCTCAACTCATTGAATACCAACCAAATATTTCTAAAAGGATTACTTAATCGGGTAGGGTTCAACGTCTCGAAAACCTTACATTGCCTTTTCTCCTAAAAGAGGAGCATCGAACTGTGAATTCGTGGTACTCCCATTCAGTCACCCAACAACTTAAACGACAACAATGCTTTAACAAATTAAGTCAACAGCTTTTATAAGGGAATTTTATATGAATACTACAATTGAAACTATATTTCATTAAAAAATTAACGAATAAACGTCGCTCTTTCGTCGAACTACATCATTATGGAATGCAGTGTCTGATACGCTTCCTCTTCATTGCAAGGTACATTGATTTAAATCTACTCTACACCGACACGTTCTTTCTCCATGCTTCCCTTTTTCTTCCACATCCACTTAAAACACCGCATTTGCGCGGGTATCTTTCGTTAGAAAATAATTCTCTAAATGCATAATAGTGAATAAGCAGCTTACAGATTAACACAATTATTCTTCATACGAAACAATCCAGCGTGGAAAACCGCTTCATCATGTGTTTCCATTATTATGGAAACACATGTTACTCATATCTTCTGATATTGAAGATCGAAGCGCATTGCTATTTATCTCTGTATCCGTTTTCTTCGTCCATAGGACTATGCTCTGACATTTAAAGGTAACTCAAAAACTCGCTGTGTTCGCTTGTAATAAATTATTTCGTTATATCGGCCGTGAAACATTGTCTGTGTTTACACGGCATATCAATTTTCAAGTTAAATTAATTTCAGTTATACGGATAAACACTGGGAATTGTTCTCTAGCCGAACTACACGAAAATGGAAAGCTCTGCTTGGTCATGTGCTTGTTCGTCATTACAATTTTTAGGCATTCAAGACGAATGTGCGTCGACACTTTCTTTACCTCTTTCTTCGGTTTACTCTGAGCATTGAGACATAGTCATCATCATCATCGCCGCTACAACCGGGAACCGGTCTTGGCCTTATTTAGCAAGTCCTGAGGCTTGTTACATTTTTCCATAATGATTTGTTCTTTCCGGGCGAGGTCATTAGTCTTGCGTCAGAGGCTCCCTGATGGGGAATCGAACCCCGGTCTCCCACGTGACACGCGGGTATACTAACCACTATACTATCGAGGAGCCATTGAGACATAGTAGTACTTCAAAACCTTTTCCGTTTTCGGTTTTCACATAAAAGAATCTCATAAACGAATGAATAGTGTACACGCAGAAAGACACAGGTAATCGTTCATCAGTCGAACCACACGAACGTGATCATAGTAGGTGTCCAAGTAGAAACGCGGCTCTGAAGTTAGTTGCATTAACACCATACTTGAAAGCATCCGATTCACTTGCCATTTTGGATATATGTAGTTTAGTCAACGGAGTATAGTGAGCGGATGTTCTCTGAGAAAATTCTCAAATCGTTTAGTCATTTTCGTTTCCGTGCTCGTTGTCGTGTATCCGGTCCATATCCGAGGCTTGTTAGTTTGCCCATAATAATTTGTTTTTCCGGACAAGGTTTCTAGCCTTGCGACATCCTTTCTCAGGATGTCGCTGCATGCATTGGTTCACTACTTGGCGGGTGCAAAGTAGCTATCCAGGGGTGTCACGTGGAGACTGTATGTCAACTTGGATTGAACAGGGACAATGATCGTCCTGGCCTTCGCCGGGTTGAGGGCAATCAGTGACTTTACCCTGTATGTACTCTCGCATATGGCCGCTGCTCAAGCTATGGAATTGATTAATTCGGCTTTGGGCGAACATTCTATGAGTTATGCAACAGTAAAAAGTGTTTTGCAAGGTTTCGTGAAGGAAATTTTAGTCTTGAACACGCCCCATGTCCAGGTACAGTAAAGAAAAATTGACAACGAGGAACTTCCAGTTTTACTGGATGAAAATCCATCTCAAACTCAAGAAGAGCTTGAGGAGTTTCTCACCAAGCAATATCACTTCGATTGCTATACGTATCTTTTCCAATAAAGTTGAATTTGACAAAAAAGTCGCGTTTCTACTTGCACATCTATTAAATTTGCTATTTCTCAACTTTGTACTAAATTAGATTTTTGAATGTCATGTAATTTCTTTCCTTTTGAATTTCAAATTATCACATTTGACAAGTGCTACCAAATCCCCTTTTAATTTGTTAATTAACCGTTCTCATTTCATACTTTCACTCATTTGAATTAACTTTACAATGTTTGTGATTACAATCTTTATAATTACGCTTCTTCTAACTTAAATACCAGCCGAGGAGTGCTCATCGCTGTCCACAACAGCCTCGAGTCGTCACATGTCGCTTTCCCTACCTCCTTCGAGCTGGACTTTGTGACTGTCAAAATCGCTATTCCTCGGAAATTAATCTTTGCCATGTGGTTCTATATCTTGCCATCCCCGCCTATTGATGTCTATGAGCTAGCTCTTAATGATATCGACCATATAATCGAGCTGAGTAATTGCGGGGACGACATCATCAACTTGGGAGACTTTTATCTTCCACAACTCAATTGGGCTTTATCTGACGATTATTTACACTCCACCCCCACTCCACCTCGCCCAAGGAAGACTCTTCATTGATCGACTAGATGATTCTTGTCTCTGTCAGATCAACAACATTCGAAATCTTTTGGGTAGGTAGCTAGAATTCATTTTTACAATAGACCCTATCAATACATCTGTCTCACCCAGCCCGTTCGTCCTTACATTTATAGACCACCACTAGCCCCCCCCCTCTCGTTTCCGTCTTCCGTGTCCAGTCGTCACCGCCCCCCCTCTCCCCCCCGACTACGTCTACGATTTCCATAAAGCTAATTTTCGCCTCATCAACAACTATCTCGCCCGCCTGTCGTTCAACTACGATCACATACCCGTTGAAGATGCCATCAGCCACTTATATACCGAAATCCTATACTACATTTCCCTGTTCGTTCTCCACTCTAGATATAGAACGCCAACCTCTTTTCATCCATGGTACAATCACAAGCTTCACTCCCTGCGTAAGAAAGTTATGGGTCATCTTCTCTCGGAATCGAACTATACCAGACTACTCCAACTTTGTTGGCTGTTACCTCCAATCCACGGAACTTTTTAACATCTTTAATAGCCTTATCTTAACAAAACTCAGACCAATCTCAAAAATGACCCCAAAACCTTCTTCCAGCTCGTCAATCATAAACGTAGATCCGACGGTTACTCCATATCGCTTACCTTAAACTCTCATACCTCATCTGATCCTGTTACTATTCCTAACCTCTTCGCCACTCACTTCGATCAATCGTTCACTAATGCATGATATCAAAGCTCTTCCTTGCCGCCCATGGGGTCCCTCAAGGTAGACACATGGGCCCTCTTCTATTTACACTGGCCACTAATGACATCGATAAGGTCATAAAGAATTCCAGCTTGTCCCTGTACGCTGATGATACCAAGTTATACAATATCATCGAGTCACTTCTTGCACTGCTGCTGACCTTGGCAGCTTCTCGACTTGGAGTGACAAAAATTGCTTTGTACTTAACATCGCCAAAAGTCAATTTATAACTCTTTCACATAAGCGTATTCACTCCTCCTCACGTTCCTATACCTTTACCATCCCTGACCATTGTCCAAATTGTTCGAGATCTTGGGATCCTTTGCGATAGGGAACTTAACTTCCTCTCTCACATGAGACGATCCGGAAAGCCAATTCTAGCCTCGGATTCGTGAAACCATGGTCTAAGGAATTCTCCGACCCTTAGGTTACTCAATCCCCATACCTTACCTTCGACCGTCCACTGCTGGAATATGTTACCCAGGTGTGGTCTCCTTATCACAAGATCCACATCTGTAGAATCGAAAGTATTCAACGTCGCTTCCTTCGGTTCGCTTTCCGAGAGCTATGGTGGCAAAACCCCTTAGTCCTCCCCCCGTACATTAACCGCCCCAAATTAATTAACATCAGAACGCTTGAGGGGCACAGGGTCGTGTGATACATAATGTTCCTTCATCGGATCCTTTCCAGCGCGGTCGACTGCGCCTACCTCCATAACTAAATTCCTCTTAACAGAAACCCTCGAAACACGCGTAATCCCAGCCTTCTCTATATTCCTCCTCATCGCACCTCTTATGGTCTCATCGAACCGCTTTCGGGGATGCTGAGAAAGGTCAACTTCAATTCCACCCTGTTTGACTCCGACCTCTCTCCCCATACTTTCAAGCACCCCCTCCTAAATCAGTCTCACCACCAATTTTCAGCGGCGCTTCTACACTTTACTATAACCTGCCTCCAGCCCCCGCCCCTTCTACTGCCTTCTTAATTTGTCCTGGTTACTTTAGGTTAACCTTAGTTAAGGTGGTTCTTAAGGTCTCTAGTTTGTCACTAATATCGGGTGGACCATAAATATTTGCAAATGGGGAATTGTGCGTCGCTTCATGCAATTTTAGTCACGATGGAGCGCTTCAGGGGACAACAGCGTGCTTTTGTATAAAACAATTTCACAAAACAACGATTCCTACGTTACTGTACGACGGTTATTTAGAATTGAATACGGATTACGCCGTGTGAGTGAGTGTCCGAGTGTTAATTTAATCAAAGCTTGGGTCAAGAAGTCCGACCGAACGGGATCGACAACGAATATTAAACAAACAAGGCGGCCACGTTCAAGAAGAAGCGATGAGAACATTCGGGAGAAGATAGCCGCGATACCCCGCCGCGGCATGTGTCAGCGAGTTTCTCAAAGTTTGCGTAGTCGATTGCAGAAGTGCCAACAACGAGACGGGACACATCTCGACGTGATTTAAAAAAAATAAATTTCAATAAACGTTTATTACGTTAAATAAATGATCACAAAAATAACATTTGTAGTTTTATTTCTATCCATGTTTCAAATGTGCAAACATTTATGGCCCACGTGTAGCGTATCTAACAGATACACACGCAAACACAAACAAATAGTGAAGAACACCGAACGACAATCGGATAAGATAATGCATCAGAGCCGTATACCATAGCGATAAAATAACAATTCACATCAGTGGAATATACTTGCGTTTAAAAATCGAATTTCAAACACGGCCAGTAGCCTGATGTGTTACGCTTAGGTTCTATTTTTGGTGATTCTAACTGTCATAGCGTCAGTTCGAATCACACGTTCTTCACTATCATTTCAAACGCTATATACCCTTTATATACCTTAGGTGTAATAATGTTGCTTGAATTAAGCCAATAAATGGGGTGGTAGCCCCACTAACATAAACTTAATTCCTCTGAACACAAACCCTCGAAATACGCGTAATATACCCCTACACTACATTTCCTCTTGGTTTCAACGAACCCCTTTCGCGGATGCTGAGAAATGTCAACTCCAACTCCACCCCGTTCAACTTCAACCTCAGTACCCATACTATCAAGCACCGCCCCTTAAACCATTCTCACCATTAAGCTTAAGTGGCACATTCTACACTTTCCTTTCTAACCTGCCTCCACCTCCCGCATTACTCTTGCCGCCATAATATGTCCTTTTTACCTCAGGTTAAGCTTAGTTAGGTTCTTTAGTTTGTTAAGGTTTATATACTTATATATATATAAGTACTTATATTGCTTGAATTAAGCCTATAAATGGGGTGTAGCCCCACTAAACTTAAAAACTCAAAATAAAACCACGGTTCCTAATTTTCTGGAATTTCATATAATTTCTTTCCTTTTGAATTTCAAATTATCAAACTTGACAAGAGCTCTCTAATTAGTTGTCATTGACCTCAGAAATTCCATCCCAGATAGGTAGTAGTAAATTACAACCTACTTGTCGAAAATTGCCAGAGGTTATATAAACTTAAAAAACAATAGAAAAGAAAAGATCTTACACAATGAAGAAAGGTGTGGCTTGTTTAAATAAAAATGGAATATATACATTCCCTTTTCAGCATATTTGTGAGGTGATCGTATTGCTCTTTCATGGACTGTTACTGAAATTGGTGGGAAACAAACCTATTATTTACTTTAGTAAGATTGTAGGAACTTATAACACCTGAAATAAATTTCACACGATTGCAATGCCCTGATTCCCTATCTTTCGTTTTCCTTTCCTGGGTGGTATTATTTTATTAAGATTGAGAGGGAGCCAGCAGCCAGTGGGGTAAATTTTGCAATTTAAAAATCCGTATACTACAATAGTTTATAGAAATAAAAAAGTTTACATGAAAAAAAGGAAGTTTCCACTAGTTTATAGGAATAAAAAAGGAAGTTTACTGGCCAACCGCCACCATAGTCCAGATTTGTCAGTTTTATACGATGACGATTTAATAAGGACTATATAATATGTGTAGTCATAACCTCTTCGTCGATGCTGAGGCTTCAGAAGTTGCAAAATTTTTATGATTTCAGGTTTCGTAGTTATCCCCGTATTTAAAGAAATAAAACGTAAGTTTATTGACCAACCTCAATGTTAGTTCAAACTCGTTAATTGAACATACAATTGTACAGGACGAAATTGCAAGTTAACTGTTGAAATGAGTTAATACAGACCTATAAATCGATACCTTGCCCGGAAAAAACAAATCATTATGGAAAATTTAACAAGCCTCAGGACTTGCTAAATAAGGCCAAGACCGGTTCCTGGTTGTAGTGCCGATGATGATGATAATAAATCGATACCCATTTTCACAATTTAAATGGGTTTATATGCATATTTAATTAGATGGTATTTCAGTGTGAGTTTTTCATCAGGACTTGCATGACAAATCTACCAAAATACTCCAATGTATAGGTAAAAACAGGGATTCTTTTGAGCGTCCACCGTCCTGCTGAGGAAGGTACACTCTCGCGACTACAAACTTCATCTATTCATATATTCAAAATAAACATTCCCTCCTTTGACGGCTCAAGTTCTACATTTTTCATAATATGTTTTGACATGAGTATCATAAAATCCGTTTTTTTTGTATCATACTAAAGTGTGGCTTCCATAACCAAAAAACCCAAAAAGGTTCAATGATGAACTCCATTTGTCATGCAAGCAGTTTTTTTTCGGTTGGAAGGTGGAAATTTTCAAAAGGTACTTCTGGACCTATCCGGGCACATATTCCCCTTGATCCCCGCGGAACTTTCTCTTTAAATATTCAATCGCGAGGCGGGACGAAGTTTACCTTTAACTCCGCTCGTCGCGTCGCAACTGCTGCATCATGTCACATAGAATATCATTTGCTACGTACCATGCTTGTTTGGAACTTAGCATGTACGAGGGCGTCCTGAAAAGTTTCCGACCCCAATGTGAAGATAGCGGCACACGTCAAAAAAAGTGAATGTAGTGAATGTAGTTGTGCACCATTTGACAGTTACTCACCAAAATTTCAGCCATTTTGGATGGGTAGTTTTTATTTGACAGTCGTTTGAGTGAGCCGATGTTTTTTGCTTTTTTTTGGAGCCGATTCCCCCTTTGCAGTCCACTGTTTTGACGGTATTTTTGCTTCGGCCGTATAATGGTGTATCCAAGCTATTCGCTGAAGGAATAACTTTAAATGTAACAATGCTCCCATGAACTGCCAACTTTAAATAGACTACTGTCAAATTTGAACAAGCTGCGTCATTTAGTTTGTGTTTGACAACCATTGAATGCAGACAACCTCGTAAATTTTAACGAAAATAGAAAAAAAAAATGAATTTCGTGTGTTGATTAGGCATAATCAAGCAAAATTTATAAATTGGGCTACGATCTGCTTCCTCATCCAGCATATTCTCCAGATTTAGCCCCCCTGCGACTATTTCCTTTTTCCAAACCTGAAGAAATGGCCGGGCGGTAAGAGACTTGGATCGAGTGAAGAGGTCATCACAGAAACTAATGCCTATTTTGAAGGCCTAGAGGAAACCTATTATTTGGAGGGAATAAAACAATTTAAAAAACGCTGGACTAAATGTATCGAGCTAAAAGGAGATTATGTTGAGAAGTAAAATGCTTATATGCTACAAAAAATATATTTTATTCAAAATGTCACTAACTTATCAAACTTCTCTCGTACCTCTAATTTTTTTAGTTGATTTTCATTGGACACTGAATGCAATGCTTTTAACTTTATAAGTTGACGGCCACATCCATTGTACACTGAATCGAGAGTGAATGATACTTTTAAATATTAATTTAATTTATTAATTTATATTTTATTTGTTTTAGTAGCGTTTTTTTTTATTTCCAACACAATTACAGATTTTACCTAAGACTATCATTCTTACATTAACTTACTGCCTCTTCGCAAGCACTCTAAATTTTACAAGGCTTATTGGCGTCCTTATACCTCAGGCACTAATCAAGATAGAATGCCGAAACTGAAAAACCATCGCCTTTTAAAATAATTTTCGTCGAGATTTGTATAAGAAAAGTATGTTAAAAATTCCAAGAAAAACAGCCAAGATTTGTTATGCACTACGACTGGGATAAGATTGCTAGGAGTTGTATGCAAATTTGTTTAAGCAAATTCCCGGATGTTATGGTCAAGAAATGCATTCGAAGATACGCATATCGTGATGTTGGGATTTCGGCGAATTTATGCATGATAAATGAACACCTGGTTCGATTTATCATGCATTTAGTTTTAAATTAGGATTTTTGGAAATTATATGTATCCGTGGTAAATGAACATTTGGTTCCTTTATAACGCATATAATTAAATTGGGAATATTGGTTGTTATGTGGGAATCATGAATTGACTCATGGATATTTTATATATTATGAATTGGGAATTGGTTTTTTTTATCACGCATACATAAAATTATATTTGCGGGACCCTTAAAGGTCGTAGCATAGTGTTGATAGAAGAGTAAGATGATGGTCAAATGAAGTATCGACGCATATTGGTCTTAAAAGAGACCTCAAGGGTAACCGTTACACCTCGGGCGATGAGGTGGGGGCCGTTGTCAAGTCCTGGAATCGAAAAAGTCTTAGGCAATTTTCAGTGTCGGAATAAAAAAGCTTGTAACACGTTGGCTGAAATATATCAGCTTCAACGGTGACTATGTTAAGAAATAAATATACTATTTACATGGAGAACCAGCCCACAATCCCAACCTAATTTCGACCGCTAACAGCGCGTCACATCAACCCCTATTCCACCGTTCATGCTATTCACCAAAAATATCATGTTTTCCAAATGGACACATAGCTGAATTCATTCTTCTATGCAGATAATGCATAATTAAATTCAGCTACCTTTTTGCCATACGCCAACTCCATTTTTGCTAGCCCATGAGATTTCCCTCGGAAATCACATCATGTCGGTTAGCAACAACAAGTCGAAGCAGACGACACTGTTGCATAATCATGCAACCGCTGGGGAATTTATCAAAGAATTTAATTAGTTCTCACGATAAATTACCATAGCCAATTTGGCGTCTCTTCGGCTTTTCCGCAGATCACCCATTCGCTTGGGATCAATGATCTCTTTTCGCAGGTGAATAGCACCGGCCACATTTCCTCTCCTCCATAATTCTGTCTCGCACCAGTTCAATGCACTCTGAGTTCACCACAGCCATAACACTGGGGCAGTAGGTCATTCTCAGGGACTGCATTTGATACAAGCGCATAAGCTAAGCCAACCCCGAAGTTATTGCGCTCTTTCTTTTGTTCTTTTCATGCTTCGCGTGTCCAGCGACTGTCGATCGATGCGCGAGGATTATTCACCTCACTGAGACATGCAAATGAGAAGATTCATGAAAATAGCGCAATGATGATTGGCTAATAGCTGCGCGAATTCAAAATTGATTTTTCATCCCTAATTGAGTCAATCGCTGGTCATACTTTACCGCGGTTGGTCACGCCGCCCCTCGTGGAAAAAATTTTATTTCGCGCCAGTCGTAATTCAGTCCTCAAAGAGTCGCAACGTCGAGTGAGTCTCAATTCTTATTTAACAATAAGTCACTGTAAAATGTTCGCGAATGCTTTCACGGTTTTTAAGCCGGGTACCATTTAAAATAAAAAAATTACAAAATAAACAAATAAAACATTAATACAAACCACCACAGTGAATTTTTACTTTTTTTTTCCTGGATTTTGTTCTGGCGCACACTTGCTTTCATAGTGACGTGCAGTGGGGAAGAAGTGATCCGTGTGCCGGTGTCTTGGTGCAATATTTCTTCAATCCCACACTACTATTACTATTTATTGGCCTGTAGGAACCCGGAAGTTCGTGACCTCACCGACTCGACTCCGCCATCGTCCCCTGTCCTGTGCACTCTCCTTCCACGCTTGACCATCTGATCCGATCTGCTCAAGGTCATATGGTCATGTGGCGATTCAAAAAAAAAAAAAAAAAAAAATGCGCAGATACGAAAATAACACAGCACCAAAGAGAATCAAATAACAACCACCAGCGCCGTATATCCGAGCATTAACGTAGCAATCAAACCTTATGTAGTGAATTAAGACATTCTCGCATAACACGATTCCGTGATATGCATTGGTGATGAGATTCTAATCTTTTGGCGTCTGTTAGACTCATATCTTTTACAGCTTCGTAAAATGCCATAACCGCACTTTCTTCCACCCCTAAAAACCAACACGCCCTATAAAATCAGAGTTCCAGCAAAGGATAAAGTCATTACCTCAACACATCAAACGTACACTTTAGGGTATCTTAAGTTAACACAAGATTCGCTAATTTCACTTCCGGTTCGCGCGTCAAGTCTTCTGTGGGATCCGAAGTAAACAAACGGATCATCGCAAACGCGTCCGAGTGGGATTCGCGCCGTAGTGTGAAAATGGTGTGCAAGTGTACAGCGGGGGAAAAGCTCATACCCTTTCCTTTCCTTGTGTCCCTTTTTTTCCTCTTTTTCGCATCTCTGTTGCGTCCCTCAGGCATTGATACTCTCGATTGATTTATAATCTTTGAAGGGTTTTCGGTGTTTTGAGTGACGTAATATTCGTCACGAAAGGGATCTGACATGGATTTCGGCACGGATCTAGTGGGGCACCTATGTTGCGAATTCATTTTATTGTACACAATTAAAATATATTTTTGTTCAAGGGATACTCACGTTTCCTGTTTTTTTATGATGATGTTGGTGACTCCCGTGTCCGGTTCCCCTGGATGTGTCTATCTGCGGCGGTAATGGTATGAAAGAGGACTAAACGAAAACTCAACACTTTGGTATTTTGTCTTTAATGAGTTTTTTATTGTAACAAATAAAATGTCCTTCGGGTTTTATATTTAAACTTTAACAATTTTAATGATTTTATATTTAAAACTTTTTTTATTGCTAATGTCACGTAGTTGGTCCGAAAACTTTAATTGTTTTATATTTAAAAGTTTTTTCTATTGTTAATGTCACGTAGTTGGTGCACAAAGTTTAATTATTTTATATTTAAAACTTTTTGTTTATGGGATAAGGATGTCATTGCGGAAGAATGGAAAACCTCAATAGTCGTCCCGGCCAACGAGCGACCAACTGTTCACAATAAGGCAACTACTGGAAAAGGAGTGGGAATACGGAGATACGGTTCACCAACTGTTCGTTGACTTCAAAAAAGCCTACGACTCAGTCGCAAGGCAAAGACTCTACCATATTGTATTTGAGCTGGGAATCCCGAAAAAATATGCCGCCCTCATTCAAATCTCCATGAACGAAAAAAAGGGCGAGTTAGAATAGGAAACCACCTCTCCGAACCAGTTGAAATCCGAGACGGACTAAAACAGGGGGTGGCCTCTCACCATGCCTTTTTAACCTTGTCCTCGATTATGTTGTAGCGCCCACAGACGCGTGCCACGAAGTCCTGCTAGGGGCCTGAAACATTTAGCCAACGTTGAGCCCGATACTAAAAAGAAAGCAACTGAACGTCCCAAAGCTTTCAATGTCAAGCTCAACAATTCGAATATGGCATACCTGAAACAAAGGTAAAACATTCATTCATCCTATTCCCAAAGACTGAAATGCGCCGCAGTCCAGCACTGCACAATTGGAAATCCTGAACATCTACACGATGTTACAAGGAATTGGTATCGTCGGTAAATTAGCCGACCAACGGATGCACGTGGACGTCTACCATAAAGACCACCCAAATCCGTCGTGCAAACAAAGGCAGCGGCAACCTCATACAATAAAGCATATCGCTTATCCGCTGCCAAATTCTAGGCAACCGTAAATATCTCAACGAGATAATGCGGGAATATTTATGAGAGTAAAACCAACAAAAGGAACTACTCCAGTCCCACGGTTCCTTTTTGGAATTTCACACCCATTAGAAAGATCTAATGGATTGTTAGTTTTAACTAAAGAAGTTAAACAAAACCCATGGACCGTACGTCCATCCAAACTGCAGGATATCCTTAGGCCTGCGCGCCAGATATTTTATACAAATAAAGGCGGCACAAAATCGACAGCCGTCGAACCAAATTTTAGTCACCACCACTGATGGTGATAATGATGTAATGTTATGCTGCTAACAGATACGTCGGGAAATTCTGTTACCAGATTGAATGGGGAAATATTCCTGCAGTATAGATACAGAGCGCAGATATTATGGGAAATTTCCCCCTGTGCAGAAACCGTCGGAGATCTGAATCGGGATATTTTTTTGGGCAGACAGATAGTCTATACCGAGCAGCAGGACAGCGAACCCCACCGAGGAGGTCGAACAGAGAGGAACCCACGAGGGAATCGGTCCGCGGAGCGAAATTTGTGAAAAGAAAAAAGTAACGTCGAGTGTCGAACGTACGTGCGGTGCAACGAAGTGCTTCGAAATCATAAACAATAAAACTTTAGCGCAGTAAGTTGCATTGTGAAACAGCAAAACAATTTGTGTTAATAGAGAAAAATAAAGATTCGAAGAACTAATATCTCTGTGTTTAATTGGTGACAGCGTTCGCTCTGGTTTCGTTTGATTTTGTTTTGCTTCGGACAGTGTTTGGCGGAACATAGTATCAACGTACAACTAAAAGGTAAAAACCGCCAAAATGTCATCAGAAAGGTACAAGATGACAACATGACCGGATCATCCCTAAACGGGGTCACACAAATGCTCGCATATGCGGATAACATCGCCGTTTTGGGCGATAATCTAGAAACTACGTAAAAGTAATGAAATCACCATGCAACCGGCAGAAGAGATGGGCCTAGAAATAAATGAAGACAAAACGAAATACATGATTATGGCGAGAGCAGGTGGACATCAGAGAACACACATAAACTTCAGGGGCAAGATATTTGGAAAAGTTAAAGAGTTTAAATATCTGGGAACGATACTGACGGCCAGTAACGAAATGTCGAAGGAAATTAACAAAAGACTGCATTCCGGCAATGCTAGTTGGCACGCAGTCAGTAAACTGCCGAAATCCAAACTGCTATCACTTAACATAAAATTCCGTATCTATAGAACCATAATCATGCCAATTTCCCTATACGGATGCGAAACATGGGCTCTCACAAAACGTGAAGAAAACAAATTCTGCGTATTCGAGAATAAAGTATTAAAGGGTATCTTTGGAGGTAAATATGACGAGGACGCAGGGCAATGGAGGAAACTCCATAACCACGAGTTGGAAGAGTTTCACTGCACACCAACAATAGTGAGAATAATCAGGTCGCGAAGATTAAGATGGGTCGGACATGTGGCGCGGATGGGCAAAGATAGGACCGTGCGTAGAATTCTTGACGGAAGACCAACGGGAAAGAGACCGACAGGGCGGCCGCGACGGGATGGGAGGACAATGTTAGGTTTGACCCTGAGGAGATCGGATCGGCTGGTCAAGCGTGGAAGGATAGCGCACTGGACAGGGAACGATGGTGGAGTCGAGTCGGTAAGGTCATGAACTTCCGGGTTCCTACAGGCCAATAAATAGTATAGTAATAGTAAATAGTAGAAAGCTTCTTGATGAGAACCTCCCCTTAAATAACAGATAAAGACAATTCCTTGATAAGCCCAAAACTAGTCAGCACAATCCTTTCCGTGGACCAGTCTCACCGCCTTTTAGTGGTTTTACTCTTCACCGATAGTTTGGCGTATGACATTTGGTCCAAATCAAGTGATGATATGATCACTATGGGATTTCTTAAGTGAGAAATATCGGGAGTTCATGGTTACCTAACGAATATGTCATTTTTCAGAACCAGTCGGTTATAACAAGCAAATATAAAACATTATTTATTGTCTTTAGCTCATCCAATCAAATTGGCAGGGCTTAATAGAATGAATTAAGACATACACTTTATTCGGCTCATTAAAAACCAGAAGAACATGGTTCGGTCTAGTTATTTATTAATCATATGAGGTCTACTGTAAATAGCGTTAGCACCAAAGACTTGCAGATTTCGTGATATCCCCTTGAGTAGTTCTACCTTGAGTTTTAACCTTCCTAGTTCCACAAAGGCAATCTCTTAGTAACACCACAACTAGGCTGTTGAATTTTGATTAAAGCATTAACCATGTCCTCAGATTTAAATTGTAACGATTATTTTTCCAATCGCTGCCTTTTTCTAATTACCTTTTTAACTCGAACCAAAATCCGGAAAATTGGACACATCCTACCGATAAATGAGTTGTGCGAGGTATTGCGCGTCTGCGGATAAATTACAGTAGACGGTCCGATTGACTATCTATTGAATTCAATTAAATTTAAATTATTCCACGACCAGCTGCGAATAAAGATATTAAAGTGTCACCTTACAAATTTGGTTGTAGCTTTAAATTCAGAAAAGATTCTATTAGCGATAGACGTATGTCGGATGAGGCTTATACAACAGAGGGAGCTTGTAAAACTGCTTTTTAATACTAAACTTGTCGATCATGTGGTTTATTATGTTTATTACATTTGTGGCGGACGAGATAACTTCATCTCTTCGTCTATGAGACAGTGTTTCATGGGTGTAACTAAACAATAGCTTAGGTTTCGGAGTGAATTGTTTTATTGTAAGAGTTATTATTTAGCGAGTAATTTTGGATGACTGTAACTTATTATTTTAACATATTGAGCGCCGGCAAATTATAGATAGAGTTACCATAGAATCACAATTTTTAAAGGGGCTGGCGCTCAATGTGTTAAAATTATTTACTATATTTATAATGTATTTGGAAGAAAAGTTATTGTACACGGTTTTAGCAAAGGTTGACCTCATGTTTTCTTTTTTTAATCATTACACTCATTCGCTTATAGAAATAATAATAAGTTCCCGGATGTACCTACATGCAGCACTCTCAATCACTCGAATTGATTTGTTATTTTGTTAGGTTGACTCTGTTATTGACATTTCAATCAAATTTCACCAGTTTTTTTTTTTTTTAAACATACTGTGTTTATTTGACCAATAATCAATGTTTACATTAAGTACTACAGCTAACTTATAATTTTAGTGATACAATTGTTTACATGCATACATTACACATTTTTCAAACATAACTGAATGTGTGAATAACTATTCCAGTATTATAGGTTTTAATATTAACAGTTTTCCTGGAAAAGGTCAGAAAACCAGGATTTTTATTTTTTAATTTAATCTAAACTAATACCTAACTTAACTCTAACTTATTCTAGCTTAACCTAATTTATATTATAATAAGTTAAATATGTAATGTCAATTGGGGAATATAGGGGTTGATGGTTAGGGAAGTTGGTTGGCATGGGATATGGTCAGTTAATGGTCTCGGGTGCGGTAACACTTTTCGGTTGTTCGTTAGAACGCAGAATGTTGGAGAATGGTTGTATGTTACAGTATTTGAACTGATTGGGTGCCAGCTCGGTGTTATGGTACACTACCTCGTTGGAGTCATTAACCAATCTTCCAGAGGTGAAGAGACTTCTGGTGTGGAGACAATTCAGATAGTGTGTCCGGTTATCTAGAGGAGTTGGTAGTAGTGAAATTATTATGGGGTTGGGATTACTTAGGGGGTTTTCAAAAAATGTGATAGACAGCTTAGGAAGCGTCTATGGAGACGGTCAATATTAGCGGCATTGTAATACAAGCTGTTATTGTAATACTTGTAAGAGTTGGGTAGTCGGTTAAGGCCAGTGACCAGTCTGAAGCAATTCCTTTCGAAAGTGCGTAGCTTCTCCATTTGGGTTGGTGTTATATGATACCACAGTGGACACGCATATGTCAGTGTAGGTCTGATTATTTGATTATAGATGAGCAGTTTGACTTTGTGAGAGTGACCGTTGGGTTTCCACATCACTCTTCTACAGAGATTCAGTTGTATTGTGGTTTTACGTAAAGTATTTTTAATGCGGGTGAAGAATGAAAGGTCATTGGAAAAGGTTATTCCCAGACATTTTAAAGTTTTAGAAGGTTTTATCTGGGTGTTATTTATTTTGAGTCTAATTTTGTTGTGGGTGCGCCTTGTGTTGTTTGTGCAGTGCTCATTTTTACCCTACACTATAAGTTGGGTTTTATCAGGATTTAGGCGAATTTTCCATTAATTGAAGTATGTTGATAGATTTGGGAGGAAGTTATTAATGTGGTTTCTTGCCTCTTTTACAAACATGCTGCTGGAGTAGACTATGGTTTCATCAGCGTAGTTCAACATTACGGTATTGGGTAATTGAGGCTGCGGTATGTCTGAAGTATAGAGGAGACATAATAGTGGTCCAAGAATTGAACCCTGCGGAACCCCTGCGGTTATATTATACGATTGGGAGATAGAAGAATTTATTTTGACCATGGCTTTTCTACCAGAGAGGTAGGAAGTAAGAAGTTTGGTGGTATGGGTGTTTAAGCCAAATATGTAGTGCAGCTTCTAAAGCAGTCCTGAGTTCCAAACACAGTCGAATGCTTTAGAATGTCGAGAGAGATACAGACCGTAGGGCTATGGTTTTGAAGATTAGTTGTGACATCATGAGTTAGTTTTAACAGAGCATGACAGGTGGAGTGTTGTGAGCGAAAGCCAAACAATTTGGATAATAGCGTCGTCATTAGCAAATGAAAGGAGATTTAGATATATCTTGCATTCCAGTATCTTGCTTAATGTGTTTAATAACGATATCGGACGATAGTTGCTGGGGATGTTGGAAGGACTAGACTTATTGATAGGGACTATAACAGTGGTATTCCAGTTATCTGGAAAATGTGATGCCTTAATTATGTGCTTGAGAAGAACGAGAATAGGGACTAGATTTGACGGGAGAAGTATTTTGTAAGGAAGGTTTGGAATTCCATCTAAGCCGATGCACTTTTTGTTGTTGCGTGATGTTATATATTCAGATAATTCGCCTGCTGTTAGGAATGACGGCATTATCCAGAGGATGTGACGCTTTGTTTGTTTCGTTGAATTCCGCGATGAAAGGGGTGAAGGATGGGATAATTGTGCGTGAGATGTAGTCGTGTACGGTAACTTGAAAATTGGAGACTGAGAGGGAGTCATTTTGTTGATGGATTTTATAAAAGTGATTAGCTAGACAGTTTGCTATGTCAATATCTGATTGGACTGGGTGATTGTTAGTCATCATCATCATCGGCACTACAACCGGGATCCGGTCTTGGCCTTATTTAACAAGTCTCGAGGCTTGTTAAATTTTCCATAGTAATTTGTTTTTACGGGTAAGGTTATTACCCTTGCGCCGGGTGATTTTTAGTAGGGTTGATAATATAATCGATTCGGGGTTTGTATTTTCGACCCGTTAGTCTATTGATATTTTTGAATAAATCACGATTGGGTTTAATATTTTTAAGTATAGACGAGTAAGCCTGATCGGCAAATTGTGTTAGTTGTCCATTTACCAGGGTAGTCAAGAGTTGGATTTGATTTTTAATAAAAGGGGAGTAACTGCTATGTAGTTTTCGTCTAAGCCGTTTTTTTATGCCTAACCGTTTTGTAAGGATGTTGGGTAAATGTTGTCCTAGGTGATTATGATGGATGGATGTAGGTGTGTGGCTATTTTTTAGTATTTGCTCTATTCTTAAGGCTGCTTGATCAAATTCAGCAGGGAATAGATTTGAAGTGTCTGGCAAAGTATAGTCTGTAAAACAGCAATGTCCCTATTGACTCTTTTCCAGTTTGTCCTGCAGAAATTCGGGATCGGATTGAATGAGTAACATGGTTCGAGGGCTGAGATTTGGACAGTGGTGTGGCCGGACCCATGATCGGATGGGAATTCGAGAGATACTGTAGGTTAGGTGAGTAGACGTCTACGGATTTTAGGAAAAAATCTATTGTTGATTTAGTAGTATTGGAGATATGTGTTGGCTGTAATGGACAGTCCGCATAGATATATGGATGGAGTTGAAGGATTGCTAGAAGTTGGCAACCGTATAAGTGCAATACTTAGTGTCGTTAAATGAAGTATGCCGAGCATTCCAGTCTCCTCCTATTATGAAACATGCAGGTAGAGACAGTTGGATTATCTCAGTGATGTCGGAACTAGGGAAGTTTGGTTCCCGAGAAGGATGAATGAATACGGACGACAGTACAAGCACTTTGTTGCTTTTACAAACGTGTACTCAATATTATTTATATTGGTGAACCTAATTTCGGAAAATTGGAATTTCTTGTGAATTAGAATTCCAGTACCTCCATGAGGTCCAGTGGTTCGTGGATTAGAAACAAGTGTATAATTAGGGATAGATATTCGGGAGTTTGGTTTAAGCCACGTTTCTGAGAGGAGGAGGATATCTGGAGAAAACTTGTCAACGAACAATCGGAGGTGTTATCTGCGAATATTGGAATATATGGACTCTGCGTTGAGGGAACATTTCAGCAGTAAGCTTGACATTTGTTCAAGTTACCCCGTCTTGAGAGTTGCATTTTTGTTGTTGTTGATTTTATACAATAGATTTTAAATAGATGGTTATTTTTCCTCAATAATGATGTTGACTCTATAGTGGCAGATTGTTCAAACAGAGAAACTATTTAACAAAAACTCCTAAATAATAATAAATCATCATCATCATCGGCACTACAACCGGGAACCGTTCTTGGCCTTATATAGCAAGTCCTGAGGCTTGTTAAATTTTCCATAATGATTTGTTTTTTCCGGGCAAGGTCATTAGTCTTCCGCCAGAGGATCCCCGACGGGGAATAGAACCCCGGCCTCCCGCGTGACAGGCGGGTATACTAACCACTATACTATCGAGGAGACAAATAATAATAAATACATATATATATATAAAAAAACTGAGGCCGGAATGAAATAAACATTCGAAAAACGAAAATGAAGCAGGGGATATCATCGTAAGTTTCCTGGACACACCACCATCCTAATTCTAGCCCACCAGTCAAGCATCAATCAAAGAACTGAACATCGTGAGGTGTAGGTGGACGGATGGTCAATCGTACAAGTTGGATTCTATGGTTTCGGTGCTAGCGATTGTGAGGAAGCAGAGCGAACCGAAGCTGGATGTGAAGACTAGATACAGAGGCCGCCACTGACCGTCTCAACAGCAAACCGTGAGTACCCCAATATATATCTATATATATACCTTTTAAGAAACTGAGGTAAGACTGCGAGGAGTAGAAAAGAATTGTATAAAGTGACTTATGACAATTGATGTACCATACCCTTTTTATCAACTTGTGGTTTTACATCTAACACGGACACATTGACGACACGATTCTACTTGACATGCGAACCTTTATTCCACACCGGATAAGAAAAAAAAAAACCCAAGAGAAATATGTGGTTCGTTCGTGGGTGGAGAGAAGCCATTAAGGCTAAAGAGTGAAGCTTCCGTTTGTATAAATCAAACACTACAGAGGAAAACTGGAAAACATTCGGGAGTGATAGAAATGGTTGCAATGCCCATATTCATCGCGCAAAGTTCTTGCATGACAAGAAAGTGAGACAAAAATACTACACTCTCCCTCAGGTAGTAGTAACTTTAATTCGTGAAAAACATCCAAAACTTTGTCTCCTTATACAATCCTTCACTAATAGTCGAAGACAGACCAATCACCAGTGCAATAGAGAAAGCGAATTTGCTTGCTGCACATCTTGCAGCTAAGTCGCCACTGCTTGATACCACATCAATTCCGCCTCAACTTGAGCATAAGCAGCACACCATGTGCCAGATTGGCTTCCAAATGCGTACTGTTGCCCGGAAAATCAAGGAGATGAACACAAGCAAATCCACTGATCGTAATGGCATTCCCCCAATTTTCTTGAAGAGATGTTCCTCTTCACTCGCTAAACCACTGCGGAAACTCTTCCATTTGCCTTATTCTACTGGCCGTTTCCCAAATGAATGGAAGTCAGCGAATATTCAGCCAATTCTCAAAAAGGGTGACAATTCATCCCCTTCTTTTTGTCATCGTGTTATGCGAGAATATCAATTTCAATAGAGCAAATGTCGCTTTTTGGTGCCTTTTTATATGAGGACACAAATTTTCTCTCCCCCTATCATCTATTGATTCACTGGAATTTGGTTTCGGCTTTCGCTGACGTCCCCCCTCCCAATAAATCGTCAGGTGCATTTGTATAAAATGGTAGGGTAACGGTAAATTGGCTGGGAAGGATCAGTGCACCTAAAATTGTATGTGAAAATATTCAAGGTCCTCGTTAAGAGAATTTGTTCTAATTCCTTTCGGTAAGAATTACAACATGTGCGAGGTTGGCGGTGAAAAGGGTGGAAATTGTCGGTATGTTATTTACGATGGACAGTTTTGATCATAAAAAATCGTTTTTGGGATAGGATTAGGTTAGGGAAAAATATTGTGAATTATGAGAAATGTAAAATGAAATATGCTATTGTGGCGTGTGAAAATGTTGTTTTCTGGGTATGGTATGTGTATATTAAGGGATAAAGACGCGAATTTGCGTAATTAATTAGCTAGGAAGGAGGGTGGAGGTTAGCATTGTTAATTATGTAACAACGTTGAAAGTCAACGTCAGGCGCAAAAATAAACACAGAGAGGCACTCTTTACCGAACCACATGAATGTGAAATGCTTCACCTGATCATGTGTTTCCTCGTAATTGTAGTGTCCAGGCATTTAAGACTAATGTACACCGATACCTCATTTCCTTATCCACTTCCTCTCCGCCCGCTCGCACTGTGCTCTAACATCTAAGGGTACTCCGAAATGCCCTTTTGTGCGGGCGTTAGTATAAAAAAAAGTTTTTGATTTTTCATTGTGCCGCCGCCTTATGGGCTGAGTCAGTGTATGATCTCTGCCAACCGAGGAATGTCATCGGAGAATATTTCTCTAATTTCCGCCGACCGAGCAATCTCGTCGGGGAAGTGTTGTGCTCTGAAACACTGAGAAAAGTTGATAAATGAAATGAAAAGAATACCTATAAACTGAGCAGCAATCCCAACAATAAACGTCCTCCAGAAACCCTCAATAAAACGTGTTGGGTTTCTTAGCTTAGCAATTAACTTTATTGAATGGATTATATCGATTCTAACGAGATTAATAATTTATGCAAACGTGTCAGTTGAAGTTTTACGAAACAAGGTGAAAAGTTTATTATTTTCCTTGACAACCAAAGAATTTATTGTCTGTCAGCTGGTTGCTGACATTTGTTATTCTTTGGTTGCTAAGAGCTGCATTCAGTTGCGAATTCGCTGGTTACATCCAGTGTGCATCGGCAACATTCCGCCCGCCTTCGCCAATCATTGGCGAACCCTTTTGTTCTAGGGGACGGAGGCCCAGGACCGGCGTGGTCTTCTGGTGATGCGGAGGTCTGGAGAGAGCCGTCCGCCCTGAATTGGTGACGGATAAAGGATTGGTGTCGACGAGAGTTCAGTCGCTGGTGTCCGGTACCCTTGGTCGCAGAACAAACCATCACGCAACCCACGATCAATGACCACGTAAGGGCTGGTGGTTGAAAGTACTGCCTCGATACCAGTGGCAGTGATAAATGCTACGTCCATTGGTGCCCGCCCGAAGGTAGCTGCCGACGGGATGCGGCCTTTGGCAGGTGAGGCCACAACGTTTAGTCTGGTGCGACGTCTTTCATGGCACCGTCCGCGGGTGTTGGCGGAATGGCAGTGGCTACTGGGCTGAGTGACTTACCGCCTCTGCTGGATTACGGAGAGACGTGCTGGTTGATTGGGACTCAGTTGATTCCTGGATGCTGGGGAGGGCCGCCCGCCAAGCGGGGCATGGCTTGCTTCTATCCCTGTTGAGTTGGCTACACGTGGTAGCGATCGTCCTTGAATATTTTAATTGGCTGGAGGTTGGCCACCCAGTGTCTCGGTTAGATTGCATTTATTACTGGCAGTTTCTGCGAGCGCATCGGTTGATGGAAGATTTCCACCCGAGTAGTGGAACGAATTAGAATTGGCGGGGTCGAACGGCATCACCGATAGGTTGATGAAAGACAAATGCGTTTGTCCTGCTCCTAGGCCATTACCTGATGAACGATGGTGCTGCTGCTGCTGTAGTTGTGGCTGTTGCAATTGATGTTGCTGATACGACTGGCTATTAACCGGACTCTGTGTTTTGTCACGGTCACTGCTTACATTGGGTGTGGCTACTGTTGCTGGGACAGTTGATGGCGTATTCGTGGAATGCATTGGTTTATGGTGGACCAGCTCCTCTGGGTTGGAGCTGTAAGTTCGCAACCCACGAGGAACGGCCATGTGCTGTTGTTCCCTACAACACGTGCGCGGCATCGGTTTCTGTGGGGGTTCGGCGTTGGGCCGAGCATCGGGACATGGGCCGGATTAAGCTTTGGGCAGGCGGCACTTCGGTCAGCGGGCTGTTGATACTCACTCTCTGGAATAGGATGCGGTCCGTCTCTGGGCAGGCGGCGCTCCGATCGGCGGCCTGCTGATTCTCACTCACTGGGCAGTGGTGTGGCTCCTTTTCCGCTGACTTGGTGGTGACTGCTCGCAGCTGCATTTGCCAATCATTGGCGAAGCCGTTTGTTCCAGGGGACGGAGGCCCAGGGCCTTGGACTTCTATCGATGTGGAGGCCTGGAGAGAGCCGCCCGCCCTGAATTGGTGATGGATGTATTGATGACGACGAGTGTTCCGTTGCTGGACGGTATCTTCCAATGGCCTGCGGCCTATGGCATGTGAGGCCGCAACGCTGAGTCTGTTGCGACTTCTTCCATGGCACCGTCCGCCGGTCCTGGCGGAATGATAGGTGCGGATCCAGTGTCTACTGGGCTGAGTAAGCGACCGCTCTTCCTAATTATAAGGCGTGATTGTTGGCTGGGATGCGGTTGATCCCTTGATGCTGGAGAGCGCCGCCCGCCAAGCGGGGCATTGCTCTCTTGATGCGTGCATACGCGGTTCTTGTTCGGTGCGCATTGTTCCGGGTGGACCAGTTCCTCTGCGTTGGAGTTGTAAATTCGCAACCCACGAGGAACATCCATGTGTTCTTACGTTGGTCCGAACATCGGGACATGGGCCGATTTGATCGGTGGGCAGGCGGCCTTCCGGTCGGTGGCCTGCTGATACATAATCATTGGGAGTGTGTGCGGTTCTCGTCTATGTGCTGTCAGACTGAGGATCGCTGATGTCACTGGGGACGGTCGTTGGGGATCATTGCCTTGCTCGGCGTCGTTTGCTTTAATGGGGGAGACTGGGTCGAGCGCGAATTGAGCCTCGAGCAATCTCGGGAGTTGGACATCATTGCCCTGGTCGGCGTCGTTTGCCTTAATGGGGGAGACTGAGCAATGTGCTTCTTTTCGTATGCTGTGAGCTGGCAGCAGTGAATTGGGTCCACAGACTGGATCCGGCTCGAAGGACCAAAATGTATGATCTCTGCCGACCGAGGAATGTCGTCGGAGAAGATCTCTCTAATTTCCGCCGACCGAGGAATTTCGCCGGGGAAACGTTGTATTCTGAAACACTGAGAAAAGTTGATAAATGAAATGAAAAGAATACCTATAAACTGAGCAGCACCCCAAACAATAAACGTCCTCCAGAAACCCCCAATAAAACGTGTTGTGTTTCTTAGCTTAGCAATTAACTTTATTGACTGGATTATGTCGATTCTAACGGGATTAGTAATTTATGCAAACGTGTCGGTTGAAGTTTTACCAAAAACGGTGAACAGTTTGTTATTTTCCTTGACAACCAAAGAATTTATTGTCTGTCAGCTAGTTGCTGACATTTGTTATTCTTTGGTTGCTAAGGGCTGCATTCAGTTGCGAATTCGCTGGTTACATCCAGTGCGAATCCGCAACAGTCGGTAAGGAAGTTTTGTCATGCGTTTGTTAGTGCAAACGTAGACTCAGCTGCCGACTCTTGCTATTTTGCAGTTCGGCATAAATACTGAGTGATACGAGGTTGGACTGAAAAGTTTCCGACCTCAACGTGAAGATATCGGCACTCGTCAATAACTCAACGCCTCGAACGACTGTGAAATAAAAACTACGCTCCGAAATGGCTGAAATTTTGGTGAGTGACTGTCAAAAGAAGCACAACTACATTCACTAGCTTTTATTGAGGAGTGCTGCTAACTACACGTTGAGGTCGGCAACTTTTCAGGTCACCCATGTATGTTAGGTCCCAAGCCCCGCCTGGTAAAATACCATTCCATTAAGCTACAAACTCCGTAGAGTTGTTGGGAGAAATCTTTGGCAATCTTTCGGAGGTTGGCTGATGGACGCGGTCGAGAAAAATTGGCATTTTACGGCGCCGACTCAGTCCCATAGATTTGTCTTTCCTGAGAAAAATAAAATAAAAAAAAGTTGTATTTAGCATTCAGTAAAGGTCAATACGCTCGGAACAACTGTACTAAATAGTAGCATATTTCTTTCAATCACAGGGTGCATTGAAATGTTATCAAACAAATCTATCGACGAAGGTATGGGGAACAATTATACAGGTATATTTTATTAAGAGAGTGTTCGTCTTGTCGGCGCCAAACTTCTTGTGTTTATAGCGAAATGTTTTCCCCCTTCAAGTGCATTCATGAGATGACACTAATCGTACGTATTTATTCACAACGGTAATTGTATCAGTTGTCATTAAACACTAATCATCAAGTTGTCTTATCAAAGTAGAATTTGTCAGTTATAACATTTAAATTATTTTTTGACCATTCGATCAAGCATTGAAATCCCACCATTTCAAATATCACTTTTGAAAACCTTGCGTTTGAGACTCCTGCCTTGGGAACCCTAGGCTGTGAAATTGCAGAGTTCGAAACTCAAACCTGTTAAGAAGGTCCAACCATTTTCAAGGCCTAAAATTCACTGATTTTTAGGAATATTTTGTGAGAAATATGTAAAATTATTGATTCAAAACTCTGTAGAGTATTATTCATTTATTTAAAGTTCACAATTTTACAAAAAAGTAATGTGCACATTTAATGATATAAGGTCAATCTGGTGTTGGTAACAATGGTTTTCATCTAAAACAGTCTAATAAGAAAATGCATAATATATATATATATATATATATATATATATATATACACTTATTTCATCGATAAACCTGTAATGTTATTTCAAAAGTGGAATTAAAAAATAAGAAGGAACAATTGAAAATATTATCGAAGATTGTCAATTTCACAGTTAAAACCTAAAGAAAAAAATTGAGAACAATGTTTATTGTTAAATTGTTTACATTCATTGACATGTATGTTACTAAATATATTTAAAGAAACAATATGTGTTCGGTGCTGTTGTGTTTTTGTAGTCGTGCACATCGATTTCGAAAGAGTACTTTTGACAAAAACGCATTTAAAGTTTTATTAAAAACATTGACTTCCTATATCTTTAATACTTTCTCTTTAAAAAAATTATGAAAATAACCTATTTTTTGACCCGACAAACCGGAATGTCCTCTTAAATTTAATCCTCATCAGTAATGCCAGCTCTATAGAAAACGATTTCGATCACTTCATAGAAATCATTTTCAGCTTAATTTTGCATTTAATGTGCTGTCCTTGCCTGTATAGTGGCGTTAGAGATTTCAGTTCTTGACAGCCTATTCTGGCTTCATCGTACAGATGATTAATTAAGGTATCAATAGCTTGCACCATTTTCAAAACAGCTGCCTAACCTTCGTTGAAGATGCTTGTTGCAATTAAAGTTGTAATTTCAATTTTGTTCGGTAAAATTGAGGTATTGAGGTGCGAGACGCCATACTGTGCGGTTGAATCCCTCGTTTGAAGTCACTGGTAATTGAAGTTTTCTACATTTGAGCAATTGCGCCTATATTCCTTTCATGGGCGGTAGTAAAATATTGATTTTCCTAGAATTTTCTATTACTATCTTCAAGACTGTAAAACCTTATACCTTAAAAATTATAATGAATTTTTTATAACATTTACATATTATTAAAATCAATTAAAAAACGAAAAGGAATCAAAAACACATTGACTTTTTAAGTTGTGGCACCCTTTTAAAACACCGTGCGACGCTCTGGACACAACTTCCTTTCTCTTCTTTGGTACTGAACGCATTTTATTACAACATTTAGGGCGTTAGCGATCCCTTACGAGACATTATTTGACGATTACCATAATGACTTCATGATTATGTGAGCAAAACGGCAACTTGATTGTTGGCGCTGTTTTGATAAGAAAAATGAATTATTTATTAAGCAAAATAAGAAAATTTTGCAACTTAAAATAAAATGTTAAGGACCAAGAGTATTTAAATAATAGATAAGATAAGCCGCACGGAAATGGAGAGTCGTGTAGAGGCCTAAGGTTTTTGGCTACTGCGCTTTATTTGTTAGGGATTGGATTAGCATTTAAAGTAGTAGGCTTCGTATGAGATCAAACAGTAGGCAATACTATAAAATTATAAATTTAAAAAAGATGTTCTACGAAGAAATGGAACTTGCTGATAAATGATCTTGTATTTTTTTAACATAAACCTCAATACAATTCAATGTCTTTTACTATAAAAACCTTGTAGTTTTAGTTTTGAATTGTTATTTGCGCTCCATTTGTTAGGGATTGGATTAGCATTTCAAGCAGTAGGCTTCGTATGAGATCAAATAGTAGGCAATACTATAAAATCATGAATTTCAAAGAAAAAATATTTAAAGAACAAGTATGTAGTCGGTGGTGTTGTGTTTCTGTAGTCGTGCACATCGATTTCCAATGAGTACTTTTGAGAAAAACGCATTTAAAGTTTTATTAAAAACATTGACTTCCCCTAAGGCGTCATTCCGGCTTGTTCGGTTCAAAAAATCATTTTTTTTTTGCTTAATCGATACTTCAAAAATAATATGTTAAAATTTGGAAACGAAATCTTAGGCGGTTCCAAAGTTATAGGTCTCCCGCGGATACAAATTCGTATCATAGGTGGCAACTACCGTTTTTCATTTTCATTTTTGAAAACATTTTTTATATTCTCTTTATATTCTTAGTTTCTAAATTAAAGGCTAGACAAAAAATGCTTAAATTCTAGCTTAATTATCTTATATAATAACTGACTGGTCCTTCGCAGACGCTCTAACCTAAACATTACTTAACCATTATATAATTTGCCTTTCGGCGACAGAATTTTGTGGCAGTACCTATAATTATTTGAAAGACAAAGAAAAATTTGAAAAACTTTGTAATTTTTTTTTTTTTTTTTTTTCATAAAATTTAACTTACTTACTTACTTACCTACTTTTTTTTCTTTTTTTTTTAATTTAATTTTATGTAAAAGCACTTAACTTAACTTACCTTATATCTTATACTACCCTAATTCTAGAAAAGCTAAGTCTATGTAAGCTAGTTGATGATAGTATGATTCTATACCGACATTGGTATCCAGGTCTTTATATGCCATTCAACCACCAGAACTGTTGACGCTGTCTAATACTATCGTCCCGGTCACTGTGGGAGATAGCCCTACTGAAGCGCAGGAGCTCTTCTTCGGTGCGCGTTACTCCCCGGTCGTAGCACAATCGCCCGTCTACGGATGATCTACTTACATGATAGATCAGCGGAATTCCAGATCTATCCTGTATAAGCCCTTTCATATCCAAGTTAAGGAACGCCTGTGGTGGAACAAAGCCATTGCGACGCACGTTCTCATAGTACAGGGTATTTGGATAATAAGCCCCGAAAATTAGGTCATTGGACGAGCTTATTGCTCTCGCAATATGTCCTCTGATTAATTTAATCATAAAATTATCCACCCTACTTATGCAGGCTTCATTATATAAAGTCTCATTTGAGTAGTACTTTTTGTATTCCGATTCCGGTGTCCGATATAATCTGAGACAACTTCTGAGACACTTTCTTTCGAACACCCGAATCTTTTCCATCAAATTTGGACCTATGTTGAACCATACTGGCCAACCATATATGAGCATTGGCCTGATTAGCGCCATGTAGCATATGACTTTTACCCTGCTGTCAAGTTGGCTACTGTGAAATAGCCTCCTTGTCATAGCAAAAGTTTTCCTCGCTTTGAGCAAAGCAGCCTCTACATGTCTTTTGAATACAGATATTGGTCTAGCCAGATGCCCAGGTATTTAACTAAACTCTTGGTTTCCAGTTTATCTCCATGCGGTCCCACGATAACTAGCTTTCGCCAGTTTTTCCTTGTGTCGTACGTGGCTTTATATAATGGAGTTTTAAATAGGATGGCTTCACATTTCTGGAAGTTGATCTTAAGTTTCCAGTCATCGCGATAGCGCTGCACTTTGATAGTCTCGCTGTATTAACCTATTTATGATCGCAACTTTCGGAGCTGTTCTGTAAATTATGAGATCGTCTGCGTACGCAATAGCCTGCGGAAGTGCATCTAATAAGTCGCTAATGTAAATGTTAAAAAGAATCGGAGAGAGTACCGCGCCCTGTTGCAAGCCATTCTTGATATTATACGTTTTATTAGAGGTCACATTACCACTTTTGACCACGAACCTCCTGTCCTTTAACATATCGTAAAGTACATATAGTAAAGGCTTCTGTATGCCATGTCTGACCAGTTTGTAATACAACCCTTCGATCCAGACGGTATCAAAGGCTTTCTCCAAGTCGATCAGACAGGCCCCTGTGCATTGGTTCCTACATTTATTCCATTGTATGTCAGAGACCAGTTTAGCTGCGACATGTGTGGTTTCATGACCCGCCTTAAAGCCAAACTGGTTATTTGGAATAATGCTGTTGTCGTCTACCCATTTTACCAGAGCTTTGTTAATGGTTTTTTCAAATACTTTACTGCTTGGAAGTAAACTTATCGAACGCATGTTCATTGGGTTTGTGCAGTCTTTGCCCTTTTTTGCGATGGGCTGAATGATAGCCGTTTTCCAACGCGCGGGATAATATGCATTATTCAACGCGTTGTTAAACAGGACCGTGTATATATCTATTGCCATTGGGGGCAGGTTCTTGAGTACGATGTTAGGTACTCCATCTATTCTCACTGACTTTTTGCTTCTTAATGAGTCGAAGATACTCTGGATTCCTTCCCTTGTGATTAAAGGGCTATTAGCCCCACCATTGGCATTAATGTCAATTGACAGATTATCGTCACTGAATTCCGTAAAACCCGGCTTCTCCGATTGCCAAAGTGAAATTTCATTTTGGAGGTGCAGGTGATTGAGTAGAACTCTGTCCTCCAGGTCGTGATTTCGGTGAATGCTTTCATTCACCTTGTACATTTCCTGAAAGACAGCTCCCACAGCGTTCGCCTTCTCCAAAGGATCTTCGATCACGAAGAGCTCACTATTGAGGATAGCGTTCTCCGCATCTATGCCAATGTTGGTTAGCAGCTGCTTGTTTACCTCAGTACGTGGAATTTGGAGACACTGAATCTCATTTTGATTATTTCTCCTGAATATTTTATTTATTTGAGGGAACATATTCGGGTTATTAGTTTTTATAGCTCGAATTCTGTTGTTCCAATACAAATCTGTTGCTAATCTATAATTAGCTTTAAGTAATTGTTGGAGGTTTTTTAATCGGGATTTCAGTGATATTATCTCCTGGTCTTGTCTGTCTGTAAACTGTCTGTGTAATTGTTTAAGTTTCGATAGCAGTCTGCTCTTTTTCTTGTGGAGTGCGTTTATTGTTGTGTTTCTGTACATGTTTATGTGATATGTAACTGTTGTTTTGGGAATTGTTTTGTCCATTGTTCGTTTTACGGTTTCGTCCATTTGTTGAATGTATTTGTCGATTTCGTCATTTGTCAGGTTTCTGTTTACTGGCAGATTAAAGTCATTCGAACGAAGTTCTCTTGTTAATGATCTGGTGAACCGCGGCCATCGCATTGCCCCGTAGTTATAGGGTATAGATCTGCGAGCTCGTTCGGAAGCTCTATTACTGCCGTGAATGCACAGTGGTCACTGTCGTATTCAATTGTCCGTAAACAGTTTGTGTTTCGTTTGTTGGTGCTAAGTAATCTCAGTCGTGATTCGATTAGCAAGATATCTAAGAACGATCTACCTCTGGGGAACGATGGATATTCCGTAGCTAGCAGGTCAGTTCTATATTCAGTATGAAACTGATCTAACCAACCAGCCAACTGATTTCCTCTGGCATTAGATATATGATTTCCCCAATTTCTATGTTTGGCGTTCATATCTCCCCCTAGGATAAAGTAATTTTTGCCCAGGTGCAATTGTAAGCATCGGAAGAGCGTCTCGAGCTCTGCTATAAATAGATTATGTTGGTGCTCTTCAGGTGCGTAGACCGCAATCGCATACAAACCCCTTCCTTGCTGAAGGGGTATGCGTACGATACAGGCTTCCAGCACCCGGAACCTGCGCACTTCTCCACTATATATTACTTTATGATTGATCTCTTTTCTTATAAAGATTGCGACACCCCCCCCCCCCCCCTCCAGCCTTGAGCGGAGTTAGGTCGGTCTCTTCGTATAATATCGTAGTTTTTATGCCATATCTTGTGTCTCTGGTTTAACTTTGTTTCCCCCGCCAGAAGTACATCAGGCTCTTCAACTTCCAACAGGTTGAAAAGAGATTTCAGTTCTTGACAGCCTATTCTGCCTTCATCACACATATGATTATTTAAGGTATCAATAGCTTGCACCATTTTCAAAACAGCAGCCTAACCTTCATTGAATATGCTTGTTGCAATTAAAGTTGATATTTCAATTTTCTTCGGTAAAATTGAGGTATTGAGGTGCGAGACGCCATACTGTGCGGTTGAAACTCTCGTTTGAAATCACTGGTAATTGAAGTTTTCAACATTTGAGCAATTGCGCCTATATTCCTTTCATGGGCGGTAGTAAAATGTTGATTTTCCTAGAATTTTCTATTACCAGATCTACTCACAATCTCACTAGTTATGACGCATATGATACTCAGTACTTGAATATTCTAGAAAGTCCGAAACAAAGTACTAGAGTATTCTAGAAAGTACTGAAAACTCGAGACTATGAGCAGTAGAAAATGCATGGCAATGGAACGGACGGAAACCAAACGCTGAAACAGTATAAATACGCCGCACACAGAGCATAGTGAGGAGTATGAAGTAGAAAGTAATAAGTCTCGAGTGAGAAGCAAGCGATAAGTAAGAAGTAAAATACGCGATAAGTACGGAAGCGATAAGTCAAGAAATCGTTGTGTACGGTAAAAGTAACGGTTGTTGTTAACGGACTAATAAAGTGTTATATTAATTCAAAATCGATTTAACGGCTCTTATTTATTCAAAATAATTAATCCAGCGAACCCTAAGCTCGCTACAATATTATTAAAATCAATTAAAAAACGAAAAAGGAATCCAAAACACATTGACTTTTTAAGTTGTGGGACCCTTTTAAAACACCGTGTCACGCTCTGGACACAACTTCCTTTCTCTTCTTCGGTAATGAACGCATTTTATTACAACATTTAGGGCGTTAGCGATCCCTTACGAGATATTATTTGAGGATTACCATAATTACTACATGATTATGTGAGAAAAACGGCAACTTGATTGTTGGCGCTGTTTTGATAAAAAAAAAATGAATTATTTATTAAGCAAAATAAGAAAATTTTGCAACTTAAAATAAAATGTTAAGGACCAGGATTATTTAAATAATAGATAAGATAAGCCGCACCGAAATAGAGAGTCGTGTAGAGGCCTAAGGTTTTTGGCTACTGCGCTCTATTTGTTAGGGATTGGATTAGCATTTCAAGCAGTAGGCTTCGTATAAGATCAAACAGTAGGCAATACTATAAAATTTAACATAACCTCAATATAATTCAATGTCTTTTACTATAAAAACCTTGTAATTTTAGTTTTGAATTGTTATTTGCGCTCTATTTGTTAGGGATTGGATTAGCATTTCAAGCAGTAGGCTTCGTATACTCGTAAGATCAAACAGTAGGCAATACTATAAAATCATAAATTTAAAAAAGAAGTTCCACGAAGAAATCGAACTTGTTGATAAATTGTCTTGTATTTTTTTAACATAAACCTCAATGCAATTCAATGTCTTTTCCTATAAAAACCTTCTAGTTTTAGTTCTGAATTTTTATTGGGGGAACACCCCACTTATTGGTTTAGAACAAGCTTACAAAAGATTCTTAGGTCTAACATATGAACTAACTTAATAAACAATTCGTTTGCGCTCGTTCACTGTTAATCCCTTATTTTACTTTTTCAAAATATTGGTGATTCCGTTTTCCAGCAGGTAATGTTCCTTGCGTTTGTAATATACTGTTTACTACAACTAAGTATATTGGTTAATGAGAAGTTATTGAACTATTAGGTAGAAGCTACTCGCTGTATGTATGTGATGACTTGTGTACTCTTAGTCAAATTCAGATACCTGCCACTTGTGAAACATAAACATTAAGTAAACTAATAAACGACTTTATTCTGCCTAAAGAGTTTACCAGAAGCTGGTATTCAGTTTTTTTCATTTTTTATATCCGATTTTGTTAAACAAGACGTAACAAATTTTTACTACTTGATTTTACAATTCCTTTTTCCTAATTCTTACTAAAGTGTTTGGGTAATGCTCTTAATGACATGGTTATTATTAATTCTTCTTTGTGCGATGCGGGGAATGATTTTGGTTTTAATATATAACTCGTAATTAACAATAAAACTAAACTTTATTATGAATGTTTTAAAATATCCAATATGTTTTAATGTTATATATATATATATATATATATATATATATATATATATATATATATATATATATATATATATCCTCAAATCCATAAAGAATAACTAGAGCCAGAAAAAGCGCCTTTTATTTTATCCGGACCGCATCAGCTACGGGGACAATACGCTCGTCTCTAAATATCGCGAATAGTCTCTCCCGGTTTCTTCGCCTACACCCCCCCCCCTCCCACACGTTTGGAGAAAGCTGCAGACAGCTCCTTTTGGGCCCACCATGCCGGGATACCTACTTCAAGAGCAATCCGGCTCAAAGCGGCACAGTGGGACACCGACTCCCCCAACCCAGGTGGTAGGAGTTCCGATGAACCGAGACCCACTAGGCTCGGATACCTACTTCAGGACCAATCCGGCCAAAGGACCAGAGGGACACCGATTCCTCCAATCCAGGTGGCAGGAGATACGACGAACCTACGCACTCAAGGTAAGACATAAAATACAACAACATATAACCTTTACCTCTGCCGAGTAAACTGTGATAGCGAGAAATGAAAAAGCGACCGGTTGTCAGGGCTTGCTACTAAAATTACAAACTAAACGCTTCTAAATTGTAAGGCGTAGCTGATGACTTCCATTTTTAAAGAGCTAAATATATAACTCTCTCTTTAAATCCCGAAATTTATCCACAACATCCAAGCTGCTCCTGTACAAGACCATGGTCTTACCAGTACTCATGTATGGATCCGAGACCTGGGTGTTGAATAAAAGGCATTCTGAACACTTATCGCGTTCGAAAGGAAGGTATTAAGGAGAATTGTTTGCTCCGTATGTGAGGGGGGACGATTCCGTAGACGCTACGACGCTGAGTTGTACGCGATCTACTTTGAAACTAATGTTGTAAAAAAAAATCAAGCTTGGTAGACTCCGGGGGGTGGGACACCTAGCTCGCATGAGCGAAGAGGAGCTGGCCGGAAAGGCATTTGTGGCAGGATGCATGGAAGGAGACAGCGCGGCAGACCTTTTCTGCGATGGAGGGATGGCGTAGACCAGGATGCCCAGAGCGTGGGAGTGCCAAACTGGATGACATCGCCTCGAAATCGGGACCGGTGGAGAGAGTTGCTAAATAAGGCCCAAACCGGATCCCGTTTGTAGTGCCGATGATGATGATGATGATCAAATATATAACAGCCACAGAAAGCCCCTCCTCTCTCTCTCTATCTCTCCCTCTGTCTCTCTTCCTCTCTCTAGTGAAGTAACCAGGTCCATATGGAACAAAAGCAAACGACGGTGGTATGCTCTCCGTGTTGAGAAATGAGCAAAATTTACTCTTGACGTTTCTTGCTTGGTCTTACTGTATTACACCAATAAAGCCTTTTATGTAACATGTGCTCGTTCTAATACTTCTCCGTTTTTGCGAAACATAACGTCGTGTTGTTTGTCGGATACGACCTTGGTTTGGGTAAACCAAACAACTATAACTGTCGTAGAAGGTAAGTCAACCCTTGCTTGGTGAAGCATGCGTAGTCCATTTTTTCTTTGTGGTTCGCGTACCCCAAATATTTTCTCTCGGTGGGTTAAATGTTCAGGCCTAAGTGTCAAAACCGCTTTGTGCTCGAGAAAAATGAGCTTGAGTTTTTCAACGCTCACTGTTGACGTTTTTCCATCAATACCGATCGGGTAAACTCCATCGTTGATGCAATCAGGATCCTTGTACGTCTAAACTTTATCCAGCCTTGCGAAACCGTGTGGACAGTTCTTCGAATTAGAGTGAACGAATAACTTGTTGGTGTCATGTTTAGCTACAGGTGAAAGGAGATTGGTACCATAAGTCAAACCGCTGAGGATGCTTTTAAATTTACTTAGTTGCTCGTTCCCAAGTCTAGGAGAACGGTGAGCAGAGGAATTAACCATGTACTGTCTTTATGAGATATTATCGGCGCTTTCTATGACCAATGAAAACCGACATCCATTAGATGCTGGATGGTGTGCTGTCATGACTTCTATGGCAATTAAGCAAGTTTATTAATTGTATAAATATAGATTTGCCTCAAGCTGCGATGCCTATCCAATGTGACCAACAATCCCGAAACATGTAATCCAAATATAATAAAGTGCTTTCACGGCACTCTTTGCTGCGGTATTCGTAATGATGATGTTGCCTTCGGCCATTTTGTGAAACGATCTAGAATTATGAGGATTCAGAAATATCCTTTTCACGGAGGTAGTGGTCCACATCTGAACTACCTAACAGATCTAAGATTATGAGGATGTATGAATATCCTTTGGATGGAGCTAGTGGTCCCATTATATCAATGTGGACGTGAAGAAGTGTGCTTCGGGGGGCTTAAAATACGTCAGTTGTAGCACATTTTGCTTAAATACTTCAGCCTTGTGCCGTTGTGTACAAATGCAGGTCCAATTCGTAAGATTTATACCGTTGGACAGTTGTAGGAGTAGGTTCTCTACTTGGACGGACGGGGTTTTAATAGAATTCAAAATCTAATATATACGGTAGTTTCTTTTTATAAATTTATTGAATAATGTTACACACTAACTATTCTATTAACATTTTTCAATACAGTCTCCTATGTGATCTACACACTTTTGCTACAGATTTGGAAGTTTTATAATCCCTTGTCCGTAGAAAGATTTGTTAGCTAATTGCGCAGGCGCTCCTCGAATTCTTCATTACTTTCGAATTTTTTTCCTCCAAGTTATTCCTTCAAGGGTTATTATTATTTTTTTATTATTTACTGGCCTGTAGGAACCCGGAAGTTCATGACCTCACCGACTCGGCTCCGCCATTGTTCCCTGTCCTGTGCGCCATCCTTCCACGTTCGATCATCCGATCCGGTCTCCCCGAGGTCCAATTTCAACATTGTCCTCCCATCTCCGTCGCGGCCGTCTTGTCGGTCTCTTCCCCGTTAGTTTACCGTCAAGAGTTCTATGCACGGTCCTATCATCGCCCATTCGCGCTACATGTCCGGCCCATCTTAATCTTCGCGACTTGATTACTCTCACTATTGTAGGTTTGCGGTATAGCTCTTCCAATTCGTGGCTGTGGAGTTTTCGCAATTGTCCTGACTCCTCGTCATATTTACCGCCAAATATACCCCTTAAAACTTTATTCTCAAATACGCGGAATTTGTTTTCTTTCCGCTTTGTGAGAGCCCATGTTATGAGAGCCCGTATAGAGCAATCGGCATGATTATGGTTCTATAGACACGGAGCTTTATATTACGTGATAGCAGTTTGGATTTTAATAGTTTACTGGCTGCATTCTAACTAGCATTGCCGGAGTGTAGTCTTTTGTTAATTTCCTTCGACGTTTCGTTTCTGGTCGTCAGCATCGTTCCCAGATATTTAAATTCTTTCACATTTTCAAATATCTTGCCCCTGACGTTTATATGTGTTCTCTGAGGTCCACCTGCTCTCGCCGCAGTAATGTATTTTGTTTTGTCTTCATTTATTTCTAGGCCCACCTCTTCTGCTGCTTGCAAGATGATTTCACAGTTTTTACTTACAGTTTCGAGATTATCGCCCAGAACGGCGATGTCATCCGCATACGCGAGCACTTGTGTGGCCCCGTTCAGGGATGATGCGGCCGTGTTGTCGTCTTGTACCTTTTTGATAACATACTCGAGCACAAGGTTAAAAAGACATGATGAGAGGACATCGCCCTGTTTTAGTCCGTTCCGGATTTCAAATGGTTCTGAGAGGTGGTTTTCTATTCTAACTCGCCCTTTGCGGCAGCATATTTTTTCGGGATCCCCAGCTCAACTACAATATGGTAGAGTCTTTCCCTTGCGACTGACTCGTAGGCTTTTTTGAAGTCAGCGAACAGTTGGTGAACCGTCTCTCCGTATTCCCACTTCTTTTCCAGCAGTTGCCTTATTGTGAACATGTGGTCGCTTATTGACCGGCGGAATCCGCATTGGTAGTCTCCCAATATTTCCCCTGCGTACGGTGTGATTCTCGCCAGTATGACATTTGTTAGTATTTTGTATGTAGTTGGGAGCAATGATATTCCTCTATAATTTTCGCAGTCAGATCTGTCGCCTCTTTTGAAAATGAGGACGACTCTTGAGGTTTTCCATTCATGCGGGGTGATTTCCTTATCCCATATTGTTTTGATGAGTTTGTGGATCTTTCAAACGGCTGCCTCTCATTCATGCCGGTATGCAGTCGACTCCGGGAGCTCTGTTGTTTTTCAATCGATTTATTGCGTCTACAAATTTGTTGGAAGAGGGCTCTGGTATCTGAGGCTCGAATGTGTGTACGTCTGGTGCGATTATTTGTGGTTGATGGGTGCGCACATTGAGCAGATTTTCAAAGTACTGCTTCCATCTTGTCACGATATTTTTTGTTTCTGTGACCAGACAGCCATTTGTGTCTCGGATTATTTTGACTCTTCCTCGGTAGCCATTTCTAATTGAATTTATGCGGGCATACATATCTCTGCTGTTCTTTGCTCTGGAATTTTGTATGATTTTTTCGATCCGAGTCTTCTCCCATTCGGGTTTTTTGCGTTTGAAAAGTCTGGTTGTCTCTTTCCGAATTGTCGCGTATCTTTCTGCGTTGACTTCATCATATGCTTCTAAGTGGGGTATTCTGAGGCGTTTACGTTCTTCGAGTTTTGCCCTGCACTCATCGTCAAACCACGGTTTGGACTTACTTGTTTTCTTAAATCCTAATACCTCTTGGGCTGTTTGTTTGATTGTGTCTTTGATCGATGCCCATTTAGTGTCCACACGATTGGCTTCATATTCCTCACTATTGTCATTCTCTAGGATGCTAAATCTATTCGTTGGTTCGTCCTAATAGTCAGCCCTTTTGCGTAGGTCTTTTAGTTTATCAATCTCGAACTTTTTGCTCGTCTCCCGTGACTGTCCATATGGGTTTGCTGCGAGCCGACTTCTAATTTTGCTCATCACTAAAAGGTGATCGGAGTCGCAATTTGCTCCTCTATATGATCTTACGTCAAAGATATTCGAGTGGTGTCTTTTGTCTATGAGGAAGTGGTCTATTTGTTTACGCGTTACGCCGTCGGGTGATATCCATGTGGCTTTATGGATTTGCTTGTGCTTGAACATCGTGCTTTTCACTACCAGATCTTTTGACGCTGCGAACGTGATAATTCGAATACAATTATCATTTGAAACGTCATGTAAGCTCTCTTTACCTATTGTTGTTTGGAGGGTATCTTCCTTTCCAATTTTCGAATTGAGGTTGCCGAGGAGGATTTTAACATCGAGTGATGAGATCCCATCAAACACTTCCTCTAGGGTCTCGTAGAACGTGTCCTTCGTTTCTTCGTCGGTAGATTCTGTTGGGGCGTGTACGTTTATAAATACATAATTGTACCATGGGCCCTGTATTTTTAGCACCGACATTCGGTCATTAATGGCTCCTCGATAGTATAGTGGTTAGTATACCCGCCTGTCACGCGGGCGACCGGGGTTCGATTCCCCGTCGGGGAGCTTCTGGTGCAAGACAAATGACCTCGCCCAGAAAAACCAAATTAATATGGAAAATTTAACAAGCTTCAGGATTTGCTAAATAAGGCCAAGACCGGTCCCCGGTTGTAGTGCCGGTGATGATGATTCGGTCATTAATAAATTGCACATCTTTTATATGGGGCGTAATCTTCTTGCTTATAATGAAGCCAGTTCCGAGGTTATGTGTATTGGTACCTCCACACACCAGTGTAAACCCATTGGTTTCGATTACTTGATGTGGGAGTCGAACTTCCTGAAGCGCGACGATGTCCATTTTATATTGTTTCGCGTTTTCTACGACCGTCTGTATCGCGCCTGGTTTATATAACGCTCGAACATTCCCCGTCCCCACGCGAATATCCCGCTTTTTCCGTTTTTCCCTACGTCTTCCTTTTGCCGAGTCGGTGTTTTCTTGATGATTTTTTCCTTTATGGTAGTGTCGGTTCATCACACCTACGCCTACCGGGTTTATCGTGGGATTGTTTTTTTGTATATTGGTATTCATTTTTGATCCCACGAGTCTTGGGGTTTCAAATAGTCCTCCACATCGGAGCCGCGTTTTGATATGGTAAGGTCTGCTTACTGCTCTGATTCGACGCGGTGTCAAAGAGGCGCCGTTATAATACAGCCGGTATACCCCTGGCTGCAAACCATCCAATGCGCACGGTGACGCGTGACACCCTGGATTAGGGGTGGTAGATCTTTGTGTGTTACTCCTCACTAGCCTGTCTGACATGGGTGGCCCTACTGGAAGCATATGCTTCCGTCAGCATAGCCTGAGTGATTCATTGTAGTTTAAGCCCCCGCACCACGTCAAGGTTTCTGCCAAGCGGGGGATATATATGTATATGTATATGATTGCCTTTTGATCTTGTTTTCTTATTGATCTTTCTCCTTGTGTCGTCTAGATTCCCTTTTTCCTTTTTCTGGTGTCGCGTTGAATGCAAACCTCCGTGTTCCCTTTGTTTGAATTGTGATTATTTCTTTCTTTTTGTGTTGTGTAGATTTTCCTTAGTAGAAACTGCACAATCGGTGGACACGAGATGCAAAACAGCGTGAATTGGTCAGTGTTTCTTTCCCCTCGAATGCCCACTTCTCTCGCTCCTTTGTTATTGATCCTTATCTCCCATCAAGATCAGTACGCTGGTACTGTTTTCTTAATTTGTCCCACTTTTGATGTGTCACAATAAAACGTATTAGAACTAAATTGTTCTGGGTTCTAGAGTTATAATAAACGATAAGTGTTGTGTTATACATTATGCTAAATATATTCTTATCACAGGAAACAGATTCCCCTTCCCTATTGGCAAAACAAAATCGAATACGCAATTTTCACAATCTCTTCTTTTGCAATCGCTTGGTGCCAGGTCCAGACTATAAGGTGGATGCATCAAAACTTCCTAAGCTGGCGGTGTATGTGATGGGGGATTATAGACACATGTGTCCTGGCGTCCCTACGGATCGCAAAATCTCTGCTGTTGGGAAATTTCGGCCGCCTCTCGTCAATCGTTAGTTTTAAGCAGACCAGTTATGGACCGTGAAGGTGCGAATTCAAATTTTGGCCATACGGAATTAGACATTCTATTTCCAATACCACGACATGCCCAGTGAAACCGTACTCGTCGTTAGTTCTGGTTTGACAACCATTTGAGTCGCTTCACATCTGTTTGTCCACGATCGTTTTCTCATAACACTGTCGTATTTCTCATCCTCAATCATCAACAGTTTAAAATATGACTTTCTTTCATTCTGTTTGGCTAAAGACGTTGCAGTTGGAAATTCAATTCAACATATTTTCTGGCGTCAATTTGTGTGGCACTAAAACATCAAGTATCTCTTTGAATACAGCTTTATGTAGATGGTTTGAAACTGTTTTGTAGTCGATCGATAACTTTTAGGCGATGCTACGACTGTTAACGTGTCAGTACTCTTCGGTGATATCCATGATTTTCTCGTCATTTTTGACGACGGGCCTACCTGCGTGAGATACATCTTTAACATTAAAAATGCCGAAATGGAAAGAAAATTCTACGTAATTGACTGCGACCGTTTAGGGGCCGTAAACACAATGCACTATTTCGGCCTTTATCAAAGCGATATTGTAAAATTACCAAATTTTCGCCGTTAACTTCCGTACTATAACGGAGAACTGATGGAAAATCAAAAAGCTATCAGTAAATTTTTTTTGGGACAGAATGTCAGTTTTCCAACGAGTACTAGTTTGAATTTGTTTGAGCCACACTTTACTACAAATTGCTAGTAAAATGGATTTCTTTTTCCTCAAACTAATAAAACATCATAGCCAGATTTAATATTACATTTTCTACAAGTAGCCTTCGAGTAGTTCACTACAACCAGATAGCTTGTAGTTATTTCGAAAATACCAACAATATAACCAACCACAACCCCGATCTGTCAATGTTAACTAAACAACGTGCGCCCCTTCGCATTTATCTTCATTTCTTGGGTGACACGTCGTCAAAATAGGTCCTCATTAGGCTATAATTCAAGTCACCTCGACCCCATCTTTATGACACACAAAACAAAAGATTCGTGTGACAAGAAGAATTATTCAGTTCATGGTCGATCTGCATCGATCGTACAGAATTCCCTCCTCTTCGTTTTCTTTTGTCCCGTCCGTCCATAGCACGAGTGGACATTCCACAGGTAAACAAAGAGAAATTCAATAAATTTCAACATTGTGGTCATCCCATAGATGCCATTGGTAATTATTCTATAAAAATACAACGACACATAACAATCTGTTTCAAGGTATCTTGTTAGACATATCTACAAGATCGCATTCAACGAGTCATCCCAAAAGGAAACGAGCCAACACACTGAAAACAGGAACTACCTTGGAAATGGTAGAATAAAGAAAACCCTGGTTAGCTTAAGCGTCGTAAGAAGATTGTGTGGTGTGTGCGCTCGCGCTCACGCGATAACTAATTTCGATCGGCCCTAACGTTTTTCACTGGTGATGCCTGCCTCTACCTTACCTGCTTCTGCCTTACCTGCCGCTGCCTTATCTGCTGATCTTTATCGCGAAAAGTTCAGAAATTCAGAATTAAGAAAATCCCGCAGAGACAATCGCGGCTATCGTTACTACGACATCATTAGTTATATTATCTGCGACAAGTTGTGAGTAGAGGCAGTTCCATAAACTTGGTTCTTGATTATCAGATGGAAAATGTGTTTCCTACCAAAAGCTTGATCGGTGTTGCTTTCTTCACATCACCTACCATTAAAAGATATATTCTGACTGCTGCACAGACTCTCCAGTAATCTCAAAATCCACACACTAGAAGATACTAGATGGGAGATAATTTGATGGACTTGTTAGTTAAGGTCAACCAAAGCGCTTGGCGCCATCATTTGAATAATTGTGAGTCTTGCGGTGTGCGGCTTGGTAGAACGCCATTAAACAACAATCCAAAGGTTGCGTCAAGTTACAACTGTACACTCCACTTATTCTACTTGGAAAAGTAATAAACTTCCGTCGACGAGTCATCCAAGGAAAATCTTCGGATAGGCACTTGTCTCTTGTTCGTTTCGTTTCTACGGTTTTGCGGGTCCATGAGGTGCATTTCAGAGCAAACACGTAGACGTTTAGTTAAATTTAATGAGCGTAACCACCGCCGAACATCGGGGATTGGACATGCCAGGGCCTACACTGCCGACCATTTATTCACAATGGAAAGTATTTGCAATTAAAGATCGCGCACGGTAGAGCATTTCGCTGGGGAGGGCATTTACTGCGGTGTGCACACCACGACGAACCACAGAGGTGATGCTAATGGTGTATATGCGGCGTGAGCTTACGATCAACTCCGTATGATACGGTAATTTCATTTAGAGTCTATTAACTTAACTGCCGGCTGGAGAACGAGAGATATGAGCATTGGATGCCGAGAACTTTGCGAGTTGACTGAGATCATGACTGAGTCACCTTGGCGGATTATGTGGAAAACTCAAATGAAATACAAAATTAGAAACAATATTAACGATCTTATTAATGAGAAGGATTTAGGGGATAAATCGCTGTCGGGTTTACTCACGTTTTGTGTATCAGACACAATATTGATCAGGATTGGGGGGTGATTTGAATGGATGCCATCAATCATCGGTTCTGTATATTATCAAATACTTGTGTTTGATGTAGGAGGGCCAGTATTGTTGCAGTCGGTTGAGCGCTGGGCACTGGGGCTGCTGGTCCGAAGAACTGCACTGCTTATTCGGCGTTATTGACCTAGTCAGAAAAATGAATTTCACGCGCTGCAAATACAGGAAGTCGCAAGGTGTTTTTTTACCAAAAATTCCTTAATAAAACAGAAAGTGGAATTATTGAATTAAGACTTCTGTTTTGTTAAAATACGATCCTTGAACATTTGTTTCCTAAAAGTTATGTCGTCTCAATATGTTCCCTTATTTTGAGGGGACTCTTCTAAACATACTGCAACATTTCTGAGAACTGACTGGGACTTGTTTTCCATCAGCACTGCCATTTCTTTTCGAATGGTTGGTTACAATCGATCCAGGATCCGAGTTCGTTGTTGTATACCTTGAATTCTCAGCAGCTCCAAAGGAAAAAGATCATTGGTGTCAAACCGAGGCTATGTACAGATCAGTTCACGTCGCCAAGCCATGAAAATTTCACGAACAACTAGCAGACAGATGTCAAACGTGAGATATGTTTTTCCATCTCGCTAAAACCACATATTACAATTAAGACCAAAAACATCAGGTAAAGCTGAAGTGAAGTTAATCATCGCCACATATCGCTTCGATTTGTCACCTGCGCTTTTACAAACGGAGAGCTCTCGACGCTTGTGAACTAGCTGGCGCTCGCCCTCCATGATTTTCTGGTTTCTTCACGACCTAGGTCCGTGCTTCGTCCATTGCAGAACCAATGTTCTCAAGCATCTGTACCCATTATTTGATAAACTGAGTACAACTTTCTCAAAGGTTGAGTTGGTAAGTAGGTTGTATCATGCATTTAACGTATGGAGATTTGACTGACAATTCTAAATATATTCGGCACCATTACTGAGTGATAGGTTGGGTCCCAATGCCAAGCCGCCCGGTGAAATCCCACTCTTTTAAGCTATAAGCTCCGTGAAATAGTTGGAAGAAATCCTTGACCATCTTTCAGAGCTGGGCTAATGGACCCGGTTGAGAAAAAGTAGCATCTTAGGTTGACGACTCAGCGCCATATATTAGACTTTCTTGAGAGAAGTACAATACAAAAATTCGGTGCTCCTTTAATATAACGGATTTAATGTGGAGATTGAAAAATTTCCGTAGCAGAATTATTGTTTGGGTTTTACACCGCGTACTCATCTCGCACGTTCCGCTCTATAGCGATTGTACTCCCAATGGTTGGGAACCTGAAGACATCTCGACCCAATGCCCCTCCCAATCACCATCATCATCATTGGCACTACAACCGGGAACTGGTCTTGGCCTTATTTAGCAAGTTCTGAGGCTTGTTAAATTTTCCATAATGATTTGTTTTTTCCGGGCAAGGTCATTAGTCTTGCGCCAGAGGCTCCCCGACGGGGAATCGAACCCCGGTCTCCCGCGTGACAGGCGGAAATACTAACCACTATACTATCGAGGAGCCAATGCTCCTCCCAATAGTTACATTCAAAGCGTGTATAAAGCGAATTGAAAACGGTGCTTGGGACACCGTGAGCAGCAGGCCAAATGTTTAGCGTAAACACTTGTAACTCAGCTCAACAGAAAAGTAGACTTGCAGACTTCGATGTTGGACAACTGGACAAATACAAGGCTTATTGGAGAAGTTATTATCCAAAATGTATACTGATTTAATCCAGCAATATATTGGCTCTTCCCGTAATTCTCTTCGGTTATTTTTTTTCGGTAGTGTACTTACAGCGTTTCGCGACGAAAAGAAGGAATGTGAATCGAACCTACGCTATAAATCGGTTAGAATCACAGCAACCACTTAAAACCAAAATCTCAACACATCAAAACTTCGGCCGCGTGTAAACGTGGATGAATTTCATCCTCACTTAAGCTGTGGATTGCTATGTTTATCCACGTTTATGCTGTGTTCTTCGTTAAAGTTGCGTGTTCGTGTGTATTTGTTGGAAACGTCATACTACTCCCTTACCAGTAACTATTATATACTACAAACAACTTTTTTCTGTGAAGCAACGGTTCGAATCTCTCGCGTTGAGCGACGGAACAGGTGAAACGTGTATCGGGTGGAAACATCATACTACTCCCTTACCGGTAACTAATATATGTTACAAACAACTTCTTTCTGCGGGGAACGGTTCGATTCCCTCGTGTTGAGCGACGGAAACGGTGGAACGTGTATTAGTCCCTTGGGATGAGGTGACGTAAAGTCCTATTTAACTATTGGAGAGTGTTTCATCATCATCACCGGCACTACGAGGGTTGCCTCTTATGTTTCGGGATTTGGCAACCCTAGTGTTGCATTCCGGCAATTGACAGCTCTGTCGTAAAGTTGGACATTTTTGAGGTTATACGCACTCACAACGTTTTGACATACGAGCGCTATTTGTGTTGTTTACAGTAACTTAAAAGATTCATCTCGGCCCAAAAATGGAATTAAATCGTCAACATTTTCGTGCGATTATTTTTTACAACTTTCGGCGTGGATTAACTCAGCAACAGTGCATGGATGAACTTAATTCAATTTTGGCGATGAAGCTCCATCAAGGACCAGTGTTTATCGATGGTATGGTGAATTCAATCGTGGTCGTAGTTCACTCCAAGATGAATTTCGTGAAGGTCGTCCAAAATCAGTTGTTGTTCCGAAAACCATTGATGCTGTGCGCGAACAGATATTGGAAGAGCGTCATATGACCTATCGTGAGATTGAGACAACCTTAGGCGTTAGTGGGACCAGCATACATTCAATATTGCATAAACACTTGACTGTCAAAAAAATTTGTTCGCGTTGGATACCACACAATTTGTCAACCGCCAATTGCGAGCTCTCACACATCGGCTGCGACAACTGCATTTTTGAGCACCCAAAACATCGATTTGATGGGTCATCCGCCGTATAGTCCTGACTTGGCTCCGAATGACTTCTTTTTATTCCCGTACGTAAAAAACAAAACTTTGGCGCAAGACTAATGACCTTGCCCGGAAAAAACAGATCATTATGGAAAATTTAACAAGCCTCACGACTTGCTAAGTAAGGCCAAGACCGGTTCCAGGTTGTAGTGCCGATGATGATGATGATGATGACGTAAAAAACAAACCGAGAGGTCAACGTTTTTCGACACCTGAAGAAGCGGTTGCTACATTCAGAATGCATGTGTTGGAAATACCTCAATCAGAGTGGCAAAAGTGCTTCGACAATTGGTTCAAACGCATGCAAAAGTGTATAGATCTTCATGGGGAATATTTTGAAAAACAATAAAGTGATTTTCGATGATCAATATTTGTTTTTGTTCTCTAATCCCGAAATATAAAAGGCAACCCTCGTACAACCGGAAACCGGTCTTGGCCTTATTTATCAAATCCTGAGGCTTCTTAAATTTTGTTTTTCCATAATGATTTGTTTTTTTTTTCGGGCAAGGTTATTAGTCTTACGCAAGATTGGAGAGTGTTTGCTTGCGTACAAATCACATCTGGCTTACAAGCTTTAGCGTTTTGAGACGAAGAAAATGACCTAATTCCCCCGCTATGAAGACTAGAAATGACCAGACCACGGCGGTGCGTGCACGGGGACGTATCTGCAAGCTACTTCAGTTTTGGGTCTATTACTTTTAATGTTTCGGTTTGAATCTCTGACGATTTCTTTTTCGATTCTCTTTTATCGTTCCATGTCCGCGTGTGTCCCTTGCGATCGCCTATTTATCGCGGCTTGCATGGCATCTTGGGTTAGTGTTTGATCCAAGAAGAGGCCGCCCAGAGGAACTCAACCTTGATCGCTGCTGAAAAGGAGTGCAAATCTTACTTTGCTTCGACTCATCGAGGTGACACACATGATAGTTAAGTACCTCGCATACCTTTCAATTATCACTTACATCAATTGGATGATTCTGAAAAGGTTTACATCATGCTGAGCCACGTGAGCGAAATGAACACTGGACGCCCAGCTAGTGCAGGGAAGAATCATAAAGGTGAACGGCGATCATGGGGAGCGAGGAGCTCACATACTTAAGAAGAAGTTTCCGATAAAGTAAAAAAGAAAGAGAAGAAGAAATAAAAAATTAAAAATCAAAGCCTCTCGTAATCTCCCCCCCCGAAAGGGGAATAATTTAACTGCAGGAAGGATGGCAAGAGGTTTTTTGCGAGAAAGTAATGAAGAATGTTATTCGAATACACAACATGAAAAGGTTTGAACCAAAGGATCAACTCATCAGACCACAGTCTCATACACAAGAGCATGTACGTTCTCACCACTTAAGTTGTGGGTGGACACATTTAATTTTTCGGTATAAGGTTCTGATCATTACTTTTTTCGGTCCCTTTTTCTGATGTGTTCTTCTCTATGGTTGCATATTCGTATGTGTCTGGTGGAATCGCCTCAAGATTATTGCCACAAACGGATAATAAATCATTGGTTAAAATTGACTCTTTGTAAGACAAAAAAAAATTGCCTCGTTTCATTCCATAAAAACCAAACTGAGTTAACCCAATAAACAGGTCAGAATGGGCGACGATAGGACCGTGCATAGGACCCTTGACGGTAGCAAATGGGAAATAGACCGGTAGGACGGCCGCGACGGAGATGGGAGGACAATGTAAGGTTTAACCTTACGGAGATCGGACCAGATGGTCAAGCGCGGAAGGAGAGTGTTTTGCCGTTGTTAAGGTTTCGATTTAAATCTAACTGAAATGGTACTAAATACTAATTTGATGTTTACTTTTATAAAACTTAAATTTAACTTAGAAAAGCTAAATCTAAGCAATTAGTACAATTTATATAGTTAAGTTGACCAAAAAGTTGTCCCATGAAGGGCATTTATTTTTGGTGCCATTGTAAGATTTTTCTTTATGTATGTGATATATGACTTCCATTTCAGGTTTTTTGCGTTTTTACGGGTTTACCTATAAATAATTTGTCAGGTTGAGCAATCAGAAATTACCCAACACACGTTAAGTGAATCCCGACATTGTAGTAGGTTTCTGTTTCAGGAAGCGCGTCTCCTTGTCCTGAAAAGGATGAGGGATCTCTTATAGACCGCTCCTGAAACAACGCACTACAGCAAGGGGTCGTCGCCGTGCTTCCTCTGATCCAGAGGGAAGAGCAACGTCCTTAATTTGGCCTCAGTCCTTGGTCTCCGCTGGTTTTCCGTGGGGGGCCAGGTGATACTCCAAATCTGCAAATTGTATCTTTTGTGGAGATACCACGGCGGTACTTACCCGGTGTGAGGTAACAAACGAAAACAAGGTTTGCGTTGTTTCCTTAAGCATAAGCGTTTTATTAAAGATTTTCCTTGGGGATTACTTCCTTCTGGCTTTACTTATAATGTATGTCCTATCGGGACAAATAATAATATTTAACTGCGGCCCAGAGATCATGTTACTATTCCTTTATAAAGGAAAACAAATAGAGATTTGTATCTCAAAAATGGGCAATTTCTTACATGAATCTCGATTTGTGTATCCTGAGTGAGATGCTTAGTGTTTATTTAAGATAGGAATTCAACCTCTTGAATTCTTACGAAACTATTGCGCAGATGTGGATATGTATCTGGATTTGGTTTTCTATTTGATTTACTTGATGGAATTTTCCAGATAGAGATAACGATCTCTGAATTTTGGATTTTGATGATGCCGTGGGGCAAATGTGAAACGATAAACGAATATTAGATTCGTTTATTGGGAATTTTAATTTTAATTTGTATTTTGGATTAAATTATGCCGTGGGGGCAAATGTTAAGCGATAAACGAATGTTTGATTCGTTTATTGCGTATTTTGGATCATGTTTGGGTATTTTCGGCTTTTCGCAGTATTTTGGGTTTTAGGGTAATATTGTTGGGATTTGGATGTTGGAATGGGGGAAAAAGGTTGTAGGGCTTTTTAGAGCACTACAACATTGTGCGTGTTTAAGGGAGGCAGTTGTTTCATTTAACATGGCAGAGCGTAACTTAACATGAAGAGGTGGTAACCCTGTTTGCAGCATTATTATAATTTTTACTTTTCAAGTTTTTGTCATAACTAATACGTGCCTAACTCTCACTTACGGCATCTTCAAGTACGAACATCAACCATTCAAATTTATTATCACTCGTGAAATTCATTGGGCAATGATAGAGTTTTAGTTACGAGTCCTTGTGTGTTAATATGTCATTATTCAGATGCATAAAGCGAATAATAACTATGTCTACTGTGCTACCGGACAGTGCGATGATCTCATAGCGTAATATCGCGCTTGAATATTCATTTATTTATAAGCTAATAACACATTGATGCTAATTTGTCGAAATATGAATGTAAAGTGAATATATCATGTGTATAAGAGAAAGGAACATCATGTGAAATTAATAATTTAACCGCCGAGTACAGTTACTTGGTAGATAGTGGCTCACGAATTCAAGTCCGTTACCTATAAGTATCGTAACGATAGTCTCGACATTCTGGTCTAATTGTTTTTTTTTTTTTGTATTCTTTTATGCTTATGGCGTTTTGCCCAACAGCAAAGAGCGTGAATCAAACAAACCGAAAGGTTGGAACCAAACCGCCGATACGTCAGAACACGCCTAGCGCATGAGAGAACGTCGCAATGCGCTACATAAACTGCGATCGCCATGTTAAATACTCTGGTATATGAGGCCGATGATTTTCTTTATTCTTTTTTTTTTTCGCGTTTTATTACGATTGTGTGTGCGTAAAAATTAGTCTATACAAAAATTCCGATTTTGAAATCACATACATTCCCTGATTGGAGAATAAATGAGTTTTTGGGTGTGTAACACACACATAAACATACACACACCCAGACTGCAATAAAGGTGTTATTCTTTGAAGAGGAATAATACTCTGAGGTGTTGCCTTTAGTATCAATTTTGTTAAAAGAATCATCACAAATTCGATATCGATTTTAATTACTTTTAAATTTCAAGTTCAGTACGCGTAGAAAACCGATGACTAAAGGAGGTATCGCAATACATTGTGTTTGGATCGTCGAAAGGACGTCACCTTGTGTTTAGCCATACATATGACGTAAATTCTGAAGGTAAACAACCAACATTTTAATTCAATATCAATATATTTTTCTTATGTGTTTAGGCCCTCTAAACCCAGAAATCACATTAAAACGTGTTTAAGGATTAGTTTTTGATATATTTTTTTAGTTTTTATTTTTTGGTTCTTTTTTCGGATATAGCTTCAGATGCTAGTCCGTATCTCAAGACTGAAACGTTCGATTGATCCACACAATTATCAAAGTAAAGGTTATCCGATCTCCTATATTGCTGGAAATAGATTCTGTAGTTCACGTGTCATGAGTTAAATACATAAGAATGGATCGAAAACAGAAAATGTTAGATTTCGTCGAGTTAGCTGTTGTATAGACCCCACTTCATGAGTTATGAGGAATTGGGTGGAGGTCCAAAAATGCAAATTTCCTCTCTTTTTGTATTTTTCCATCATTTATAGAGAAGTTTCCCCTCATGTTTGCAATAATTGTGGAAACCATGAAACTCTGAAGATCCATTGTTCTTTAGTCCATTATTTCTTTTGAGATATTGTAGATTATAAGTATTCCACCTGATTCGACTTCGTGCGAAACTGATGTATTTTCTCATTATGTACAAAACTTACTTGTTTCATATGATGGATGCTTGTATCCGATGTAGGTTTAAGGTAGAACTTTAATGGGCACTTATCATTCTTTTATTCAAAAAAGGTTCTGCTGGTAATATCACGTCTTGATAGTAAAAACTCTCTGACTGTTTATCGACAATACCGAAGCATTCGACTTGGTAAATCACATTTTGTTGTTGAGAAAACTATAAAGGATAGTATTTCCTGGTTTTATGTTCAAGTTGTTTGGGTCATATTTGAAGAAGAGGTCGTAGGGGGTGATGACCGACGATGTTAGAAGCGAAGTAAAGTCTTTTAACCAGTGTGTTCCACAAAGATGGGTATTTGGTTTAATTATGTCTGACTTGTTTCACGATTTACATCCATTCGCTGTTTGCTCTTAATTTCGCGGGTGACCAACTGCCTTTGATGATGATGTTGGTTTCTTCTATGGCTTAAATAGTCATTTGAACCTGACACTGGTTTGCTGAACATAGATTGGTAATAAGCTTGAAAACTGAGATAATGTTCCTCATTTTGTCTTCTTCTTACTTTTTCCAAGCTGTATATTTTCATGCACCGCAGTATCATAAATTCAAACTACCATTTTGCTATTTTTCGACTTTTATTCTTTTTGCATTAATATGAGCTGTAGTGACAAATCTTTCGTGGTTAAGAAAGTAAACATTTAGGAATGACCCTTGTTTCTAGGATAACTTTTTCATCTCTCCCTGGGGACTTGAAAAATAATTTTAGACGCACATATCTATATACTATTTTTTTACCGCTTCTGGTAAAGGACCTTATTAAGTAAACTATGTTCGTATGGACTTTCTTGACAACTTTGCGGCTGGATGAAAAATAATCTGTTTTGCCAACAATAATACACTAATTTCTTTATTTTCGAATGACTGACGGATTAACAACATCTACCAGCTAAAATATAACAAGGGCGTTTCCCTGAATTGACCTGGACCTTTGTCTTTTTTCCAGATTTTGTTTGTTATTTGACATCTCTCGAACCTTTAGTGTTGAGATCTTATTTTCTTGACTGAGTCTACCGGTCAAGTTTCGAAAGGTGGTTAAAGAATTATTCCAGCCCTTTCACGCACATGTTTTATCGGGCTGAGCATTAGGATTCAAGCTACGACCCGGTAATTGTGCCACACTTCTACAATACCAGGAGTTGAACCTTTCTATATACACCCAAACGACACAAATATGGGAATACCCATATTTGGTGTGGTACTTCCAAAACTGCGCTACATCTGCTCGATGGGATGCAAAAAAAAAACAGCGAAACTTATTTGGGGCCCAACCATAAGTCGTTCAATTCCGCCATATGCGCAACGTACTCGCATCAACGTATCATACCTATCTGTTTTCTATAGGTATTATCATGTTCGTTGATCAACTGAACTTGATGAATGTGTTCTGCCCCTCCAAACATTTTCGTTGTAATATACCTCCTCTAACTCTCGCACTGTACTCTGACATTTAAGAGTACTCAAAAATCCTCTTTTGCGTCTGTGTTTAAGTTAAAAAAAAACTCAGTCCCTTAGCCGGCGATTACCACGGAAACTGTTCTTGAAAAGTTTATGATAGTGTTGCTCTTAACTTAGGGAGTGCGTCTCGTTGTCTTTAAAAGGACGAAGGTCTCTTTATTAGACCGTTCCCTAGTTGCGCGTTACGGGCGCCACATTGCTTCCGGGGCCCCTGGGAAGAGAGACGACTAACTGTTGAATAGGGCCTGGGAATCGGCTACTTTTACTTTGAATTTATTTTATAAATAACTTTAGTTTTTTGGCGTCCTTACACCTCGGACGCCAATTGAGACTGATCCTCGAATCAAAAGGTGTGGCGGGGGGCCCACTTAAACGAGACAAAGACAAGTGTGTCTTTCATCTTGTCTCTGGTTTCTGGTCATCTTGTGATAACCAGAATAACCCACATCGGTGAAGATGTTGGGCTCGGTCACAAGATATCTGAAAAAGAGGGTGGAGGTATCTAAGGATAGTGTGGAAAGGGTTAGTTCGAATGTTCTCAAACTACTTGGATGGAGGGATGGAGGGAAAGAGATCATACAAGACCGGTCGGGTCCAGGAATCCTCTACTATAGAGGGGAATATTTTTGGGAAGGGTGCTTGCTTCAGTTTTGTACTAAAGAAGAAATTGTGGTGGTTGGATCCGAAGAGATCGCAGAAGAGAAGGGTCAAGAACGCAAGACTCCCGTACAAGTACGTTCATGATACTTTCGAGGTTTTTCTGAATACTTTCAAGGTATTTGAATACATTCGAAGTATTTGTTCTGAATACTTTCGATGTATTTGTATACTAATTGTAGCAAGTACTTGTCGATGGGAGTAATGGAGGCACCCTCGTATAGGTCAGAGGTGGGGTGATCCTTGAATCTAAAATCCACCACCCTTTTATAGAAATCTTCATTGAAATTTGTGTGAGAAAACTGTAAACGGAAACTGTGGAATTCCTTTTCGACGTAACCGCTTCAATGGAGGAGACTCCACAAATATGAAATGGAAGAGCAAATCAACATAGCGTGCAATAGCCCATCAGGTCGCGACGATTAGAGTGGGCTGGGCATGTAGCGAGAAAAAGCAATGACAGAACCGTCCCAAGGATTGGTAGCAGACCTATGGGAAATAGACCTGTGCAAAGGCTGCGAGGGAAATGGGTGGGCAGTATAAACGCAACCTTGAGGAAATCAGATCGGTGCACGGAATATGGAACAGTTGTGTAGTCGATTTAGTGAAGTCATCATCCTTCAGGTTCCTACAGACTAATAAATAGAACAAATGGAATTTCAGCGTTTTACGTTCACTTTTCCTTTGAGATATAGATAACAAAAAGACATTCCAACTTCTATTTGTTCTGTGCGCTAAAAATGCTTCACGTTTATAATTTGTATTGTCTTACGGTACTTTTTGAAATTTGGCAGTCTTAATTAACGCTTAAATTCTAATTATTGTCATCAGGAAAGCCTTTCCAATACTTTATTTGTACAGAATGTTCGTAGCTCTGCACCGATCTTTCCTTTGTTTTGTCTTATCAGATGTTAAAATAACTTCCTCAGCCACTTAGGATGTTATCAACCCCTAAAATTTTCTTAAGGAGCATTAAAATCTGACTTCAAAATTTAATACGCCACATTAGAATATCGTGTTTCTGACGTTTTTAATTTTGTTTCTCCCTCTTTCTTTTACCGGATATGCCCATTTTTATGCTGTACGAATTTAATGTTTGATGTTCCTCGTTCGTTTTTTACTTAATTTCGTTTATTTTACTTAATTTTTTATTTCTGTATTTTCTTTTCTTTTTTAATAAGTGCTTGTTAAGTTGTTAAGATTATTATAATTTAATTTAATTTAATTTAATTTAATTTAATTTAATTCAATTTAATTTAATTTCATTTCATCTCATTTAATGTAATTTAATTTAATTTAATTTAATTTAATTTCAATTCATTTCTTTTCATCAAATCAATTTTCAAATTTCATATCAGTATCAAATTGAATTTAGTATCGATCCAATTGGTTGCAGTAACAAGTCGGCTAAAAAGTTCGTAGGCTATCATAGTAAAACACATTTTTTTGGTAAAATTCGATTTTATTATTCAACATAGTTGCCTTCGAGGGCGATACAACGATTATAGAGGTCATGCAATTTTTCGATACCATTTTTATAGTACGAGTTCCCTTAAGCCTCAAAATAACCATTCTTTTGAGATCTGCAAACAGGAAAAAGTAATGGGCGGCCGGATCTGAAGAATACTATGGATGGGGAAGCAATTTGTAGAGTAATTCACGCTAATCGTTTTCAATGCATGTTTTCATTCGCTACAGGCTCTTTCGGGCGTCTACTGCGTGTATCGTCTTCAGTTCTCACTTCGCCCCATTTCAATGTAACAAACCATTTCTCAACGGTTGATTTTTCTGGTGCAGAGACCTAATAATGTTTATCAGGCCAAGCTTTGGCTTCAAGAGCATTTTTTTTTAATGATAAAGCAATGCTTTATTAACACACGAAATTCTTTTTTATACATTCTTTTTCCAATATCAAAATGTGGCGCCCTCCCAATGCTATATCCCACGTACCGCCTGTCAAGTTTATACATGTATCGTTTGAAGGTCAGTACTAACTAAAAATCATTTGAATTTTTCTAGTAACACCATCTATATGTCAGCCTACGAACTTTTCAGCCGACCCGATAGCACACGACTCTACTTTTTAGTTCTACATAAATACTGATATTCATATTCTTATATCTTTACATAGAGTTAAAGTTTTATTTGAGGCATCTCTGAATTTTTCTAATTTTTAAAAATTCATAATTCTAAAAATACAATATATTGTAGCGAGCTTAGGGTTCGCTGGATTAATTATTTTTAGTAAATAAGAGCCGTTAAATCGATTTTGAATTAATGTAACACTTTATTTGTCCGTTAATAAAAACCGTTACTTTTACCGTACACTTATCGATTTCTTGACTTATCGCTTCCGTACTTATCGCGTCTTTGACTGCTTACTTCTTACTAATCGCTTGCTTCACTTTCTACTTATTATGTATCTTCATGATCTGTGTGCGACGTATTTATACCGTTTCTGATTCATTCTGATTCGGTGTTTCGTTTCCGCCCGCTCCATAGCCTCTAATGTTCTATTGTTCATAGTCTCCAGTTTTCCAGTACTTTATAAAATATTCTAGTACTTTGTTTCGGACTTTCTCGAATATTCTAGTACTGATTGTCATATGCGTCACAATATTATATATACAATACTCCGTAGTGCTCAAGTCCGTAGTTTTTTGTCTTTCCCTTTTAACAACAAATATCTGTCCTCCCTCAACTCTACTCCCCTATAGACTCCTTTCTATCCTTCTACCTCTCTATCTCCCTCTGCTCCTTTCCCTCCGGCCAATCCCTGTTTCTTCTGTTTAGCGCTTTGCCATCTTCCGTTCTTTATCTCTGTCTTCCTCCTCTTTTCTCCGGCCGCCATTCTTATTTTTCTTCTGTCCCTCTCAATATTTCCGATCTTTCTCCTCTATCTGACTCTTTCCTGTTTTGCTTATGCATATCTATCGTTTGTCATCTCTTTTCCTCATCCCCCCTCCACTTCTTCACCCCTTACTCTCGTCGGTCCACTCTTTCTGTTTCGTTTATCATGGAAAGTAATGTCACTAGGACTCATGGTAGATTAAAACCTCCCGAGGTTAATTTAAGCTTCCATAAGTTTCCACACGTTTACAATAATAAGTAGAATCTCTATTATCTGACTGCTGCAATGACACTGTGTAATTAGTTGAATCCCTGAAGTCGCATAAACATCGCAGTTTCACCGCAGCAACCCAAGAAAGTAATGTCACTAGGACTCATGGTAGATTAAAACCTCCCGAGGTTAATTTCAGCTTCCATAAGTTTCCACACTTTTACAATAATACGTAGAATCTCTATTATCTAACTGCTGCAATGACACTGTGTAATTAGTTGAATCCCTGAAGTGGCATAAACATCGCAGTTTCACCGCAGCAACCCAGGACAGTAGTTCAAATTCTAATTAAAGGTCCTAATTTCATTTCTTTGTTCCCTCCCTCTCTCTTTCTCTGGCATCGCACTTATGTATTTTAATTGAAGATTATTAAAACATAAATCAAGAACAACAAAGGGAATGATACAGAAGCTTTACTGTCCCCAAATGTTCCTGGTATAAACAAATAACAAAAGTTGGTTATTGCCTTCTTGAATACACTTGAAGTTGTTTAATGAATCGGAATTACCAGAAAACCGATTAAATCAACATCATCACATTTCTATATAACAACAACACAAATTATAGTATTATTATTATTTTATATACAAAAAGAGTAAACGTTCGCAACAGGTGAAGCCTGGTGAGGCTTATCTTGGAAACAAGAAAAAACAATCTGAAGCAATCTGTCTCAAACAGAGAGTCAACCAGTTTGACCGAATTGGGATACCCCCCAAGAGTATCAACTAAGCCCGGCGAAAACCTCTCGAAAAAAAGGGGCGCCTCTCATATCGATAGCGGCCGGAATCATCGTCAGTTGATGTCGTTAATTTGCGTCTTCCTCTTTACAACCACTCATACTGGATCGATTGGAAGCCTAATTAGACGCGTTAGTCATGGTGGGAGCGACCACTGTCTGGATGTCACCTTTCTCAGCTAGATCATAAATTAGTTCCCAACAACTTACATTGCAGACGATATCCACTTATGTTCGTGTATTTAAAGATAACACAAAACCGGTGCTTCCGAATCAACGGTCGACTAAATAGATACAAGATCCTACCTAATCGAGAATTCCTTTAAACTAGCGCTGTTTACGACAGGAGCCCTCCCATGATCATTGCTAGGCTAAACCAGATCACTGTGATGCACCCGAACATGTCGTCTGGGAATCATAGTGGAAATTATAAATTAAAAGATAAAACAAAAGAGTAATAACAAAGACAAGTTTGGCTTTGGGCTCCACAACGACTCTGATGGATGATCTAAGTCAGATTTTGAAAAATCGATTGAAAGTTTCCGAAGGGAATAAACGGATTTTTGACATCGTATACTATATTTACGGTATCTATATAGTGCTCCTTAACTTAACAAGCACTTATTTAAATATTCCCCAATCCATTTGCATCTGTTAAAATCGAATAATGCGCGGTAACGTCGAGATCTACTGCCGATCACCTGAATATGGATTTTATGGAAATATCCCCGCAAGATGATGACCACGATCGATGTAAGTAGTGGAAAAGCAATTAAATTAATTCCCCGTCAGAACGTGTGTGTAAACAAATTAACTGCTGGATATAATATGTCCGAATGTATCTGTATCTGTTCTGTTGTCGGACCTCTTCGTATCAAATAGGAGTACTAATTGGGGATTCGTTTGAAGTTCGTTTTTCACACGCCTTTTGCTGGGGGAAGTGTCTAGTATCTCTTCCTCAAACTAAGCAAATTTTTTGGTTGCATTTAATCAAGGAGAATTTATTTTTGATGAAGAATGAAAATTCAGAATAGACGACTGCGTATGTTGTCTGGCTGCTTCTCGAAATATGACTCCTCCTGGAAGGGTATTGGGGGCATTTTGTTATCTTTCTTTGTTGCCTGTTGAAGGTTTTATGTGTGTTCTTGTTTTTGTATTTCAAAACAAATACAGAATTGTGCTGAACGTGAAGAAAGTCGCGAAAACAGAAATGGTATTAAATATGGAAGGAAATATATCTAGATAAATAATTTGTTGTATGAATAACTTGATATGTTTTCAGGTATTTGTTGGTATAGCTTAGCACCATGCCGCAAGGGCGTGATCCTCAACAAATAAAACCGAAATTGGTGGTTAATTGGTTTTTTATACTCATTTCTGGTTTTATTACAGGTTAAGCGTTCCAAAACAGAGCACTCGGATTCAAATGACAGAAGCAGGTATGTAAATGATACAAATTATTGAATGTGGTTGTTAGTATATTTTACTACCAATTAAATGTGTGTTTACATAATTACTACCATTAAATGTGTCGTCTCATAATAGTTGAGTTCTATTCCTCAAGATATTTTATAACCTAATTGTTTCCACGATTTTATAACTTAATGGTGTACACGAATCTAACATTAATCTCCATTTTCTTATAAAATAACTCCTAGCGAAGTGATAATAATTTAGTAGGGCGAATTATCTCACAAGTTGAACTAATTTTGGTGGACTTAGAGGAAATTATACTAGGAATCTTGGGAAGATATTTACGTTTGTGATAATTCAGCCACGGCTTATTTAATCTTTATTGTTTCTCTTGGTAGACACATTATTCTGTTCCTCCATCTTGTCATCCGAGGCGTGTCCTAAAAGAGTAAAATCTTGGATACCGAGATTTTGTTAAACATAGTGGTAGCTTAGTACAAAGACAGAATAAGGTGGAATAACTGTTGTAACATCTGGCTATTAGAAAGATCGTTAGGAAGTTCTCATTGCGGCGATAACTATTACCGTGCCAAATTCAGATCTGCTCAGGGAAATCTGTAAAATCAACACGTGCTGCAAAAAGGTAATAAACAAATTCTCTATTTTTGGGAAATCTAAAGTTTTACACTTCTAAAAAGCTGAACTTTACCATGAGTTTGCTATTGCTGATACATTTAATAATTAATTCGCGACTATCGGCTGTAATCTTTAACTGGGGCATGTCCAATCGACTTGCTATATTAACATTTGTGTCCGATCTGAATACTTGCAAAGCGGTAGTTTCAGTGGGAACATCATGCAAATGTTTTGTTAAGGAATTGATTTGTAAACACCTCGCCTGCGGCTAATCGGGTCCGCCCATGAAAGGGGGATCAGTTTCACCGATATGAATGTAAACGCCATCGATCGGTATTTGCAAACAGCGAAGCTTGATATTCTAGCCCTGATAGAGACTCAGGTCGACTCATCAATCGACTTACATTGGAGATGTCGTTTCAAGAGTGGAATTTACGTTCTCGTTCTATCGAATTTTGCTTGCCAAAAGGAGGAAGCATTAGAACCCAATAACTTAGATATCGTGCTGAAGAGTTCGGCCAAATTTCTTTGTTGTCTTTACCGCTCTCCGAACGACGATCGACCAGTGGTACTTTTCGAACATGTTTCACATACCGCCGACTTGGCACAAATCAACCACCCAGCCGCTGAGATTGTTATTCTTTGCAATCTTAATATACACAACTCCAATTGATTAGTATAATACATTCTAAGACGGGGCCGAGATTTAGGCGAAATATTCGTTATTAGCCGCAAGTTGACTAGTGGGGAACGAAGAATTGTGTGCCGGCGTATGGCACGGGTTCACTTCTATCCCCATCAAACGCTTTCACTACATGCACCACGGAGAAGAAGGTATCGTGCGCCGATCACTAAACATCACCGAGGGAAGATCGAAACACAGGTCGCCCAAGAAGGAAGTAAAACGCTAATATTGTTTCGTCGCAAATTGTTTTTATTGGTGGATTTTATTGTTTTCAATTTCACGTACGCTTAAATCTGGTTTACATTTGATTGTTTCTATTGGTAAGATTTTATTGTTTTTTTCAACTTCACGTACGCTTAACACTGATTTACATTTGGTTGTTTCTATTGGCAAGATTTTTTTGTTTCGCAACTTCACGTTCGCTTAAAACTGGTTTACATTTGGTTGGGATAAATACGGAGACGCACCGTACCGGCGCCGGTACGGTGGACGGCAGAAGACCCGACCGCCTCGATGGTTGAATTACGACTCCTCGAGAATAGAACTCTGACTTGAATTCAATCCTCAATTAATGGTGTGGTGAATATCCTCTCGGCTAAGGATATGTTTACTTACCACAAGAGAAACGTAAAGTCTCTCTTTGTGGAATAGAAAACCAGATCTCGTAATGAAGGTCATGGTGTATGGGTGTATGTGTGATCGTGTATATCACATTGGTTTCCTCATGAAACAAGGCCATGGAAAAACAAAGCAAAAATACGGGATCGTGAAGATCGTTGTTTGTTATGTGCATTGTGGCTAAATAAATAGACGGCGATGCATCGAGGAAATGGTGCTAAAAGGAAAGATGGGACACGGGCATCATAAAAGTATTGGACGAGTGATGCCCTTGCGTAAATAGACGCATAGCCATTAGAAAAAGGTGCCAATGGAGTGGGATACTTGATACAATGAAAATTGTATATCGTATCTTGGGTCGGTGGAAAAAACGAATCCCTTGTCTGCATTTGTATATGCAGGGTAAATCGTTTGTGGCAAAGCACGAAATTGGTGATCGTTTGTATTTAGGAAATGCTGGAGATGCGGTAATTGTTTGTCGATTGAACAAACGAATTGCTGGTCGGATTGTTGCAGCTGTAAAAACAAGCTGTCCGACATAGCATTTTAATGATGGCAAATGGTGCCGAATGGTTTGGGATTTATGATGCATATGCACATTAAAGAATTCTTTTTGGGAATTTTTTATGCATTAAATGGCTGTGGAAAAGGAAATGTTTTCAGGTTGCAATACAATTGCATTGGCGAAAAACAATGGGAGTTGTGTTGCAATTATGGGGGGTTCTTTGGGTAGGCTTAACAGAACCCCCATAGACTCAACTGATAGAGGAATGAATGAAAGAAGTGAGGGCAGAACCCTCAGTTTATTTCACTTAGTACAAGACGTATAAACATATAAACTTATTAATAGACCCACGAACTATCTTAAAAACTAAGGCATGAGGGTTGGGGGTGGTGGATTAACTTTAAAGTAACGTAAACACCGGCAAATGGCGAACTAAACAAAGATGGATAGAATAATAGTATAAGTGGTAGGACTGGGAAGGGCGGGGATAAGCCGGATGCTAGGATGTGAGTATGAGTGCGGGAGAGTGAAGGCGGTGAGTGGGATGGGGTTAGGAGGGGTAAGAGGGGAGACGACGTTTGAGAGCGGGAGAGGTGACATTGAAGTCAAAGAACGCGGGGTGAGAGTTTGCCCACCCCTGCATTCGCGAAATGGGTTCATTAGAGCCGTAGGACCTGTGATGGGCGGGCAAATAGAAGAGACGAGGGTTTCGCAAATTTCGAGGATTAGTGGAAAATGTGATGGAGGAGAGAAGGTTCGGGCAGTTGATTGAACCTGAGAATAGGCGGTGGATGAAGAGAATGTCGGGATGAATTCTGCGCTCTTCAAGTGTGATAAGGTTAATTAGGTGAAGACGGCTCGTATATGGGGGTAGGATCATTAGAGGATTTTCCCAATTCAATCTTCGGAGGGCAAAACGCAAAAAACGACTTTGCACGCTTTCTATCCTGCGAATATGGGACCAGTAGTGGGGAGACCAAACCTGACTAATATATTCAAGAAGGGGGCGGACAAAGGCCGTATAGAACTACTGGGAAACGTAGGGCTTAGAGAATTCTTTCGACCAGCGTTTCACAAAACCAAGGACATGGTTGGCCTTGAGAATAATGTCATTAATATGTCGGGTGAAGTTAAGCTCCCTATTACATAAGATGCCAAGGTCAGGAATCGTTTGTACATGTGTCATCTGTTGGTTGAGTAAGACATAGGAACGTAGCGGGGAGGAGGATCGCTTACGGGGGAAGGTGATTGAGTGGCAATATTTACTTCGAGGTAGTTGTTTAGGCACCAAGTTGAAGGGCTGTCGAGATCCATTTGGAGAATTGAGGAGTCGACAGAAGAGCGGATCGTCTTGAAGAGTTTAGTGTCGTCCGCATATAGAGAGATGGAGGAGTGCTTGATACTGGAGTCTATATCATTAATAGTAAGAATTGATAAGGGGGACCCAAGATGACTGCCCTGGAGAACCCCAGACGTGGGAAGAAAAGGATTGGAGAGGGTGGATTTAAATCTGACACACCAGGTTTGATCGTTAAGATGGGAAGAAATCCCCTTAATCAGTAGGGGTTCGAAGCCAAGGGAGGATAACTTAAAGGGGATGAGATTATGGAAGATTTTGTCGAATGCCTTGCTGAAATCGGTTGTGATTACATCGACTTCGTTGCCATTCTCGAAGGCACGGAGAGCGTGGGATGAGAATGCAACCACCTACGCCTACAGATGAGCCTAAGCGAATGTGGGATAACCGGAGTGACTGGTTTGCTTGATATCGGTTGTGCAATCACTTGCATCTCAACAACAAATCAACACAAGTATGAAGTTTCTAAGTTATCAACTGAGATTACATAAAAGATTTCTTCGTGTCCTTTCTACGATGAGAGATCTACCACTAACCAACCTAACCAGTCTCCCCAAGTACGGAGGTAGTGGGCTGCTTACTGAGACGATTTGTGGGATTTCTCCGCCTCCTTTCCTTGGTCAGATATCCCATTTGAAAACTCCAATGTCAACGCAAGCACAAAGTCAGTCACGGATATTATTTTTCTTGGAATGGAATTTCACATCCCACATTCCATTGAACGAAATTTGTTTAATAAACCCTGACTAAAATGTCGACATTCCTCTGGGGAAAAATAGGCTTTTTAAAAAATGCCGCCTTAATCCCACGAACGTTAATAGATTGAATTTCGTCGGAATCAGAAACGCATTTAATACCGCGAAAAAGGTTTATAGCGTTGCGACGGTGGTTCGAAGCGACGCTATGACACTTGGAATCACTAAAAGATTGAACCAATGCTCAACACATCAGGCCACTGCTATGTGTACGACTCAACTGATGTGAAATTGATATGTTATTGCTTGGTATATGGCTGATGCTTTTTGCTTATTCGATTTTCTTATTGTGTTGTTCTTCACTATTTGCTTGCGTACTGTGTATGTACCTGTTAGAAACGCCACAGGTTCACAATGACAAAGTGACCAACACACTGCCTGGCTACCCAACTGGTCAATGGCAAAGGTTATGAGGAATAAATTCAGTGTCTTCCGTTTTTTTCCGTTAGTAACGAGCAATGGATAGTTGGCCACGAATTCAGGAATAAGGCTAATCTGTTTTCCATGAACTCAACCCTTGGTGCTACCAGTACAAGGTTCAATGTCAGATGTGCAGTTACGCCAACATATTGTTCAACGTATTCTCCGCGGTCTGCGCTACAGAAAAGCAACCGGTACAGCAATAACTATTCAAATCTCTGCCCGAGAACTGTCGCCAGTTCTCAACGAACTTGTAGGAGGGTGAACCAAATATAAACGGTAATTTTTGCTTAGCAACAAGTTGTGAGCTAGATAATCTTGTGCGTGGCTGTTGTTTGGTTCACGAAGAGTAGGGGAACCGGCTTCGCTAGCGGTCGCGGTCGATTTTGTAGTCAGTACAGCCATGAGCAAGCAAGAGGTACATACGTCTGTTGCGCAAGGGATTATTATAAATTTTTTAACAGATGAAGGCGCTAAACCTTCGGAAATTGTTTCTCAATTGAAGGCACAGTTTGGTGATGATACACTGTCTCAGTATCGTGTGTATACGTGGATCAGAGAATTTAAAAGTGGGCGAGAACGTATCGAAAATGAAAGGCATAGTTGACGTCCAAGGACAAGTCGTACAGATAGCAACATCCATGCCGTTCAAGAGCTTTTTGAAAGTGATTGGCTAACATCATCATCATCGGCACTACAACCGGGATCCGGTCTTGGCCTTATTTAACAAGTCTGAGGCTTGTTAAATTTTCCATAATAATTTGTTTTTCCGGGCAAGGTTATTAGCCATGCGCCATCAATTGGCTAACAACTCGCCCTAAATCTTTATACGAACAAGGGATAATAAACCTTCCAAATCGGTGACAAAGGTGTGTAGATCCCGCAGGAGACTATATTGAAAAATGTCGATAGTATAGTTAGTGAGTAACATTATTCAATAAATGTATAAAAAGAAATTAACGTTTATAGTTGATTCGCTCTCGTATCTTCGGACAGTTGTGGAAGTCTGCTGAATTATTTTCTCCGGGAAGATGGTGCCATTCAGCTTCTGGCATGATAGATGGAATTTGGCTTACACGATTTATCCGCTATTTCACCTTTTCAACTGATCTATAAGCCAAGCTCTGTAGGAATGTTTAAGATTTCTTCTGATCGTTTTTCGGGACCTACTGTCTAATGACCTAGGATCCTGCCGGACGGCTGGGACTCAATCTACCACTCAGTGAGTATATTTTAAAGTAGGGTTGATTATGATGTTATGGTTGAGTTAATTGGCGGATATGTTACGAAAACAATTAGTTGACCGGACGATCTAATCTGCGGTGTCTATTACCTAAGTAAGATGTATTATTAGGTGCGCAACTAAGTTCCTCCTGTTTGTCAATAGATGGCTCCAGCAATAAGTGTTGGTCAATTTCAACATATTCAAAACGTCATGAACCAAGCTTGGACATATAGTAAACAAACCACTTTGACACAGTCGTGATTTTGTTTTGACATCACATACTTTTGGATGTGTGAAAATGCCTGATGTTGTGCTAAATAATCGTCCTTTGTGGGAAGTGTTGATTTTCTTCTTTCATTCGAAGAAAACAGCGGCTGAACCACATCGAGGGCTTGTTGGGAGGAAGTATTGTGCCTAACACGGACACTCGGTTCACTTCCAACCCCATCGTCTATTGTTCACGTGGACACTGCTCACTACGCAAGGTTGAATCAAACGATGGTCGACCTTCGCAACCGAGCGGACACAACACAGAAAACACTCCGGTTTGATCAACAATAATACTTTATTTGTTACCTTTAATACTTTCATTTACTTTATCTAAAATTACTTGAACAACGCGAACACGGCTCCAGTATATATTTGCGCGTCTCCGCAGCTTACGGAGAGCGGGAATGACGCGTGACCATGATGGTCAGCGAATGTTAAAGGACTCTCCGAGGATAGAACGCTGACATGAATTCTATCCTAGGTTAGGGGGTTAAGAAGAGGGAAGAGAGAGAAAAACGTTTCTCTTAAGGGTGTGGTCGCCACATAAATGCACTCTTTCAGTGGAGTGGTGTGTGTGCGTGGTTCTTTCGTGGATGAGAACGAACCTAGAACAAATAAAGGGCATAAATCGGGATACGATTTCGATAAAGCAAATAAAACCAAACTCGTCGGATGCTAATGGGATCTTTGCTCGTGCATCGTTCGGTAATGAGGGTCAGCTTAATAAATAGCAGCCGTTCATTAAATAAAGAAAAATGTCTTTCGGATACCACAAACGATATGAATTGTTTATGGTATCGCAGGAAACCTATGTAGGAACAGCGATCTTCTGTTTGCATGGTGCAAGTTAGAGAATTTTATTGCTGGGAGAAAAAGGTCGCCGGCCAATGTGTACATAAAGAAATTTATCGTACACATGGCGAAGTCGGAAAATAGACGGCGCAATATTTATGGTCCCTGTCATGACGGTTACATTGTATGCAAACGAATCATTTTGTTTACAGGAATTTGTCGGGTACCGAATTGGTTTGGAATTCCAGATAAGCAAAGAAATAAATCACACTGAAAATTGTATGCGAAGAGATGTATGAAAAGGTAAGTTTTCTTTACAGGGACTTTACGATTATAGCTTTGATCTAATTAATGCGTGAAGCATTTTCAGGTGCTTAGTGCGATTGCATTAGCAAAAACTTATGCGACTTGGGATGAGGTTATGGGGGTTTTCAGGTAAGTGTACCGTGGGTTTTGGCGGAACCGCCACAGGCTCCACAAACTTTACGGAGATGTTGCTCTAAATGAAACAACGTGCCGTGATGGCTTCCGTCGCTTCAAAGACAGTGATTTCGATGTGTCCGCGTGAAGGAAAGTCAAAAACCTTAGAAGACGCTGATTAGGAGGCATTGCTTGATGAGGATCCATGGCAACCACAACAAAAGCTTATAGCGTTTGGAATGATAGTAAAAAACGTGTGATTCGAACTGACGCTATGACAGTTAAAATCACAAAAAATTGAACCAAAGCGTAACACATCAGGCTACTGGCCGTGTGCACGAATTCGATTTCTAAACTCAAGCACACTCAACTGATGTGGAATTGTTATGTTATCGCTATGGTATACGGCTCTTATGCTTTATCTTATTCGATTTTCGTTCGGTGTTCTTCACTATTTGCTTGTGTATTGTGTGTGTATCTGTTAGAGACGCTACAAGCTTTCATCAGCATTAGAAGTTATCCACCAAGCCATTTCCAAGCGATTGCATGCGTTGGGAATTATTCAACTTGAGTTCCTTAGGATTTGAAGCCAAGGGACGTTGAGCGTCGTTTTTTCGCCTATGAACAACTGCTCCAGTGGCAAAAAAGGAAGGGTTTTCTTCATCGCATGGTGACGAGATGAAAACTGGATTCATTACAGCAACCCAAAGAAAAGAAAGTCACTGGGGCTGCCCGGTCATACTTCTACGTCGTCGGATCGTCCGAATATTCACGCTGCGAAGGTTATATTGTGTATTTGGTGAGACCAGGTCGGTGTTATTTATTATGAGCTGTTTAAACCGATCGAAATCATCACTGGGGAAATGTATCGGCTTCAATTGATGCGATTGGGTCCAGCACTGCGCGAAAAACGGCCACAATACGAGCAGAGGCACGAAAAAGTGATTCCACGGCATGACAACGCTCAGCCTCACGTTGCCAAACCCGTTAAAACCTACCTGGAAACGCTGAAATGGGAAGTCCTATCCCGCACACCATATTCCCCAGATGTTGCACCGTCCAAATATTACTTGTTCCGATCGATGGCACATGGTCTGGCTGATCAGCAGTTCCGCTTACATGAAGACATAAAAAAATGGCTTGATTCATGGATAGCCTCAAAAGGTGAACACTTTTACCGTAACGATATTCGAGGTCTGCCAGAAAGACGGGGAAAAATTATAGCTAGCGATGGGCAATACTTCGAATGATTTATTTGTAACCATTTTTTCACAAAAAGTTGCATTTTCATTAAAACCAGCGAGTGCTTAGTTGCGCACTATCTAATTTTTTTACTTTGTTACCTTGGTTACTCTTGTTAGAGATTTTTAGCCTTGGGAACGAAGATTACCTAGCTTCATATATAACTCCATTTTGCCAAATATGAGTTGCCACACGTCTTATGTATGCATTAAAACTGACCATTAGTTTGTACAACGAAGTGAAGTCATTATTAAATTATTCCACGGTTATTTAACTAATAATTAATTAATTATGAAGTTGTGAAGCAATTACCCATGGCTTGTAATTTACCGGTAAATTGTTAGACATTCACCATTGCAACACATCTGTTGAAGTAAAATAAGAAATGGTGCCGACAAAGGTCAACCAAACCAACCATGTGTTGTACTAATCGCCTTTGATAATTTTTATGGTTGGAACATGTCCTTGTATTCTCGAGCGCTGCTCCGGACACAGAATAATTTATCATCATTTTTAAAACAAGGATACAAATCGTCTTATCTAAGGGCTAGTGAAATTGTTGGGCTGTCAATTTCTTCTTTTCACGCACCCATAGATGAGATTTTATAGTACATTTACGTATAAAGTAAAATTAGAGACAGTGAAGAACACATTGTTTGCTTTTAAACACATTTAGATAATCAGTAAATTCAGTATCTGTTTTTTTTTACACTACGCGCGCACAAAAGGGTATTTTCGAGTACCCTTAAGCGTCAAAGCACAGCGCTTTCATTTCGCAAATTATAAAACTGATTTTTATATTCCCTGTCTGTTTCGTAAGTGTTGAAGATGCGCAACAAATTACAGAAATTCACATTGGCCTTGATATTCGCGACAACTGCTGGACAGCACATTCTTTATACAAATCACTTTTCACACGCTCTTTCCCGCCGTTGCATTAAAAAAGGACATTGTCGATTTATGTGGCTAAAAATAGTTCAATTGCAGCATGTGCCTCAGGATCGACAAATATGTAATTTCACTGTTGTCCGTTAGTGTGTGATTAGCCGCATTCGGACAAAGGACAAACTCTTGAGCTGCATTTCTTAAGAATAAGTTACCTAAAAAAAACTATCTTAATGATGCACCATTCCAACACATGTCCATTAGGGACACATTCGTCCAACTGCACATGTCCCTGAGCCTGATCCTCGCTTAACACACTTCAACAGGTTAATCTGCTTATCGAAGGAACAAATGCTCGTCCTCTTCTTTGAGAGGTTTTCCAAGGAAAACTCTTGGTTTTGAAGGCATCGCCCCATCATCGATGGGTACGACCATTGCCTGCGGCAACAAATCAAATTCAATAAAGTTCAATACGACGACATGTTGTCAACAACAACAACGCCACAGCAACACTGGATGAATAAAAACGCCTAAGAAAAAAAGGAAGAAAAAAAAGAAGACACATTTGAAATCGCCTGCAGATTTATCATATCACACACCGGTTCGCGCACGCGTGCGTGTAGGAGTGTGAGTGTGAGCTCGGGAGATGCGTCATAAGTGTACGTTGTCACCTCGTCCACGAGACAAGGCTGCTGCTGTTCTTATGCGTGCTCGGCCGGCGAGGTGGGGGGCCAGGGTCGGGATTGTGTTGGTATCAAATCGGAATGTAAATATTGTATCTGCGATGCCGTCGTGTGTTGCGTTCAATTCGGATTTCATGTGAGAGTCGGAAAATTACGGAGCGTATCTGTTGATTCGACCGTTTTGATTTATGTGGACTCGGAGGCGCTATACGTCATTTCGGTTGGGGGTTTTCTGTGTGACCCCGCAATAGGACACTCAATTAAAAGTCATAAGGCGATTAGGTTACAACACGGAAAAGAGTTTTTCGCTGCCCTTCGTATGTGTTATGTTTTCTCTTTTTTTTCTCTAATATTTCTTGCTGTTGGTGTTGTTGTTATTATTGACATTTTGTGGGATAATTAAGTGATTTGTTTGAAGAACATGTGAACGCACATTGAATGGATGCTCCTTGGTGAAGATTAATTGGAGTTACGGGCTGCCATATCGGAGCTCCACTTATAGGCTTTGCGTCTATCTTGAATTATGACGTCAAAAGGGTTTCTCTTATGTGAGTAGAAAGATGATAGCTTCACTAAGCTAACAATGGTTTTGTCCTTTTATTTGTGACAAGCCAGATGAGACAGGGATTTACGACGAATGGGTGCCGAGTGTGATGAAAAATCGGTTTAACGCGGTGCCATGGGGTACGTGGATGATGTTGTCGTTAATCAGACAATGATGTTGATTGATGCTGTCGTTCGCAGGAGATTCGGCGATGAAAAATTATGAAAAATGATAATACTATTGCTATTGCAATTGTTATATACTGTTGCTAATGCAAAATTTAAGCGCCTGCCTCGGGAATTGAATTTTTCATGATACGTGAGAATCGTTTTCTAACATTCTTCCAGGTCTCGATACGTACTTTATCTTTAGGAAAAGCAAAACGCATTTCGACTTTTTAAAGAGCCGGATATAACCATCCACACCGGATATAACCATCCGTACCGGATATAACCATCCGTACGGATACGGAATACCCTAAAAGTCAGAGATCCTGCAAATCAAAAAATAAAAAACATATTAAAAACGGTAATATACTAGACTACTTTTGTGGTATTTCGAATGAGATACACCTGTGATCCCATACAATGGTTTCTGATCTACACTTAAAGGTCAACAGTGCATTGAAAGTATAGAAAAACGAAAGAGAATAATAGGATATGAAAATGAGAAAATAGAAAAAGAAGAGAAGAGGAAAAAAGAAGCGCTGATGTACGAGGGTAGACAGAAATGTTCTAGCATATCCCATAAATGAACCTGTTACCAGCGAATCTTATTTTTTATTATGTTGGTACACTTGTGAAAATAAATACCGTATTTTTATTTTACCAAGTGTACCGGTCTGAAGTGAGCGTCAAGATACAAATGTATCCATAGGGAACGTTTGTTATGAACGAGCCCATATATTTTTTTATTTGGTTGCTATGACATCTGTCAAACATATTCAGTATACATCAAGTCATTGTACAAACATCATTTTTTTAATCCTGTTAAAAATGTCGAATTTTGTACCAGAAAATGATGATTTGCGGAAAGCATTAATTTTTTGTTTTCATTTGAAGAAAAGTGCTGCAGAGTCGCATCGAATGCTTGTCGAGGCTTATGGTTATCATGCTCTATCGGAAGCAACATGCAAAAGATGGTTTAAGTGGTTCAGAGATAAAGATTTTGATGTACGAAATGAAGAACGTGGAAGACCACCAAAAAAGTTTGAAGACGCCGAATTGCAAACAATATTGAATCAAGCTGACACTTTAAGTCAAAAACAAATGGCACAAATGTTAAATGTTGCACAACAAACAATTTCTGACCGTTTAAAAGCGATGGGAAAGATCCAAAAGTGTGGAAACTGGGTGCCACATGAACTGAATGACAGCCAGATGGAAAAGCGAAACACCACATGTGAAACGTTGCTTCTACGGATGGATTTATTCTAAAAATCCTAAACGCAAAAAATCATGGGTACATCCAGGAGAAGCGTGTTTCGGTTCTTTAAAGCCTTCCTAAAGAACCATCCATTTCTTTAAAAACAACCTACTTTTCCCTCACTCCATAAACCATTATACTTACCTGGATTCGACCAGTGTAATTCATTCATATTACATGAACCGTGCCAGACAATCGGTTCGGCTTGTCAGCAATTATAAAAGATAAATACTCGCTGGCCAGCGTAATTGTTGACACAGCTGTAGCCGGTATTCTTGCTACGGTTCATGAGTGAATATTGCCCCAAACCCAAGGTTCGTTACAGTTCCGACCAATTTCCTTTATCGGTTATCTACAGATCATGGGATTTGGGAACGAATATGATTGACGATAGACAATATTACCCTAGATCATGGGTAACGATGCTCCGGCCTGTAAAACAAACAAACACAGTAGTATCACTGTGTTTATGCTACTTACCTACCGCTGTCCATGTTTCCCCAGGGTGCGACGTACGCTTGCACGTCTGCAAATCAAATTCCTCACCATCATACCCATGTTCCATTTAATTAGAGTAAACAAAAGCCGCCATAGACTTGGCCATAGGCGAGCAACCTTCGGTTTGCTTATCGCCACGAAAAAATCTATTGCCTGCAATGGCATAAGTCTGGGGCGATTATGTAAACGGCCGATGTTCCCATATAGCATCGCCTAAATCACAAATAATGTGCATCACATCGTTTGAACCTTGAAATATTGTTTCTGTTTATTTAGGACACAGAAACCTATTTTTTCCTTCGGCGATCTTCGCTATCGCGTATCTCATAATGCCTGCAATTCATTACACCAGCCCATGTTTATTTAGGTGCATTTTCATCGTTGTCGATATGCAGGCTGAAGGGCATCGTACTTGTCCTATACGGACACATCCTCACCCACTGATGTAATCGACCACCGTGAATCTGACGGATATGGATTGTATCGACGAGTCAGATTTTAGCTACCAAGCTGTGCGGAGGTAGGAGTCAAAATTTAAGAGTCTAGCAGACAGGTCGAGGTCGTGACGCGGGCGAAGTTGTGAAATTTAATTAAGTTGCGTATTCGATTCGTGCGTAAATACACCCCTTGTGGGAATTCCTTACTTGGAAAACTCGAAATCTTACGGAAATAGTGATTTCCTTTTGTTAACGTTCGCCGGTTTACTTAGTATATCAATGTAATATAACTACAAACTCTATGGATGTCTATTACAAGTGTGAATTATGTGTTCGAAACTGTCTTCATTCTCGTGAACTGTAACATTGTGTAGTTTAGTATATAGACAGGATCAGGAAATTAAGTGACTCGTGTAATCGTTTTTTGTAAGAGAGCTACCAGCGGTGGATACGAGGTAGATTGACTTTAACACGGCGACCAAGTGTATAGCATGGAATAACATGGGTGTTTACAATAAAGATTCAAACAACGACTCCTGTGTTTTATTTCTTTTTTATTCTTCTGTTGTGCATAGTTTTGTGAACTTAAGTGGGATTTTAGTGAATCAGTGCCGTACGTCGGTACACCCTACGTAAAATACTCCCACAAGCGGCAACATCGACTGCAAAGCCCGATCGGTTCTGGTGGGACCAGAAGGGGGTGGTGTATCGTGAACTTCTAAAACGTGGCGAAACTGTTGATGCGCAACGCTACCGACAACAAATGATCAATTTGAACCATGTATTGATCGAAAAACGACCACAAGACACGGAAAAGTAATTTTGTTGCATGATAATGCTCCGAGTCATACAGCAAAACCCGTCAAAGAAACAATAAAAGCTCTCGGCTGGGAAGCGTTACCCCACCCGCCGTATTCACCAGACTTGGCTCCTTCCGTCCACCATTTGTTTTTATCGATGGGACATGCATTGGCTGAGCAGCATTTCAACTCCTACGAAGAATTCGAAAATTGAGTCTCCGAATGGTTTGCCTCAAAAGACGACCGGTTTTATTGGCGTGGTACCTACAAATTGCCAGAAAGGTGGTCGAAATGTGTAGAAAGCAATGGCCAATACTTCGAATAAAATGTTTTTTACTTTCCCAAAAAAAACCTTTTTTACCTTTTAAAAAAACGCTCACTTCATACCGGTACGCCTGATACACGATGAAGTCAGTATTAGGAAGTTATGTAAAAGTTCGCGCATTTGTTGAGAGAATTAATCATTTTAGAGCGTCGAAAAGTTATTTGACTATAACAGAATTCTATCCGAAAAATGAATAAAAGAAACTTTTTATTATCAATGCTTTGACTAGCTAAAATAAGTTTTTTTAAATCAATAAAACTAAATAGATGTGTGACAGGAACCCAATTTGACAGGAAGTCTTCCTCAGCTGGAACGCGTTTTACTACATTTTTTGACATTGTATAAAAACATCAAGTTTCATTATTTTTACATCTCAAAAGCTTTAAAAAAAACTACCCATACGGACTTTTACTTATGCCACTTTTGCACAATCATTTGGAAAAGCTTAGCATTTTTGCCAATACACTATATACAGAGTTTCCTCGGAAATCGATCGATTTGGATGTATCCTCCGATTGCTTTTTGACTAAATATGAGGTACTTATAATGGTCCAACTCTATGTGTGCTTTATAAATATTAGTGAATAGCTGGTAGCAACGGTGTAATGAAATCTTAATTCCTATAATTAATTGAACAACTCCCTTTCGATTTCACGGTCACCACCGTGCTTCCGAGTGCGATGATCGATGTCCGGATTGATTAAAAAACATCTATTATAAGTTGATTCGTTTTCATTTTTACAGATTTCTAACTTTTTTTCCCAACCTTTTTATCTCCGTTTTTTTCTTAGATTTTATATTTTAAGCTAGACAAAAAAATGCTTAAATAACAATTACTGGATGTATACGTTACACAGTCTTGTATAGCAAATTAAAATCTTTTTACAAATATGAATCGATACACACACTATTAATGATTACCCAATTCAAAAACTGCATTTAATTTTGTCAGGATCTAGAATAATTTTAACATTAAAAAAGAGATCTAATACACATTTCAACCAGTAAACAAATACAGAATAAGATCTTGATTTAAATGCACTAAGAAATAGAAACACAAATTTGTTCCATAACATTCGCGACTGAATTTCGACTCTCTCGACCGACCACATTCGACTCCATACAATCCCTTCGACTCTCTCGACACCGCCCGACCGCACTTGACCCCACTCGGCTCAATATAACTGCTTCCAAACCGGCTCCTTACTTAACAGCGGGGACTACGTGTGGCAACATTCAATAGGATGCCCGATTTCACCTCGCAGTCGACTTCTTTTCACCCACATCGCGACTCTACTCGAACATCTTCTTTTCGACTCCACCCATCTCCTACAACCGGCTCCTCTCTTAAATTTGGCGCAACAATGCCCATCATCCAACTTCACGCGACTCCGCTCGCCAATTCTCGACCTCACTCCAATCAATTCCCGCAATTACGGCTCCTCACTGCACCAACAATCAACAATCAGTAGAACGTCCAACTCGCAGGCCGGCTCCTTACTATCCATCAGCTACTCCGCGTAGCAACCAATTGGTAGGACGCTAGGTTTTACCCCTTACTCCCACTCAAGGACAATTAATGCTTTCAACGCATTACCTAAGAATTCCTGAAAAGAATTTCTCCCACAAGGGCATTCTCGTATGCATCAATACATCTCAGCATTAGCAACCAAGCACCGAATTCTATATTGATGTAAATATTCAGACTGGAATTCGACCCTTGAGTTGCATATACAATCGGCATAGATGTTATACACAACCGTCATTGTGTAACCATCTAAAGTGTGCGTCTTAATGACTTGCAACTATTGATTCAGCTGCAAGCACTTCTCCCAGAAATGCTCCTTTGTTTGAATCTCCAAACAATCAGCAACTTCGCGCTTAGCCGCCGGATTCGAATTCAATAGCATAAACAAATGCAAATAAAGAATCAGTTTCTTACAAGGACCAAAGATACGATATACAAATTGTATGATGTATCCCAAACCTATTAGCACCTAATGAGTGGCAGCGTCTTTATTTAGCTGAACCCTCATAACAGAACGATGCCTTAGGTCGCTTCTCCCTTTGTTCTTTTTCCCTTGTTTTAGGCTTCGTTTATCCTTGGCCGAAATGGCTCGATAAACAATCTGATCTACACGATCATACACACACACATCGGAATTTAGCCAGTAAGATCCTCTTACTGGTTACTCACCATCGAGAGAAATCTTCTCTCTTTCCTGACTAACTCACCACCGAATCGAGAGTGAATCGAGAGTCAGATTCCAACCACCAGTGCGCACACATCGCCACAGGAGTCGTTCTTTTAACCACCGCCGCGTGTCGCGGGGGTGCTCGCACCCCTGAGTTGTAGTTAGACTTCAGTTTTTCCGATACAATTGTGTTGTTCTACAGTTCCGTGAATTTGTAAGCATATTAAGTTTAGAATGCCGTAAAACCAATAATAAAATCTAAAATGTATTCAGTGCAGTGGTGTGTTACATATGGAATAATCTAAAAAACAAAAATAAATATATGTATTTAAAACAACAAAAATCTATATAAACTAAAGAGATGTCAAATAATTAAGGTTTAAATTTCCATACTGTATCCGTTAATGTACTAAGACAATATACATACTTACACCCGCATGATATCTATAAAAATAAACCAAATTGTACTAAACTAAATCGTGTGTTTTATTTCCTTTGGAGACCAGTTTTTGTGAATAATTTTTGGTGGATTTAGTGACGATGGGAGTGGAAGTGAACCAGTGCCGTACGCCGGCAAACCTACTTCCTCCCCACAGTAGCATCTCAGCTAGTGCAACAGAAATCGGTAGACCATTCGAAAATGAATAGAAATCAGTGGACTATCGTCAACAAAACTGACTGTTCTGATACTCCTTGACACTAGGAAATCAATAATAGGAAGCAGAAATAGACCTGGGACCGGGATGGCCCCCTAAGACACAAAGGAATTAATAGAAAAGCGATCCGAAGAGACGTCGGCAACCAATCCGCACGTTTTCGAGAAAATTCTTCAACCAGTTGCAAAGCTGTTGTGATAGTCTATATGATCGAAGCTTATTTAGTAAAGTTCTATGCAAAACACAGTCAAAAACCTTGAAGACGTCCAATGTGACTGCCTTCGATCCTTCATGCTTTTCCGCAACTGTATGTCCAGATGTCAGTCACAAAGGTCAAGATGATCTACCATGTATCGTTTGCTGCCGTATTCGCATTGGCGATTACTTAGGAATCCGTCGTTGCAAGGCGATCCCTTTTCAACGGGAATTCTATTGGTAGAATGTCCCCCTCAAACAAAAAAAAAAAAAAAAAACAATGGGTTGGCGAGAGGGCCGATTTTAGCGAGACAAGGACAAATGGATCCTTCATCTTGGCTCTGGCTTCTGGTCATCATGCGATAACCAGAATCACCCACATCCGTGAGGATCTTGGGCTCGGTCTCGAGATATCGGAAAAGAAAAGAAATAAGGGGGGATAGTGTGGACAGTGTTAGTCCAGGTGTTCTCTAATGGAGGGATGGTGGGAAAGAAATCATACAAGACCGGTAGGTCTTGAGTGCGGTAGTAGGCTCAGATCACGTCTTTGACGTCTGATGATCTGCGCTTTGGTCGGTGTGTGTATGTTTGTGCCGTCTTGTACTGTGCGTCCGTGTGTGTGGGGTTTGTTAACAGTAGACCCTATAGGATGGATCCAGGAATCCTCTATTATAGAGGGGAATGTTGTTGGGAAGGGTGCTTTCTTCAGTTTTGTGGATAGCTTGGCTTGGATAGCAGAAATAGATCCAACGTGTTTACAGAGTCAATGTGGTTATCCGGCACTCGGGTAGGCTTCTCTACTAGCTGAGTCCATTCACAGGTAATAGCGAATGTTTCAACTCTTCTTCCAGCCAGTCTCTTCTGTTTAGCATCTCTACAAATGTCTAAGTTCCATATAGATGTCTGAGATACTTATCATCATCATCATCGGCACTACAACCGGGATCCGGTCTTGGCCTTATTTAACAAATCTCTCCTCCGGTCCCGATTTCGAGCCGATGTCATCCAGTTTGGCACTCCCAGGCTCTGGGCGTCCTGGTCTACGCCATTCCTCCATCGTAAACAAGGTCTGCCGCGCTGTCTCCTTCCATACATCCTGCCACAAAGGACTTTCCGGGCAGGCTCCTCTTCGTTCATTCCAGCTAGGTGTCCCGCCCATCGGAGTCTACCGAGCTTGATTTGACTTACAACATTAGTTTCAAGGTAGATTGCGTGTAACTCATGGTTGTAGCGTCTCCGGAATCGGCCTCCCTCACATATGGGGCCAACAATTCTCCTTAAGACCTTCCTCTCGAATCCGGCTAAGAGTTCAGAGTGCCTTTTATTGAGCACCCAGGTCTCGGATCCTTATATGAGTACTGGTAAGACCATGGTCTTGTACAGTAGTAGCTTGGATGTTCCGGATAAATTTCGGGACTTAAATAGCCTTGATAGACCATAGTAGGCTTTGTTGGATTTGATCAGCCGTTCGCGTATTTCTTCGTCCATATTGTTATCGGCTGATACTGTTGACCCAAGGTAGTTAAAGGATTGCACTACTTCAAATTCGTGCTCCACTTCCCTGATAGTTTGACCAACGTTAGGTCTTCTCTTCGCAGAAGTTGATACCATGTACTTAGTTTTTCCCTCATTAATGTGCAGTCCCAGTTTTTGTGCCGCCTGCTCGATCTGGATGAAGGAGTCCTGTGCAGACGAATCGGATATACCGATGATGTCGATGCCATCTGTGTAGACAAGTATCTGGCTGAACTTGGTGATAATAGTCCCTCTTGTTGTAACGCCAGAGTTGAAGAGGAGGCAGGCCAGACCGTCCCCTTGTCGGAGTCCATTATAGATGTTTATTGATTTGGACAGCAATCCCACTATTTTTACCTGACTAGTTAAGTTGATCATGGTCAACCTACAAAGTCATATCAATTTGTTTGGAATGCCGAATTCTCTCATGGCATTATATAGTTCTACCCTGGCTATGCTGTCGTAGGCGGCCTTAAAGTCTATAAACAAATAATATAATGGAATCTTAAATTCCTGACATTTTTCCATCGCCTGCCTAAGGGTGAATATCTGATCAATTGCTGATTTGCCTGGGATGAAGCCACACTGAAATTGACCAATGATGGCTTTAGCGTATGGGGCTATCCCAGCTTGTAGGATAGTGGGGAGTATCTTATAGGCGGTACTCAGCAATGTTATATCCCTATAGTTGCTGCACAGCGTGATATCTCTCTTCTTATGTATGGGGCAAATTATACCACGACTCCAATCTTCCGGTATCTCCTCTTGCTCCCATACGTGCACCAGGATCTCATGAATTGCGTGATGTAACGCTGTCGCTCCTTGTTTCATCAGCTTATACATATGGCATACCAGCTGAATGCCATCAGCTCCAGGGGCTTTATTTGATTTAAATTTTATAAAGCCGATGATGGCACGCTTCAGTTTTTGGCTGACTAGAAAGCCTACCCCGAGCACATGGTGTTTTGCATGACAGCTGTAATAAATGTCATACTTGTTTCTTTGAATAACACCACTCCTCGTCCATCTTAATTCTTGTAATGCTGTTATGTCAGCTTTATATTCGGACATGGCATCGGCTAGCTGCAGTGTAGCTCGAGCTCTGTATAGTGAGCGAATGATCCATGAGAGAATTATTAAATCGATTGGTCATTTTCGTTTCCGTGGTAGCCTTGATAAATTTTCCATTATAGTTTGTTTTTCCGGGCAAGTTTATTAGGCTTGTGTCATGTCAACCTTTCTCAGGATGTCGCTGCATACATTGACTCACTACTTCGCGGGTACCAAAGTAGGTGTCCAGGGGTTTCACGTGGACACTGCATGTCAACTTGGATTAAACAGGGACAAGGATCGTTCTGGCCTTCGCCGGGTTGAAAGCAATCAGTAACTTTGCCCTGTATGTTCGCACCCATCCCCCCTGAGATACTTATACACGTCTTAAATTCTTGCAGACGTTTAACATCGTTGTAGGTTTTTAACGTACTTGTAGCTGTTTAGAATCCTTGTAGATGTCTAACGTATTTGAAGATGTCTAAGAATTTTGTAGAGGATTAACCTCCTTGTAGATATTAATCATTGCTGTCGAACGGCCCTACAGGTGTTTATTAATGTATATATAGTTTGTCCTGTTTGTTTCAAAAAGAGAGTATGATAGGTTGAAAACCAAGGAATCGGCTTATGGTTCCTTCTGCTGTTCCTTGTTAGCCGTAATTACATCCTTGTTAATTGTTAACCAGTGCATGAGCTATTAACTTTGTGCCATGTTCTCTTTTATCCGTCTTATCTATTCCCATCAGTGTTGAATTTCGTGGACGGGTAATTAATAATTGTTGTGGCGAATTATAGAAGAAGTCAACTTGTATTTTACGGAGATAAACACAAATGCCTCTCAATAAAAATAAAGGAAAACCAACCCGATATAAATAAAATACTGCAATTACTTGTCAAAGGAATCCTGGGATAGCTGAGGTTACTCGGTGGCTATAGGTGACGCCAAAAGGCATTCTTCCATCTGTAATTCGGTACAATTAAAATATAATATTTCCACTGATCAATGGTTAATTCATTTTGTATTTAACCCTAATTAAACGTATTCCAGCTCACGTGCCCGCATAGTTTATGGATAGAGAGAGTCGCATTTTCACATTGTAATTCAAATATATCAGTTTTTTTTTGATACTCGTAAGTTTTATATCGACTTTCCATTTCCCAGTATAGCACCAGATTCCAAATGATGGCGATCAGTCTCAGTTTTACCGGCATTTACCTTCCAATTACCAATCTGTTTAAGCCAATTAAAAAGGTTTTCAATCGAAATCTAATAAATCTATTTAAATTCGAGCAGCGAGCAGCAAGCGGCGGCCAGCCCGCAGAACGGTTCCATTTGTTCGGACCCTGCATGTGCGTAGCCCCAAACCGGGGACCCCAATATTTTACAATCTCATTAGGCCGGCGATCAACGAGAACGGGAATTCCAGTTTTATTACTATATTCGGGCGTCTAAATCAATTAGGCCTTCGTTAAGATCCAATAACTCGATTTGTTTCGATTTTATCTTAATGAGGGCGTTTAATGATTTTGCATATTTGGATACAGATATTCCTAAAAGTCCAAGTCTTTGTCTTGTTACGCATGCCTTTTGTTGCTGTTGTTGTTTTTGTTGTTTTTGTTGTTTTTGTTGTTTTGTTTTTCGATTGTTTTATGGTCAATCGAAGTTCGATAAATTTTTGTCAGATTTTGATGACGCCATAAAGTAGTTTCGTCCGAGGAAGAATGGTCAATGTGTTGGGACAGTGTCTTCGAATGCTTTTGTTCTTCCTTTCTCCAGGTGAATATGTGTTTGGGAGCGACACGAGAAAACATATGTATCCATGTCTACCTTGGATGACATTATAACCAGGAACTAATTAAATTGAAAATAAATTAATTTCGAGGAAAATAAACGGCATTTTGCATATGCTAGACACGTCGTGCGTCTTCGAAAGGCTACACGGGAATTTGATGAGATTTATGGCCGCGAAGAGAACAATGTTGGGCTTGGATTGTAGTTTTAAATTGGATTGGATGTTTATTGATATACAAAATTTGGAGATTTATTGTGACACTTCTTGGGGAAACACTACAATGCAAACCAGTGGTTTTTCGTAAGGCAATTGGGTGTTGAAGACCGCGAAATGTCATCGCTGAATGCAAATGATTTTCTTTTCAAATATTTGTTGCATTGTTTTCAGATAAGGTGCTCAGCTCTCAAACATTTTTTGTCATATAACACTTTTTGTGTGTAACATGGACACTATAGACTGATTATGTTTGGAATAATGTAGTTTAAATTGTGCTATGAACAAATATGACTTTGAATTTCCAATTGAAATTGCGGCGGTATATCGAATTTAAATTCTTCGGCTGACTTGGTAGCACTGACGGAGAACTGTACTATTAACAGGTCAATTGAAAAGTCCCCGGCCTTCCATAATAAAACACATTTTTTTGGCTAAATTTGTTTTTTTTTTTATTCAACATAATTCCCTTCGAGGGTGATACACTGATTATAGCGACCCTCCAACTTTTCGATACCTTTTTTGTAGTACGATTTGTCCTTTGCTTCAAAATAGGCCTCAGTTTCGGCGATCACCTCTTCATTCGACGAAAATTTCCTCCCAGCGAGCATTCTTTTGAGATTTGAGAACAGGATATAGTCGCTGGGGGCCAGATCTGGAGAATACGGTGGATGCGGAAGTGATTCGAAGCCCAATTCATGGATTTTTGCCATCGTTTTCACTGACTTGTGACACGGTGCATTGTCTTGGTGAAGCAGCACTTTCTTTTTCTTCAAATGCGGTCGTTTTTCGGCGATTTCGTCCTTCAAACGGCCCAATAACGCTGTGTAATAGTCGCTGTTGATGGTCCTTCCTTTTTCAAGATAGTCAATGAAAATTATTCCGCGCGCATCCCAAAATACAGACGCCATAACCTTGCCAGCCGACTGTTGCGTTTTTCCACGCTTTGGGGCGGGTTCATCGTGTGCAGTCCACTCGGATGACTGTCGATTGGACTTCGGAGTGAAATGATGGAGCCATGTTTCATCCATTGTCACATAGCGACGCAAAAACTCGGGTTTATTACGCTTGATCATCTCCAAACACTGCTCCGAATCATCAACTCGTCGTTGTTTTTGGTCAAAAGTGAGCTCGCGCGGCACCCACTTTGCACAGAGCTTTCTCATACCCAAATATTCGTGAATGATATGATGTACACGTTCAGTTGATATCTTTAGAGTGCCTGCTATTTCATTCAATTTCAATTTACGGTCATTCAAAATCATTTTGTGGATTTTTCTAATGTTTTCGTCGGTAACAACCTCTTTTGAGCGTCCACTGCGTTCACCGTCTTCGGTGCTCATTTCACCACGTCTAAACTTAGCATACCAATCCTTGATGGTTGATTTTCCTGGGGCGGTGACTGGAAACTCGTCATCAAGCCAAGTTTTTGCTTCAACTGTATTTTTTCCCTTCAAAAAGCAATATTTTATCAACACGCGAAATTCATTTTTGTCCATTTTTTGCACAATAACAGAAGTTGCTTCACTCAAAATACTATAATTCACAAACTAATGATCCGACATCTGTCAAATTTATACACGCGTCTTTTGAAGGTTAGGGCTAACTAAAAATCATATGGATTTAATTCTAGTGCCGTCATCTATGTGTTAGGCCGGGGCCTTTTCAATTGGGCTGTTACTACTCACACTATTTATTGGCCTGTAGGAATCCGATAGTTCATGACCTCACTGACTCGTCTTCGTCTTCTTCTTGCCGAATCGGTGTTTTCTTGATCAATTCTTCCCTTATGGTAGGATCGGCTCATCACATCTACGGGTTTTTATATGTTTGTTGTGTTTACAGTTTTCATTCATTTTTGAGAGTAATCAAGTCGCGAAGATTAAGATGGGGCGGACACGTGGCGCGAATGGGCAACGATAGGACCGTGCATAGAATTCTTGACGGTAAACCAACGGGAAAGAGACCGACAGGACGGCCGCGGCGAAGACGGGAGGACAATGTTGGGTTTGACCTCGAGGAGATCGGATCGCATGGTCGAACGCGGAAGGAGAGTGCACAGGACAGGGAACAATGGCGGAGTCGAGTCGGCGAGATCATAGGTTCCTACAGGCCAATAAATAGAATAGATTCATTTTTGTGCCCACAAGTTTTGGGGTCCCAAATAGTCCGCCATATCAGAGCCCCGTTTTGATATCATAAGGTCTACTTACTGCTCTGGTTCAACCCGGTGTCAGAGAAACGGCACTATAGTACAGTCGGTATACACCTGTCTGCCTGAATTTGGGGTGACAGATATTTGTATGTTACTCCTCGCTAGCCTGTCTGACATGGGCGACCTTTCTGGAAGCGTAGGTCTCCACCAGCATAGGCTGAGTGATTCATTATAATTTAACCCCTCGCAGCACGCCAAGCCTTCTACCGATCCTGAGAGTACACGGGGATGAGGAGAATATCAGCTTGATTCCGGCGTTCTTCTAGTGTTTGTAAGTTAATTAGTTTGAGGCGGTTTGTATAGATGAGCATAAGCAAAGGGTTTTCCCATCTCAGTCCACGGGGGGCAAAAAGCAAGAAACATCGTTGAATGCTCTCCATTCTGTGTATGTGAGTTATGTGATGAGTTAACCCGACCTGAATCGCATTTAGAAAAGGACGGACAAAGGAAATGTAGAGGGATCGGGTCACATAGGGGTTGCAAAACTCCTTTGACCAGCGTCCGACAAATCCGAGATTAGAGTTGGGGTTAAGGATTATGTCGTCGACATGAGAGAGGCAATTTAATTTTTTGTCACATATGATGCCCAAGTTGTGAAACGTGTGAATATGGTTGATTCATTAAGAAGTAGGGGAGGGGTGTTTTTGCTTCCGTGAAATCGTATTTGATTGGCATTTGCCAACTCTTACTGGGCTTACTCCCAGGAATTCTTCTGGCGTCAAACCAAAAACATGTCTAGGTTAGTTTGAAGAAGAAAATAATCACATGGAGAGCAGATTGTCTTAAAAGATTGGTATCGTCGGCATACAGAGAGATGGAAGAATGCTTCATAATTATATCAATATCGTTTATGGTCAGTATAAAGAGGAATGGGCGTAATTGGCTGCCCTAAGGAACACCAGAGATAGCAAGAAATATATCTTAATAGAGCAAATCTGAAGCGAACACTGCAGATCCGAGCACTTAGATATGAAAAAATCCATTTAGTTAATGCAGGTTCAAAGCCCAGGATAATAAACCCCCAGATAATTTAAAAAGAATGAGCTGTGCCAAATTTTGTCGAAGGCCTTACTAGTAGTAGGGTTATACGGGTTCCGCCCCAATTCTGGCTCAAAAGCTCTTTTCTGTGTGAAAGCTCTATGTGAAGGTGTAGATGTGTGTGTTGTGTGGTGAGTGTTGATAGTGGTATGTGGTTCATGGGTGGTGGGTTCTTAAGTGAGGTGTAAATAGTAGTATTTAGTGTATTTCTTATGAGTATTGATATTAATAGTGATATTTTGTGGTTGCGATTAATGGTTGTGGGTTCTTATGTGGGGTGGAAATAGTAGTATTGGTATTAATTGGGTATAGTTTGTAGTGTTCTTATCGCTGTAGTTGTTGGATTTTGTGCTTTTGATGCTCTTGGGTTTTTGCAGGTGGTGGTGATGAATGCTTTTTGTTGACTATTGAGCTTTTTTGTAGGTGGTGGTGAGTATTGGGGCTTGTGGTGATATCGGTGCTTTTTGTTATGGGTTTATGTTTTTGCTAATGGATTTATGTTTAGGTGGTGATATCGGGGCTGAATGGGTAGTGCTTTAGGCTTTTGTCTCGGTTGTAAGCTGTTAATTGTGGTAGAAATAAAAAACGTTGTCTGGGTTGTGCTTTTGGCTTTTGTCTCAGTTGTAAGCTGTTAATTGTGGTAGAAATAAAAAAACGTTGTCTGGGTTGTGCTTTAGGCTTTTGTCTCGGTTGTAAGCTGTTAATTGTGGTAGAAATAAAAAAAAACGTTGTCTTTGGTGTGCTTTTTAATCTTATTGTCATTAAGCTGAGTAATATAAACGGGGATTTTGTTGTTTGTGGGTTTGTATGGGAAATGGGTTGTTTTTTAATCTTATTGTCATTAAGCTGAGTAATATATAAACGGGAATTTTGTTGTTTGTGGATTTGTATGGGAAATGGGGTGTTTTTGCTGGAACTTAAACTGACTTCCCCTAAGACGCAGAGCTAAGCTAGTTGAATTCACCTAAGACGCAGAGCTAAGCTAGTTGACTTCACCTAAGACGCAGAGCTAAGCTAGTTGACTTCACCTAAGACGCAGACCTAAGCCAGTATTCAAACGAATAATAACAAGGCGGAGGCGGGGGCGGGAGCTTTTTGCTCTATGATGTTGATGAATGGGTTGTGCTTAAGGCTTTTGTCTCGGTTGTAAGCTGTTAATTGCGGCGGAAATAAAAAACGTTGTCTTTGTTGTGCTTTTTAATCTTATTGTCATTAAGCTGAGTAATATATACGGGAATTTTGTTGTTTGTGGATTTGTATGAGAAATGGGTTGTTTTTGCTGAAACTTAAAACTGACTTCACCTAAGACGCAGAGCTAAGCTAATTGACTTCACCTAAGACGCAGACCTAAGTCATTGGTTTTTTATGAGTCACCGAATGATTATTCAAGTCCATATTGTACCGATCCCATAACCTTTAGCAAGTATTCATGATTTCTATAGCAAGTTGGATATCATTACTCATTTTTGTGAATTTCATACGTATTGAGGGCCAATTATTCTTATCATAGTTTCCATAATGTATTGTTTCCGCTCCCTACAGGCTAATGTTGATTTCTATATATAGGCGTACATCTTCAGTGGGTTGGGGATTTGTACTTATTATCAGTATTTTTTCAATTTGGGGTGTGTGATGCATAGTTGTTTTGTCTTGTTGGGTATTTGTTATCAGGTGTATACATCTTCAGTGGGTTGTGCGATTAGCGTTCAAGGTTAATTGTGTGACATGAGCAGATGATATTTTTGAATTGGGTGTGTGAATAGGTGATAGGTGATTCATGATTGTTTGGCAGTGAATATATTATTATTTAGTCATTGAGTTTGAGTAATATATATGGGAATTTTTTTTGGGTGATTCTATGTTGAAATGGATGTATGTTTTAGTTGTTTCTTAATATATAGACATTTTTTGTGATTCTATCTGCTTTTGGGTTTTGTTTCGGTTGTCGAGGGCTTTTTCAGTAAATCTAAGCTGATTCTTAATATTTTGGGCTTTTTGCTCTATACTGAAATGGTACCACTTGATAGTAAATCTATGTTGAAATGGACTTTTTTGCTATATTGAATATGTGCTTTTTTTTGGGGATTGTCTGGGGTGCTAAAGGCTTTTTTATGAATATATTCACTTGGCAGTAAATCTATGCTGAAATATATATAGAAATACGGGCTTTAAATTTGAAAAAAAAGAAGAAAAAATCATCATCAAACCCAATATTCGACGTGGGATTAGATAGGAAATAAAAAAATCAACATCATCAACTGGTGAGTTACCTTATTTATATATTAATTGTTATTCCTTTTTTTGACGCGGTGCTAGTATTTATTTTTGTGTATTGTATCGTGAGTCTAGCAATAATAATAATAATAATCCCGATGTTTTTGCTATTGCTGCATAATGTATGGAAATGGTTCATCATCGTCGTCGTTATCAGTTGTGTATATGAATAGGTGACAGGTGATTCATGGTCGTTTGACTTGTTGTGCTGTTATCATTTGTAGTAAAATAGAGGCGTGTTATCAGTAGTTGTTCGTGGATTTATATGGAAGTTATTCATTGTCGTTTGGGCTTCTTTCTTATCTCAGTATGTGAATTAAGTCTTAGGGTTGGATGATCAGCGTACAAGGTTAAAGTCTGGAGTAGGTTAATTGTATGACATGGTTGGTCGTCGATTTGTCTGGAAGTTGAGGACTCTTTTATATATTATTATTAGTCATTGAGCTGAGTAATATATATAGAAATTTTTGTTGTTCGAGGGATATGGTATGGAAGTGATGATATAAGACTTAGATTTGGATGATCACAGCGTTCAAGGTTAAAGTTTGGGGATAGGTTAATTGTATGGAAGTCATTCGTAGTCATTTGACGTCGTGGTTTTTGGGATTCTTTCTTATCTCAGCATGTGAATTAAGTCTTAGGTTTGGATGATCAGAGTTATTTTCTAATCTGTATTTATTGGTATATTGTTCGAATGTTTTTATTATTATCTAGTGTGGTTATATTAGGCTGTTGTTGTTGCTGTATTTAGTTTATTGTTATAATGATGTTATGTTTTATTGTTCAAAGTTTTGAGATCTTTTGGGATTCTTTCTTATCTCAGCATGTGAATTAAGTCTTAGGTTTGGATGATCAGAGTTATTTTCTAATCTGTATTTATTGGTATATTGTTCGAATGTTTTTATTATTATCTAGTGTGGTTATATTAGGCTGTTGTTGTTGCTGTATTTAGTTTATTGTTATAATGATGTTATGTTTTATTGTTCAAAGTTTTGAGATCTTTTGAAAGTTCTTTGTTTGCTTATAATCATATGAGGATATTTTTGAAAAGCACAGACAGTTTTTATATGGATATATTAGTATGTGTAGACTTTTTTTAGCGCTACAATGTTGTTAATAGCGAATATATTATTATTAGTCATTGAGCTGAGTATTATAAGGGAATTTTTTGTAGCTTGTTGTTATATTAATTATGTGTGTATGTATGTGTATGTGTGTGTGTATTGATGGACAAATATCTGAATTTCACCTGTTGAGCTGTTGTCAGTTGTACACATCTTCGGTTGTAGTGGCGGTGTTGTTATCAGTAGTTGTTCTCGGATTTGTATGGAAGTGATGAATTAAGTCTTAGGTTTGGGTGATCAGCGTTCAAGTTAAAGTTTGGGGTAGGTTAATTGTGTGACGTAGATGTTCGTGGATTTGTATGGAAGTGATTCATTATCGTTTGGCGTAGTGGTTTGGAATTCTTTCTTATCTCAGTATGTGAATTAAGTCTTAGGTTTCAATGATCAGCGTTCAAGGTTATAGTCAGGAGAGAAAGAGAGAAAGTGAGAAAGAGAAAGAGAGACTATTTGTGGACGAATGAGATGTGTGTATGCGTAATAATGAATGAATTTCGGTATAGATAAGACCATCTTGACTAGTTAGAAATCATTGTATCACTAAACCATTAAAGAAAAACACTAAAAGGTTCCATTGTGGTATATATTTGGCTGAGCAGGAAAATTGTTGCCATAGGATTAAAACAAAAAAACAACAACAAAAACGGTAAGTTAACACCTATCATGAACCATTTTTAGGATTTCTAATTTATTTCTTCAAATGTTATGTGTTATATTCGGGGGATTTTAATCATCGAGACAGCCTTTTTTTCTGAAAGCGTAACAAAGCAAAAGAATTAACAGTAAATTTTTCATTACTTTTTTAGAGAAATATGTCTGCTAACGAGGTCAACACCAGCAACAACTACAATATTAACAATAACAACAATAATAATATTAGGAAAAGAACGGGGCAACAACAACAACCACCAACAATGTCAGGAGAACAACCTGCAAAGAAGTTAAAACAACAGATCTATAAAAGATGCTTGTTTTGTGATGAGGATGTTGAGGGACGGCTTTGGGTCCAACATCATAGAAAAAATACCCACAAAGCAAACGCCCAACAAGCTCTTAATGAAAACGTCTCCTTAATAGCAAGCGCATTCCAAAATCGTATCAAAATATTTGCCATTACCAACAAAGATGAGAGTATGGTAAATGTGAATACGTTATTTGAAAAAAATATTCCATTGATTAACGAGTTACTACAAGATGAATTGAAAGTTTTGAAAGCTTTTAAATTTAGTATGGAGCTTTTTGCTAACTTTGCGAAACTACCCAAAGAATGTGAAGAGACAATGCAAATAGATATAAAAAGCATGCAAACTAAAATGTACACGATTGCGAAAGAGGAAGACATAAGAGAAAATTTGAGCACGGCAATTGAAATTATCAAAGCAAAATTGGAAGAGTTCCAAGAAAAAGATAGCGGATGGGCGTTGGCAGCATTTCAGAGGATCGAAATTAACATCAACAAATACGAGCCATTTCGAGCTTGATAGATAAGGGCCGATATAATAAATCTTTTAAAGAACTTGTAGCTGCATCAAACAAGAATAAATAAAATGTATTTATGTATTAAAATTAATTGACGTTTTTTCCCTTTGGCTAATTTTGTGGGCAAATTATTCGAATATTGGTCATTCATTTTCCCCCCATGAGTCTTAGAATATCAGATATAACCCCACCAATATATGTGAATTTTCGGCTGTAAGTTGCTTCTTAATGTATGGGAAATGTTTTGTTGATTCTATCTGCTTTTGCCTTTGGTTTGTGCTTTTGATAATGGTTTGTGTCTTTGATCGCCAGACTTTCGGGTGGGTTGTCTCAGTTGTTGGGGGTGTTTTTCCTTTTTATGAATATACCACTTGACAGTAAATCTAATTTTATGAATATATATACCACTTGGCAGTAACTCTATGTTGAAATGGTTTAATGCTTTTGAACTCTAGACTAGCGAGCTTTTTGCTATATATATTGACTATAGCCTATTTTTAGCGCCACAATTTTGAGTTTTTATATGGATATATTGTTAATTGCATACTTTAGGGCTACGCATTGTCCATATAATATATTAAATTCTTTGTGCTTTTGGCTTTTTTATGAATATACCACGAGTCAACGAATGATTATTCAAGTCCATATTGGTCAAAAAAAGTGTTGATATAAAAAACATGTGGGGCTGCTTATCAAATCCTATGACCTTGGATGCTATATCAAATTCTTGATGTCTAAGTGGTTTTAGTGAGTCTCCATTATTCTTATCTTACCTATATGAATAAAACCGCTGATCATTGTACTTTAAACATTAAAATTAATTGAGGCAATTTTTTCCATGAGTCTTGGAGGATCAAATATAGTCCACCGTAACATCATATGATAAGACCTGCTTACATCATTAAAGAGTTATCAGAGAGGGATAGTTATAATACAGCCTGTTTGCAATCGCCCTGTTTAAAGAAACCGCCTGTTTGGAATCGCCCTGCTTGAAGAAACAGCCTGTTTGGAATCGCCCTGTTTGGAACCGCCCTGTTTAAAGAAATCGCCCTGCTTGAAGAAACAGCCTGTTTGGAATCGCCCTGTTTGGAACCGCCCTGTTTAAAGAAATCGCCCTGTTTGAAGAGACAGCCTGTTTGGAATCGCCCTGTTTGGAATCGCCCTGTTTAAAGAAATCGCCCTGTTTGAAGAGACAGCCTGTTTGGAATCGCTCTGTTTGGAATCGCCCTGCTTGGAACCACCTGTTTATAATACAGCCGATACATAGAGATCTGTTTACTGCTTTGATTCGATGCGGCATCAGAGAGGGGAGGTTATAATACACTCAGTATGTCTTTGAATGCAAACCATCTAATGGGTACGATGACGCATATTTCCTTGGGTTAGGTGTGATAGAACTTTATGTGTTACTAATCGTTCGCCGGCTCAAACAAGTTCGGGATTCCTTTTGATATTACAGAGGAAATTTAGATATTCGACTATCTAGATAATTTTAGCAAAGATCGTTCTATGAGTTCCGCCAGGTCTGCGTCTTATGCGAAATCAGTTTTTGGCGAGGAGATCTCAAGAATTCTTCTTAGTTATTCGGCTATCTGGATAATTTTAGCAAAGGTCGTTCTATGAGTCCAGCCAGGTCTGGGTCTTAAGATTATGGGATCGGGCAAGCACCCCCACATGTTTTTTATATCAACACTTTTTTTGACCAATATGGACTTGAATAATCATTCGTTGACTCGTGGTATATTCATAAAAAAGCCAAAAGCACAAAGAATTTAATATATTATATGGACAATGCGTAGCCCTAAAGTATGCAATTAACAATATATCCATATAAAAACTCAAAATTGTGGCGCTAAAAATAGGCTATAGTCAATATATATAGCAAAAAGCTCGCTAGTCTAGAGTTCAAAAGCATTAAACCATTTCAACATAGAGTTACTGCCAAGTGGTATATATATTCATAAAATTAGATTTACTGTCAAGTGGTATATTCATAAAAAGGAAAAACACCCCCAACAACTGAGACAACCCACCCGAAAGTCTGGCGATCAAAGACACAAACCATTATCAAAAGCACAAACCAAAGGCAAAAGCAGATAGAATCAACAAAACATTTCCCATACATTAAGAAGCAACTTACAGCCGAAAATTCACATATATTGGTGGGGTTATATCTGATATTCTAAGACTCATGGGGGGAAAATGAATGACCAATATTCGAATAATTTGCCCACAAAATTAGCCAAAGGGAAAAAACGTCAATTAATTTTAATACATAAATACATTTTATTTATTCTTGTTTGATGCAGCTACAAGTTCTTTAAAAGATTTATTATATCGGCCCTTATCTATCAAGCTCGAAATGGCTCGTATTTGTTGATGTTAATTTCGATCCTCTGAAATGCTGCCAACGCCCATCCGCTATCTTTTTCTTGGAACTCTTCCAATTTTGCTTTGATAATTTCAATTGCCGTGCTCAAATTTTCTCTTATGTCTTCCTCTTTCGCAATCGTGTACATTTTAGTTTGCATGCTTTTTATATCTATTTGCATTGTCTCTTCACATTCTTTGGGTAGTTTCGCAAAGTTAGCAAAAAGCTCCATACTAAATTTAAAAGCTTTCAAAACTTTCAATTCATCTTGTAGTAACTCGTTAATCAATGGAATATTTTTTTCAAATAACGTATTCACATTTACCATACTCTCATCTTTGTTGGTAATGGCAAATATTTTGATACGATTTTGGAATGCGCTTGCTATTAAGGAGACGTTTTCATTAAGAGCTTGTTGGGCGTTTGCTTTGTGGGTATTTTTTCTATGATGTTGGACCCAAAGCCGTCCCTCAACATCCTCATCACAAAACAAGCATCTTTTATAGATCTGTTGTTTTAACTTCTTTGCAGGTTGTTCTCCTGACATTGTTGGTGGTTGTTGTTGTTGCCCCGTTCTTTTCCTAATATTATTATTGTTGTTATTGTTAATATTGTAGTTGTTGCTGGTGTTGACCTCGTTAGCAGACATATTTCTCTAAAAAAGTAATGAAAAATTTACTGTTAATTCTTTTGCTTTGTTACGCTTTCAGAAAAAAAGGCTGTCTCGATGATTAAAATCCCCCGAATATAACACATAACATTTGAAGAAATAAATTAGAAATCCTAAAAATGGTTCATGATAGGTGTTAACTTACCGTTTTTGTTGTTGTTTTTTTGTTTTAATCCTATGGCAACAATTTTCCTGCTCAGCCAAATATATACCACAATGGAACCTTTTAGTGTTTTTCTTTAATGGTTTAGTGATACAATGATTTCTAACTAGTCAAGATGGTCTTATCTATACCGAAATTCATTCATTATTACGCATACACACATCTCATTCGTCCACAAATAGTCTCTCTTTCTCTTTCTCACTTTCTCTCTTTCTCTCCTGACTATAACCTTGAACGCTGATCATTGAAACCTAAGACTTAATTCACATACTGAGATAAGAAAGAATTCCAAACCACTACGCCAAACGATAATGAATCACTTCCATACAAATCCACGAACATCTACGTCACACAATTAACCTACCCCAAACTTTAACTTGAACGCTGATCACCCAAACCTAAGACTTAATTCATCACTTCCATACAAATCCGAGAACAACTACTGATAACAACACCGCCACTACAACCGAAGATGTGTACAACTGACAACAGCTCAACAGGTGAAATTCAGATATTTGTCCATCAATACACACACACATACACATACATACACACATAATTAATATAACAACAAGCTACAAAAAATTCCCTTATAATACTCAGCTCAATGACTAATAATAATATATTCGCTATTAACAACATTGTAGCGCTAAAAAAAGTCTACACATACTAATATATCCATATAAAAACTGTCTGTGCTTTTCAAAAATATCCTCATATGATTATAAGCAAACAAAGAACTTTCAAAAGATCTCAAAACTTTGAACAATAAAACATAACATCATTATAACAATAAACTAAATACAGCAACAACAACAGCCTAATATAACCACACTAGATAATAATAAAAACATTCGAACAATATACCAATAAATACAGATTAGAAAATAACTCTGATCATCCAAACCTAAGACTTAATTCACATGCTGAGATAAGAAAGAATCCCAAAAGATCTCAAAACTTTGAACAATAAAACATAACATCATTATAACAATAAACTAAATACAGCAACAACAACAGCGTAATATAACCACACTAGATAATAATAAAAACATTCGAACAATATACCAATAAATACAGATTAGAAAATAACTCTGATCATCCAAACCTAAGACTTAATTCACATGCTGAGATAAGAAAGAATCCCAAAAACCACGACGTCAAATGACTACGAATGACTTCCATACAATTAACCTATCCCCAAACTTTAACCTTGAACGCTGTGATCATCCAAATCTAAGTCTTATATCATCACTTCCATACCATATCCCTCGAACAACAAAAATTTCTATATATATTACTCAGCTCAATGACTAATAATAATATATAAAAGAGTCCTCAACTTCCAGACAAATCGACGACCAACCATGTCATACAATTAACCTACTCCAGACTTTAACCTTGTACGCTGATCATCCAACCCTAAGACTTAATTCACATACTGAGATAAGAAAGAAGCCCAAACGACAATGAATCACTTCCATATAAATCTACGAACAACTACTGATAATACGCCTCTATTTTACTACAAATGATAACAGCACAACAAGTCAAACGACCATGAATCACCTGTCACCTATTCATATACACAACTGATAACGACGACGATGATGAACCATTTCCATACATTATGCAGCAATAGCAAAAACATCGGGATTATTATTATTATTATTGCTAGACTCACGATACAATACACAAAAATAAATACTAGCACCGCGTCAAAAAAAGGAATAACAATTAATATATAAATAAGGTAACTCACCAGTTGATGATGTTGATTTTTTTATTTCCTATCTAATCCCACGTCGAATATTGGGTTTGATGATGATTTTTTCTTCTTTTTTTTCAAATTTAAAGCCCGTATTTCTATATATATTTCAGCATAGATTTACTGCCAAGTGAATATATTCATAAAAAAGCCTTTAGCACCCCAGACAATCCCCAAAAAAAAGCACATATTCAATATAGCAAAAAAAGTCCATTTCAACATAGATTTACTATCAAGTGGTACCATTTCAGTATAGAGCAAAAAGCCCAAAATATTAAGAATCAGCTTAGATTTACTGAAAAAGCCCTCGACAACCGAAACAAAACCCAAAAGCAGATAGAATCACAAAAAATGTCTATATATTAAGAAACAACTAAAACATACATCCATTTCAACATAGAATCACCCAAAAAAAATTCCCATATATATTACTCAAACTCAATGACTAAATAATAATATATTCACTGCCAAACAATCATGAATCACCTATCACCTATTCACACACCCAATTCAAAAATATCATCTGCTCATGTCACACAATTAACCTTGAACGCTAATCGCACAACCCACTGAAGATGTATACACCTGATAACAAATACCCAACAAGACAAAACAACTATGCATCACACACCCCAAATTGAAAAAATACTGATAATAAGTACAAATCCCCAACCCACTGAAGATGTACGCCTATATATAGAAATCAACATTAGCCTGTAGGGAGCGGAAACAATACATTATGGAAACTATGATAAGAATAATTGGCCCTCAATACGTATGAAATTCACAAAAATGAGTAATGATATCCAACTTGCTATAGAAATCATGAATACTTGCTAAAGGTTATGGGATCGGTACAATATGGACTTGAATAATCATTCGGTGACTCATAAAAAACCAATGACTTAGGTCTGCGTCTTAGGTGAAGTCAATTAGCTTAGCTCTGCGTCTTAGGTGAAGTCAGTTTTAAGTTTCAGCAAAAACAACCCATTTCTCATACAAATCCACAAACAACAAAATTCCCGTATATATTACTCAGCTTAATGACAATAAGATTAAAAAGCACAACAAAGACAACGTTTTTTATTTCCGCCGCAATTAACAGCTTACAACCGAGACAAAAGCCTTAAGCACAACCCATTCATCAACATCATAGAGCAAAAAGCTCCCGCCCCCGCCTCCGCCTTGTTATTATTCGTTTGAATACTGGCTTAGGTCTGCGTCTTAGGTGAAGTCAACTAGCTTAGCTCTGCGTCTTAGGTGAAGTCAACTAGCTTAGCTCTGCGTCTTAGGTGAATTCAACTAGCTTAGCTCTGCGTCTTAGGGGAAGTCAGTTTAAGTTCCAGCAAAAACACCCCATTTCCCATACAAATCCACAAACAACAAAATTCCCGTTTATATATTACTCAGCTTAATGACAATAAGATTAAAAAACAACCCATTTCCCATACAAACCCACAAACAACAAAATCCCCGTTTATATTACTCAGCTTAATGACAATAAGATTAAAAAGCACACCAAAGACAACGTTTTTTTTTATTTCTACCACAATTAACAGCTTACAACCGAGACAAAAGCCTAAAGCACAACCCAGACAACGTTTTTTTATTTCTACCACAATTAACAGCTTACAACTGAGACAAAAGCCAAAAGCACAACCCAGACAACGTTTTTTATTTCTACCACAATTAACAGCTTACAACCGAGACAAAAGCCTAAAGCACTACCCATTCAGCCCCGATATCACCACCTAAACATAAATCCATTAGCAAAAACATAAACCCATAACAAAAAGCACCGATATCACCACAAGCCCCAATACTCACCACCACCTACAAAAAAGCTCAATAGTCAACAAAAAGCATTCATCACCACCACCTGCAAAAACCCAAGAGCATCAAAAGCACAAAATCCAACAACTACAGCGATAAGAACACTACAAACTATACCCAATTAATACCAATACTACTATTTCCACCCCACATAAGAACCCACAACCATTAATCGCAACCACAAAATATCACTATTAATATCAATACTCATAAGAAATACACTAAATACTACTATTTACACCTCACTTAAGAACCCACCACCCATGAACCACATACCACTATCAACACTCACCACACAACACACACATCTACACCTTCACATAGAGCTTTCACACAGAAAAGAGCTTTTGAGCCAGAATTGGGGCGGAACCCGTATAACCCTACTACTCTTACTGAAGTGGGTTGTGTGAACGTCGACTTCGTTGCCGTTTTCTCGAGCTTGGAGTATTGTACGGTTCGCTTCCGTGCTTCTCGATTAAACGAGGAAGAGAAGCGAACGATGGATCGTGAATGGATGCTTGTTATGTTTTGAGTCCTGGTTCCACTATTGATATGTGGATACACGGCCGCGTCATTAATTTTTCCGTGATAGCCACTATGGGATGCGCCGTCCCTGTACAGGTGAAGCGTAGGATAATATCACTCAGTTTAGAAAACTTTGGTTACAATTATCGATCCACACAGACAGAAAGTGTTAATCGAACCTAGACGTACAATTTTCCATTCTATAATGTTATTTAACATAGCGAACCACAACTTTGCTTGAGAACTAATAGGAACCGAACATTTAAAAAAGTTAAACTATACATTCGAAGATCACGTAACCAACGCAGTCACCAAGGATTTCTGTTCACAGCCATAGCCGTAGTAAAACATCACCATCATCATCATCGGCACTACACCCGGGAACCGGCCTTGGCCTTATTTAGCAAGTCCTGAGGCATGTTAAATTTTCCATAATGATTTATTTTTTCCGGGCAAGGTCATTAGTCTTGCGCCAGAGGCTTCCCGACAGGGAATCGAACCCCGGTCTCCCGCGTGACAGCCGGGTATGTAGTAAAACATAGACTAATTATATTAGTGTACTCTTTCTTGTGAGTTCTTTACACTAGTCGCCCTATATACTGACTACCTTCTGATCTACTTTTTCTTCTTCCTCGAAGCCGGGACACATCGCTCCTTATCGCAGATCCTTTTTTGAGGTTTTTTGTTATCCATTAGCGTGTCTGGCAAATGCAAACAAGAGCTACTATTGCACTTCAAATGGGGTCAGATTCCATGGGAAATGGGTGAGAACATGGATGGGGATTTGGGTCTATTTGTGCATGTCGTAAAACATCTCGTTACAATACGTATGTATTGTGATGTTTAGATTGCCGGAATTGTGCGTCGGCGAATCAAATGGATATGGGTTTGTTTGGACACGTGTTTGATTGTACATACAATGCATGTGAAAATATGCATTGTAATGTTTGGATTTTAGAAATTTAATTCAATGGTCGACAATTGAACGTTTGATCCAATTTACTTGACGTTGAATTCAACGTAGATTTGGGGAAATGAATATATGATATTGGATGGGAATTCGATTTATATCCATTATAGATGTGGGGGAAAAGGAAATCTGGGAAGAAAATGGGCTTCTTAGAGCACTACAGGAGTGTATGGAAAATAAATTCAACTAAATTGGTGGTGGCATATCTACCAGCATAACACCTTTGCAATGCTACCAGCAAGACAGCCGTGTTGCCTAGATGAGATAACAGCCTTGCAATGGAAGTATAACGGTTCATACACAATGTTTTGAACAAGTTTAGGAATGAACGAACCCGGGCTAGAGCCGTCTCATCAGACCAATGTCTTGATTCGTAGAAGCAGTGATTATTATATTAGGCAACTAGGTAAGTTAACCATAGATCCGATAGCATTTTACGATGGTAGTGAACCACGAGATTTGATCGCGGGTTAGTGCCGTCTCATCAAACCAATATCAAAACCCCTTTAAACACCTTGTATAGAACTGTCTTGGGTGTCCTAATACCCAGACTTTACGTCTTTGACATTTAATTTTTTGCATGTGTTTGTATTTATCTTGTATAGTTCATGTGTCGGTAGGTAGATAGGTAGGTTAACGGTAGGTTAACGGTAGATCCGATGGCGTTTTGCGATGATAGGGAAGAACGAGATACGAACCCGGCCTAGAACTGTCCCATCAGAGCAATGTCTTGACCTGTTGTAGAAGCAGTGATTGTTATATTAATGTTTATTTTTTCGATTCAACTTTTGGAAAAAATTACATGCACGTAATTTTTTGGAATCGGCACACTATGATAAGTTGAACGCCTGGCGAGCGACCGAGTGTCCACCGGTTCTTTGTGAGGAAATGATGTGAAATCGTGTTTAACACTGGAACAGTGCTTTGATGTGTCTGCAGATCTCAACGGACTCACCAATTATAGCGTTTTGAGTTGGTGTGAAGAACATGATTCAAAATTACTACATAGCGTACATAAGCTGAAATTGTTACGTTAGTGCTTTGGTTTATGACTCTGGCAATTGATTCGATATTATGCTCTACTGTGTTCTTCACTAGGCTTGTGTGTGCATAATGTGTTAAAATCGAACATCCCATAAGATGGGGTAGATATGGGGTCATAGATAGCAATGGTATTGGGAACGATGCTCTCTTGCATTTGGTATTGAAAATGGTATTAGAGTATTCGGATTTGAAAAGATCAAAAGAAAGGAGGTCTTAGAACACTTGTTGTCTAGAACGCAATGTCTTCAAAAGAGAAGTGAATTCTAGTTGTTCTGGATGTTTTTCAGGTATATACATGCTAATTCTTTAACGTATTTATCGATATGGGGATAGAAACATCTTTATAACACAAATGATCGTATTGTAGACTGCCTTACAATAATTTGTTACAATTTTAAGATATTTAATTAAACATATAACTGATAGCGTACTCACTGTGTTACGCCGCTGTTTGGCTCGGGGGCGGGGGGTCATGCCACTTCTTTAACTTCTCAATAATAACTGTTGTGTGCCCTTTAGGTTATTGTACTATCTCATAACAATTCCTAAAAACAATAAACAGTTTGCAAATGCCCGAGAAAACACAAATTGAACGATATGAACACTTTAACCACTTTATATTGAATTCAATTTATTGTTATTTATTTACAACGTAAATTCAACAAGTCTACAATATTTAATTTTTTCTTTTGTACACGAAATCTCTTCTATGTTTTGTTCTTATATTATAAATAGAGTATTTGCACTAGCGATCGATTTATTTGTTGTTACTTCTTTGGGAATTCTGAATTTTAGTAGAAGAATTCGCAAAACGCGTTTACCACTGACAAATGTTCTTGACCTCCATACGACTTTTCCACATCACCGTTTAATATATTTAATGTTTTCTTTTGTTCACAAATCCTCTTCTATGTTCTGTCCTTATATTCTAAGTAGAATTGTTTCCATTTACCAGCTCCTTCAATATTTTGCTTATTTGTTCAAACCCTTACTCAAGGACCTGCATGTGTCATAGTAAACCAACGGGAAAACTGTGTGAGAACATATGTGTGATATGCTGTCATAGCATAGGAATTATTAGGGTGGGCATACGTGGAAAAAAGTGTGTGATAAAATATGTTTGATCTGCTGTCGTAACACAGGAACTATTAGGATGGGCATACGTGGGAATAAATGTGTTAAAAAATATGTTTGATATGCTGTCGTAGCATCTGGGTGCAATGCTGTTGCAGTGTGGTAATGATAAAGGGCGCGAATTATCATAATCATTCGACGGCGGGGAGGGGCTTTTATTACGTAACAAGCCTAATTATAGCAACTTCTATTTTTATTCAAATATTTTGTAAACACACGATCGCTGATGTCGGAACTACAGTTGCTACTACATCGAGGGCGCGTAGCTGACCACTGTCTGTTTTACAGATATTATCACGGATACTGTTCTTCGGAGATTCGTGGTATTGTTCCGCGCAATTCGGTTTATATGCGCTCCACAAGGTTATCCGACGAATCGCACCAATTTGCGGTTCATCTCCCGACAGCGCGAAAATCCGCGCATCAGAACTCATTCCCTTACTGAGCAGGAAAGCCGTGGAATACCCTCCCCGCGAGGCTGGTTCCGGGGCGTTAAAGCCTGCAACTGTTCAAGAATAACTGCAACAGTTCTTTGGTGGCATCTCGGGGCGCCGTCTCTCCTGAAAATATATATGTACATATATATATATATATTTTATATATATATATATATATATATATTTTATATATATATATATATATATCTATATATATATATATATATATATATATATACATCATCATCGTCATCGGAACTACAACCGGGAACCGGCCTTGGCCTTATTTAGCAAGTCCTGAGGCTTGTCAAATTTTCCATAATGATTTGTGTTTTCCGGGCAAAGGCATTAGTGTTGCGCCAGAGGCAGCCCGACGGGGAATCGAACCCCTGGTATATATATACATATATATGCATAAATTACAGAAGATGGTGGCCAAAAAATAATGAGACTGTATTAAAAAATGCTATGAATATCCATACGTATATTTATTTGATAGGTTAGCGTGACTGCCGTGAGCAGCCGCCTCATTGCTGGCGATGAGGCCTGGGATCTGTGCTTATGACTTCGAAATAATTCAAAAAATCCAAATTTATTGTTTTTAAAAAACCGCCGACAACAATTTTCTTCAAACATAAAAGGTGCTGTAATATATAATCCAACGAAACAAATGTTGTGAAATTCTATGAGATAGTAGTCATACCAACCAACCAAATAAATTTTCACGTCGATATGTATAGTGCGTGAACCTTCAAAAAATAATTGTCTTATTACTTTTTGTCCATAGTACTACTGTGGGTATTATGACTAGCGCGTCGACATGGACGCAGGTTCAGCGCAATACCCCACAACTCTATTATGCACACTGAATAGATCCTTCAGCAAATACTCCGATGTATTCCAAAAGTAGAGAAACACACTGTTTAGATACTCCAGCAAAACACTTCGATGTATTCCAAAAGTAGAGAAACACACTGTTTTTTTAGTTGTATATTATTGTTGCACTTTATTGGTACTAGTTCTTAAACATTACACTGTGACATCAATTAGTCTTTTTTGTTCTGACTTTTACTCTAGGTTTTATAAATGATCTATCTTTGCCTGCGCGTGCGACGATGATTTTCCACAGCGACACGTTAGACTACTAGTTGTACCACATTTCACGACTAAGACCACTTTTATCAGAGTGACAATTGTATAACGTGTTAAAGAAAAAATTGTAACACTTAAAGTTACGGCTCTTGAATACTCTCCTCGCGTGCAGAAATCTGACTCTTCGATGCAATCTACATCCGTCAGATGCAACGGTGGTGGATCACATCGGTGTATGAGGAGCGAACCGGATCAACTTGGCGCCGGCCAATGGGCGGTCGCAAAATGAGTTAAATGGGAGGATTTCCCATATGCCCGTATAGGACAA